>JARHVA010003318.1:1757500-1760000 GCA_037957365.1 Torreya grandis | reverse complement strand
TTTCTCATCTATATTAGATTATAGAGGACTAGTGGGTGATGTACATTATGGATGAGAATTATTATTTGAAGTAATGGAAATTATAAGATAGGGATTGAATATAAGAGGTATTACTTATACTTTGGAAAAATTTATGTATGTATTTATTTAAAATTTCATTTTATTTGTCTATTTCATGCATTGTGTGTGTTTTTATTATAGTAGTTAAATGGATTCTATAACTAATCTAGTAAATTATTAAATTTATGTTGTTCTTTAAGTAAAAATTGTATACACCTAATATTTTTCACTTCATCACTTTATTGAATTTATATTACAGTGTCTCATTGATGCATCAATCTCCCTAAGTGTATGCCTTAAAGGGTGCACTGGGAATGGGGTGTGATTATCTTCTAATACCTCACAAGATATGTTTGCATACTATTTTGTAATACTTTCTTTACTATCAATATTACCTCATATGAGTCTCTTTCCTTATTACCTCTTTGTCAAATTTATATCTATATTTTATAGTTTCCCTATATATTATTGTGTTAGTCTAGAAAATACATTTATTAGTCTATCTTCTATCATTTTTACTATATCAGCCTAGTGGAAATAATACTATGTCATCCAATATTTCTCAACTATATCATCCTAAATGATACCATTGACATGGAGTTTAGGTTTCTTTTTTAGAATTATATTTGATTATGTAGGGGCCATATTTCATTCTAAAATAGATATAAAATACTCATTTGGTCTACTTCTACTCATATTTATTATCCTAAGTAGCATTTGGAGGATCTATAAGATTAGAGTATTATCTTGAATATCTAGTCTTGTAGTGTCTTTGAAGCTCAATAATATAACTTGAACTAAGAAGTTAAACCTAGTATTTACTTTCTCTAACTAAGGATTCTTAGGTATTCATATTTAAATTGTAAGTCTTCAACCTACAATATCTCTTTTAAAGTGACACTTGAGCCAAAGGAGAGAATGAAATGTAGACAAGACTACCTAAAGGTAAGTATATTTATCCATACTCTGCTTCCTTTATTTACTTACTAGATTAGATATTGCTTTCTTATTTATATTTTGAATGTATGTCCTCATCCTTGCTTATGATCCTCATTATACTGATTAAAATAGCACAGATATAGGGTTTTTAAGCGTTCCACTCATTACCTTGGGTTGCATAGCTTTCCCATTGGTCAATAATTGAACCAATCATTATCTTATTAGTTTAGTGATTTTATTTATCTTATATTAGGTTAAAATTTTATATAAATTCCTTGAATGTAGTATCCTTATTATATACCTAATACACCCCTTTACAATTGGTGTTACAACATTTACAATCCAACCATTGAGCCCTAGTGAGAGCTATACCCTTTGTTATAGTCTTAGGATTTATAACCCTTTCCTCCAGACATTTAATTGTAAATTACCATATTCTAAGTATTTGGATATTATATTTCCTTAACTCATATTCAAAGTATACATAGGCTCTATTATTATGATAATTTTTGAGTCCTAGTATATTGAGAGAAAGATTATTTTTATATGTCATCCTAGCCCCTACGTGAATTATGGTGAACCTGATATGAATCTTGTCCCATCACTAGTTGTGTTATTTTCATTTTTCCATTTCATTATTCTCATTTTCCTTCACTTTGGTTTCACCATCCTAATAGATTATGGTGAACCTGATGTGAATCTTATCTCACCTTTGGTTGCATCATTTTAATTTTTTCCCCTTTTTTTCTTAGTTTTTATTCATTCTCATCATATATATTAGTGAATATTTTAGCCCGATTATAACAACAATCCTAGAAAAATTTAGTTTTCAAATAATATTTTATTTTATTTCTAAATATTTTTTATGTTTCTTAATTTAGTTTTCTACTGCATTAGCCAACGAATATTATTTACTAATGTTTACATCATTTATAAATCTTATTATCTTAAATTTTCATCATAATATTCTTAGGTTATTTTTAGTGATCCTGAACCCAATTTACTTTTTCATGGGTTGCTCCTTTATACCTTATATAGCTACCATTAAATGAAACTCCCCATGGTGTAATTAATCTTTTCCATTTTCTATGACCAAATATGCTAGAAATGATGATATTCCCACTCTTGACAATATTTATTATTGTGATGAAGATATAAATGATTATCCTTATAATGGGACTAAATATTATCAATATAATCCTCCCATTTATGATGATCCCTGTGAGAATCATAATTATTCCACCTTCACTACTTCTCACATGGTTTAAAATTAATACCATAATTTTACTATCTATAATAATGATTTTGACAAAGATGAAGACCCTAAAATGATATCAGATATCCTCATTGATGAATATTATGATACTAATGATTATTTTCCCATTTCTCACGTGATTTATAATGATCTTTTCCTCATGGTCCTAATAATCTATATTACCAAGATAAATATCGCAATGATGACACTTATAATGGGACCAAATATTATCAATATGGTCCTCAC
>JARHVA010003318.1:1747500-1752500 GCA_037957365.1 Torreya grandis | reverse complement strand
GAATTTAACTGCAAAAATGACTTGTATCAATTGAATATTTTGCCAGGAAATAAAAATATGTCTTAGCTTGAAATACTTTTTATCTTTCTCTTTCTATCTTTTACTCTGCATATGTGTGTGCCATGCCTCACAACCTTCTTTCCTTTTTTTTAAATTTTAATCCCTTAACCTACTCTCCACCACCTTCTCCTCCATTAATGACATACACAATTGGCTAAAAATATATGCATGTAAAAATAGATTAATAGATCTCCACTATGCTATAGTTTTCCACCATGCAATAATAACCAAACTCCATCATCATTTTTGTATAATAATGGTTAACTAAAATTTAATGAGTGATTAGAAACCCTGATCATCTTGAGACTTCCAAAAGAATCAATAAAATAATTATTTTATATCCTAAATAATATATTTATACCATTGAATTAAACAATTACCTTGACTTCACAAAACTAACTATCCAAATTAAATAAACAAGTCACAATAATCAGTGTTTATTCCATGCAAATTCGAATATCGACTAGTCAATAAGCATTGAATTTCCATTCAAAGTCAACTATTGACTACTTATTTTATATATCAACTATATATCATGGGAAATATAATTATGTATTAAAAAGAATATTTTTTAATGTTACCAAGCCATAAAAAAATAAACACTTTGTAAACACAATGATTTCCCTTAATCATTTAATCCAATACAAAGATGTTTGTAACACAATGATATCGATATATTTTGACATTAGGATATACATATATTATAATAATAATCTTTAATTATTATTACCACAATTTTATAGATCAAATAACAACAATAAAATCCATCTATACTTATTATAGCAATTCATACATAACATCAAATCATATATTACATAACCACACCTAATAAAGTAGTAAGATAAGTACAAATAGATATAGATTCACTTATTTAACCAAGCAACTACATCATACAAAATAAGAAATGTATAACCACAAAATTAGTGAAATCATTCAATCAAATCAGCATGATTGTAAAAATCAACTAGATTAGTGAAATCATGTAGTCACATAAAATGATCTAAGAACACAAAATATCACAATAATCATTCAAATAGAAACCAATTCATACTAAAACTATCTATTCAAACCATTAATCACACAACATGAAATACTATTGTGGTGGGTGCATGGGTTTATGGGTTTATTCTCTATCATCCCCCAATGTCTCCATTTAAACCACCCTCTCTATTAATGTTCTCCATCCATCACACTCTAAAAAATGAATATGTCTTCCATACACTTTACAACAATGAAGGTAGTTAGCCCAAAACATAATTATATTCATAAAATTATGCTATATAATTAACAAACATGATCATAATGTATAAAATGTAGAAGTACTGCTAACTCATATTAACTAATCATGTGAATTAAGAAACACATAATTATCCCATAATTAGCATAAGACATAAATCTTAATAAAATATTAGTTAATCAAATAATAAACCATAATAATCCATGGATTAACTAGGGATTTCAACTTAGATAGAAATTAAGATGTGACATCCTTTCCCCTAAAGCTAGTCATCATCTTGATGATATTTATTCAAAAATAAATTCTAAATTTAAAAAATTATTTAGTAAAAAAAAATATAATATGACATAGAAAATTAAGCAAATAAATGTGGAAATAGCTTGTAAAAATTATCATAATCTACCCAAGTATCACTATGTTCAAAATATTGGTCCCACCAGACCTTGCACTATGATACTTCTTTATTATGCAAATTGAGTTTATGAGTGTCAATTATATTGATTGTTTTTACCATGACCACCCTAGGGTCCAAAACCTAAAAAGCATTCCAATCTAACAATGTGAAGGATCAAATACATATTTTTTAAGATAAAACATATGGAAGACATTATTCAAAAGAGCTAGAGCTTATGGTAATGCAATCCTATATGTTTTAGGATTAACCAATTCCAAAACCTTGAATGGTTCCACATATCTTGGTGAAAGTTTTTCTGACTTCTCAAATTTAATCAAACTCTTTTTAGGCTTAACCTACTAAATTTTTTTATCAACTATAAAAAAACTACCTAGCTATTCTCTTCAGATTAGCATAACTTTTCTATCTCTCATTAGTCTCAACCAAATTCTACCTATTTTCCTTACTTTCTCTTCTATTTTTTAAAGCATCTCAAGTCCAAGGACTACCTTATCTTCTAACCTATCCCAATTGATTGGTTCTCTACACTACCTTTTGTATAATTCCTCAAGTGGATCCATCTTCAATGTTAATTGGTATGATTTTTTACAAGCAAAATCAACCAATGGAAGATACTCCTCCCACTTGTATTAATGATCTATATAATGCATATGAAGGAGAACCTCTAAAACATGGCTGACTTGCTCTATCTATCCATCAGCTTATAGGTGATAAGTAGTGCTAAATTTAAATTGTATACCCATAAATAAATTTACAGTCAACAAAAACTTAGAAATTATCCTTAGATCTTAATTTGAAACGATATTCTTTATAAAAAAATGCAATCGACACATTTATTTTATGATTATCTTCACAAACATAGGTGCATCATCTATCAAGTTGTCTAGTATGAAGTGGACTAACTTGGTTAGTTTGTTAACTACAATCAATATCATGTCATGTTAATTCAATGATAATGGAAACCCTTGGATGAAGTCCATATTAATCACCTACCACTTCCATTCTATTATATCATGTGGATATAGCAATCTAATTAGATGTACATGTGTAGCTTTAAAATGTTAACATTCCAAAAAATGAGACAAAAAATTGTTACACCTCCCTTATTTTCTCTCTATAAATAGAGTGGTCAAAACTAAATAATGATCTTTGTTACTCATTTATATATTAAATATGGGCCACTATGTAATTCCTTTAGCACTGTGTTCCTCATATTATCTCTATTAGGGACATACATCCTAACATTATACCAAAAAATACCATCACTCTCTATCTTTAATCATTTATAATTTGAATTATAAGTATTCTTAGACAATACTGATCATAGGAATTCATCTCTTGGCAAGAATTTTATTACTTGATCTTAGAAAGTAATCCTAATAATATCCATAGTTGTTATGTACCTCTTATGTATTCGATCATCAACTACTCTATTCTCCTTACCTTTGATATAATTAATATCAAAATCATAATTAGATAATAACTCTAACCATCATCTTTAATGAGCATTTAGGTTTAGTTGGGTGAAGATATAATTGAGTCCTAAGTTATTAGTCTTGAGCTCAAATGATTTTCCCAATAGATAATGCATATAAACATACAAATTATGCATAATTATTACAATTTATAGGTCATGATGGGCATAAATTACCTCATATGGCTTCAATTTCCTGGACTTATAGGCTACCATTGAGCTATCGTGCATGATAAATCTTCCAATTCCATCCCTAGATGCATCGGTGATCACTAAAATTGACCATTAGGATCAATAACCCTTATAATTGGTGCTAAAGTAAGCCTCCTTTTTATTTCCTAAAATGCTATCTCACACGTATCTAACTATGTGAAACTTTTATTCTTCTATTAAAGATTGGTGATTGGATTAGTTATCTTAAAGAAATTCAAAATAAATTTCTTATAATAGCCCACTAATCCCATGAAACTCCTTACCTCATATGCATTATTTAGTGTTAGACACTCCATTATGGCTCGTACATTTTTTATATCTACTAAAATAACATTCATAGAGATAATATGTCCCAAATAATGTTATCCCTTCAAAAATGTTACAAAATTAGTTCCATATGTTTTAGTTGCTCTTCTTCATCCTTAGAATAAATGAGGATGTCATCTAAAAAGACCAAAACAAAATGATCCAAATAATATTTGAAGACATTAATCATAAGATTCATAAATGTTGTAAGAGAATTTGTCAATCCAAATGGTAACACTATGAACTCTTAGTGCCCATATCAAGTCCTGAGTGTTATTTTTAGAGTATCTTCTTCATATATCTTCAAATGGTGATACCCTACACTAAGCTCAATATTGTAAAAGACTATTGTCCCTCACATTTGATCAAAGATATCATCAATACATGGTAACAAATATCTATTCTCTATCATTGCTTTATTCAACATCCTATAATATATACATAGACAAATAGTACCATCTTTCTTATTGATGAAGATAAATGTTGCACCCCATGGTGAAAATTTTTTTTTAATCAACCCTTTCGATAGATCTTATTATTTTTCCTTTAATTCAACCAATTTGGTGGTTGTCATTATGTACAATGATTTAGACTCTAGTTTTGATCTATGTATGATATCAATCAAGAAATCAAATTCATGCTTACATGGAAATCTTGGTAATTTCAAAAAATAATAATCTTTGATAGAGGATTCCATAGATTCTTACGTCTCATTTATATTAATGATAAATAATTGACATCCCTTCTTTTGAGAATTCTTTAGTTAAATTAAAAAAATATATACCTTAGCTTCAACTCCATATTCTCACCTTGAAGTTATGTCTAATTTATAAAATAATATTGAAACTCAACCTTATTTAGATAATAGTCAACCTTGTATTTATGTTTCACAAGCTAATTGACTCATATGATCACATCATATGACCCTAATAGTGCTACAAAATATATACTATTATAGTGAACTCAATAAACCTAATCTCTTATTTGAATATACATTTCTCAACATTGACATTTGACTCATCCCCATACTATATCGACCATGCATTTGCCATAACTCTAAATTTTCTACACAATTTAGTAAGCATTCTAGGAATAACAAGACATTATAGAGCTCCTGTGTCAATAAAAAATAAAAACTTAATGACCAAACAAAATATCTGATAGTTCTATGGGTGAAACTAAATAATCATCATGATGAATATCAATATCTACATGAATCCATTGATGGAACATACCTTTATCAGAAGTATAACCCTTGTTATTTGACTTACACTGAGTACATTCTTGAGTAAAAT
>JARHVA010003318.1:1345000-1742500 GCA_037957365.1 Torreya grandis | reverse complement strand
GGGTCTACAAATTTAATGAATAAAACATCTCTACTCAGAGATAGAATTATTGTTATTTTATTGTTAATATTTATTGAATTATCTTTCAACCAAACATTTTTTTATTTTTATATTAGTGGTATCAGAGTGTTTTATCTTTAAAGTGTATGATCTCGAGGATGAGGTTAGATTACAGGAAGCTTGGGTGGAAAATAGAACTAGTAGACTATCCACCTATTCACTCCAAATGACTTCAAATGGAAAACAACACTGAGACATCCAATCCTTTCAAGGAAATGGTGAATGAAGCCCTCCAATAGTATTAACCACAAATGCTACAACAATTCACTCAGATTCTCTAACAAATCTCGATGGGAAATTCTAGCTCGTCATCTATACCCCCATATCCTTTCAGTGGCCCAACACCCTTCAAGGTTTAGGTGAATTTTGATATCCCTAAATTTGAAAGAAAAATGAATGTTGATGTAATATAAAATTATTTGGATCAATTATCTTCTTATTTTACTATAAATAAATTCACCTATAAAGAGAAGATCATCTTTGCTCTTTTGAAAGCATCATTTCCTATCAAAAATTGGTGGGAAGTGTAAAAAAGAGAATCAGTACGGATGATATTGGCCTTGAGGAAAAACCTACCTAGGATGATTTCATAGAAGCTATAAAGGAAGAATACTACCCCATTTGAGCATATGATGATTTGTATATAGAGTGGCAACAACTTCACCAAGGTAAGGAAAAATCTATTTAAGATTACATTGATATTTTTCATTCTTTATCTATGAGATTAGACATCCAAGAAAGTGAGAAACATAAGGTTCTCCAATATTGTGGTGGACTATAATGGTACATATGGGGAGAAATATAAATCTTCAATTTAGAAACCCTCATTGAGGCATACAAGTTCGTAGTGAAGATTGAGCACAAGCATGAATGAATGAATATGAAGAGTCAACCTTAAAAATGGAAAAGTGACAAAGAAGGTCAAACATGAGGAAAAAATTAAAAGAAAAAGGAAAGAAAGACTGAGAAGTGTTGTGATTATCATAAATCTAGAACGTTGACCCATCAAGTCCCTACTTTCTGAGTCACAGTCCTCAACATCTATTGCTCTACCTCATACAAACCCTAAAGTTGAAGAGGTTGAATAATATATTATAGATGATGATCCCAAAGCCATTATTGCTTCATCAAAGACCCTTGAGGAGAGGCTAGATGACAAGGAAAGGTTGTTTCACTCTAAGTTATGGGTGAAAGGTAAGCCTATGCATTTTATTATTGATAGTGGAAGTCAAAAGAATTTAATATATGCTAATATTGTGAAAATACTAAATATATCCATGAAGCCTCACCCAAATACATATAGAATTGGATGGTTGAGTCCAGGGGGAAACCTCTGTGTCACCCACCAATGTCTTCTCTCATATGTAATAAAAAAAATTCAAGCTGAGGCCTTATGTGATGTGGTCAATCTAGATGTTTTTGATGTATTCTTTAGTTATCCATTCATGTATGGTCAACATGGTATCTATGAATCAAGAACTCAAAGGATCACTCTCACTATTGGAACACAGTTCTGCATGGTACTAGAAGTACCACCTTCTACATTTGTCTCTCTGATTAGTGCCAAGAAATTTGTTCTCATAGTGGTCAAGCCACAAGAATCTAAAAGGTCTGATGTTTCAGTCTTGAATACACAAAAAACACAACAATAGAAGAAAATATATACCAAGTTAAAGAAGTTCATGGCCTTCCATCCATAGACTGATGGTCAGACAAAAATGGTCAACAACCTCCATAGTTTCATAAAACATAGTCCATTCCAAGTATGAATCAAGAATCAAATCAAAATACAACTACCACACATGATGACAAATATTGATGCAATGGTGATCATTTATTCTCAAGGAGGGAGGAATGATCTAAGCAAAATTCAGGTGATAATCTGGGTGATGGGTCTACCCAAATTGATGACAGAACTTCTAGGAGCCATAACTTTTGCACCATTGCTCCAATTGACTTGCCATTTGAACTGTTAGAAAGATCAAAACAAGTAGAATGAAGTGAGATGGAAAAGATATTTAGTAAATGGATTTTACCATTGAAAACCCAATGGAAGTGCCCTAAATTTCAATTTTAGTAGTGCAGTCTAAAAATAGTAAGCTTCTAGAAATAGTAATTCCTCAAATTTTATATTATTGTAAATCATGGAAGTTGAACCACTTAATCTCCCTTGATATTTGTGACCTTACACATCCTCATACCTCCTTCAAAAATGTATAAATTAAGATGTAACCTGAAATGGAAATCAAACATCTCTTCTCAGAGATAGGCATATGTTTGGGTCTACAAATTTAATGAATAAAACATCTCTTCTCAGAGATATCATTATTTTTATTATGTTGTTAATATTTCTTGAATTATCTTTCAAAAAAATATTTTTTTAGTTTTAGATTAGTGGTATCAGAGTGTTTTATCTTTAGAGTGTATGATCCTGAGGATGAGGTTAGATTTTAGGAAGCTTGGGTGGAAAATAGAACTAGTAGTCTATCCACCTATTTGCTCCAAATGACTTCAAATGGTGGACAAAACTAATACATCTGATCCTTTCAAGGAAATGGTGAATGAAGCCCTCCAATAGTAGAAAGGATATAATCTACAAAAGTTAACTCAAATTCTCCAACAAATATTGATGGGAAATTTTGGCTCCTCATCTACACCCCCACATCCTTTCAGTGCCCCAATGCACTTCAATGTTTCAGTGAATTTTGATATCCCTAAATTTGAAGGCAAAATCAATGCTAATGTAGTATAAAATTGGTTGGATTAATTATCTTCTTATTATTCTATAAATAAATTCATCGATAAAGAGAATATCACCTTTGCTCTTTTTAAAGCATCATTGCCTATCAAAAATTGGTGGGAAGTGTACAAAAAGAGATTAATTATAGATAATATTGGCCTTGAGGTAGAAACTACCTAGGATGATTTCATAGAAGCTATAAAATAAGAATACTACCCCATTGGAGCATTTGATGATCTATATATAGAGTGGTAATAACCTCACTAAGGTAAAGAACAATTTATTCAAGATTACACTAATATTTTTCATTTTCTATTTGTGAGATTGGGCATCCAAGAAAGTGATAAACATAAGGTTATAAAATATCATGGTGGAATATAATGGTACATATAGGGAGAAATGGAACTCTTCAATTTGGAAAACCTTAGTGAGGTGTATAAGTTTATAGTGAAGATTGAGCAAAAATATTGAAGAATAAATATGAAGATTTAGCCTTCAGAATGGAAAAGTGATAAAGAAGGTCAAACACGAGGCCAAAATTGGAAGCAAAAGGAAGGAAATACTGGGAAGTGGTGTGATTATCACAAATCTAGAACTCATTCCAAAGAAAAATGTCGAGCCATCAAGTCCTTGCTTTTTTGAGTCACAATTCTCAACATTTACTACTCTACCTCATACAAACCATACAGTTGAAGAGGTTGAAGAAGAGATTATATATGTTGAGCTTGAAGACATTTTTGCTTCATTATAGACCCATGAGGAGAGGCTAGATGAAAAGGAAAGGTTGTTTCACTCTAAGTTATGGGTGAAAGGTAAGCTTCTACATTTCATTCTTGATAGTGGAAGTCAAAAGAACTTAATCTCTAATAATGTTGTGAAAATCCTAAATATATCTATGAAGCCTCACCCAAAACCATATAGTATTAAATGGTTGATTCTAGCGAGAAACCTCTGTCACCCACCAGTGTCTTCTCTCATATGCAATAAAACCTTTCTTAAATGAGGTCTTATGTGATGTGGTCAATCTAGATGTTTGTGATGTACTCTTTGGTCAGCCATTCATGTATGATCGGCATAGCATCTATGAATCATGAACTTGAAGGATCACTCTCACTCTTGGAACATGGTGCTATAGAGTACCATAGGTACCAACTTCTACATTTGTCTCTCTGATTAGTGCCAAGAAATTTTTTCTCATGGTAGTTAGGCAACAAGGATCAAAAAGGGATAATGTTGTATCCATGAAAACATAAATAACATAAAAATAGAAGAAAATAGATACCAATCTGAAGAAGTTCATGGTCTTCCATCCACAGACTGATGGTTAGATAGAAATGGTGAACAATTGGGCCCTACATAGTTATTTAAAGTACAGTCCATTCCAATTATGCATCAAGAATCAAATAAAAATATGACTACCACAATTGATGAAACATATTGATTCAATAGATACCATTGATTCTCAAGGAGGGAGGAATGGTCTAGGTAATAATTCAAGTGATAATTTAGGTGATGGGTCTACCCTAATTGTTGATGGAACTTCCAGGAGCCATAACTTTTGCACCGTAGCTCCAATTGACTTGTCATTTGAAACATTAGAAATATAAGAACAAGGATAATGTGGTGAGATGGCATGTAGCTTTACTGAATGGATTTTGACCCTTGAAAACCTAATGGAAGTTCCCTAAATTTAAATTTTAGTAGTGCAGTCTAGAAATAGTAATTCCTCAAATTCTATATTGTTATAAATCATGGAAGTCAAACCACTTAATCTCCCTCAATATTGGTGACCTTCCACATCCTCCTTCCACCTTAAAAACATGTATAAATTAATATGTAACTTGAAATGAAAATTATACATCTCTTCTCAAAGATAGGCATATGTTTGTGTCTACAAATTTAATGAATAAAACATCTCTTCTCAGAGATAACATTATTGTTATTGTGTTGTTCATATTTCTTGAATTATCTTTCAACAAAATCTTTTTTGATTTTTAGATTAATGGGATCATAGTGGTTTGTCTTTAGAGTGTATGATCCCAAAGATGAGGTCAGATTACAAGAAGCTTGGGTGGAAAATAGAACCAACAAACTATCCACCTATTCACTCCAAATGAATTCAAATGGTGGAAAACATAGATACATCTGATCCTTTCAAGGAGATGGTGAATGAATCCCTCCAATATCAGTAAGCATAGATGCTACAATAATTCACTCAAATTCTCCAATAAATCTTGATATGAAATTTTGGCTCCTCATCTACACCCCCACATCCTTTTAGTGTCCCAACACCCTTCAAGGTTCAGGTGAATTTTGATATCCCTAAAATTAAAGGAAAAATCAATGATGATGTAGTAGAAAATTGGTTCGATCAATTATCTTCTTATTTTTCTATAAATAAATTCACCGATAAAGAGAAGATCACCTTTGCTCTTTTGAAAGTATCATTGCCTATCAAAAATTGGTGGGAAGTGTACAAAAAGAGTTTCAATATGGATGATATTAGCCTTGAGGTGGAACCTACCTTGGATGATTTCATAAAAGCTATAAATGAATAATACTACCCCATTAGAGCATATGACAATTTGTATATAGAGTGGCAACAACTTCACCAAGGTAAGGAACCATCTATTCAAGATTACACTAATATTTTTCATTTTCTATCTATGAGATTGGGCATCCAAGAAAGTGAGAAACACAAGCTTCTCAAATATCATGGTGGAGTACAATGGTACATATGGGTAGAAATAGAAATCTTCAATTTAGAAACCCTCAGTGAGGTGTACAAGTTCATAGTGAAGATTGATCAGAAGCATGGAAGAATGAATGTGAAGAGTCAACCTTCAAAATAGAAAAGGGACAAAGAAGGTCAAACACGAGGCCAAAATTTGAAGCAAAAGGAAGGAAAGACTTGGAATTTGTGTCATTATCACAAATCTAGAACTCAATCCAAATAATAATGTCAAGCCATCAAGTCCCTACTTTCTGAGTCATAATCCTCAACATCTACTACTCTGCCTCATACAAACCCTATAGTTGAAGAGGTTAAAGAAGAGATTGTAGATGCTAAGCTCGAAGCCATTGTTGCTTCATCAGAGACCCATGAGGAGAGGCTAGATGATAAGGAAAGGTTGTTTCACTCTAAGTTATGGGTGAAAGGTAAGCCTTTGCATTTCATTCTTGGTAGTGGAAGTCAAAAGAATTTAATCTCTACTAATGTTGTGAAAAGCCTAAATCTTTCCATGTAGCCTCACCTAAATATATATAGTATTGGATGGTTGAGTCTAGTGAGAAACCTCCATGTTACCCACCAATGTCCTCTCTCATATGCAATATAATGTTTCCAAGATGAGGTCTTATGTGATGTGGTAAACCTAGATGTTTGTGATGTACTCTTTAGTTAGCCATTCATAAATGATCAACATGGAATCTATGAATCAAGAACTCAAAGGATCACTCTCACTCTTGGAGTATGGTGCTATAAGGTACCATAGGTACCACCTTCTACATATGTCTATTTAATTAGTTCCAAGAAATTTGTTCTCATCGTGATCAAACCACAAGATTCTAAAAAGGTCAATGTTGCAACCCTACCTACACAAAAAACACAACATAAGAAAATATATACCAAACTGAAGAAGTTCATGGCCTTCCATCCATAGACTAATGGTTAGATAGAAATGGTGAACAATCAGGCCTTGCATAGTTCCATAAAGCACAATCCATTCTAAGTATGCATCAAGAATCAAATCAAAATACAATTACCACACTTGATGACAAATCTTGATGTAATGGTGACCATTGCTTCTTAATGAGGGAGGAATGATATGGGTAATAATTTAGGTGATTATTCAGGTGACGGGTCTACCCCAATTGATGACAAATTTCAAGAGCCATATATTTTGCACCATAGCTCTAATTGACTCGCCGTTTGAACCGTTATATAGATAAGAATTAGGATAATGTGGTGAGATGACAAGGGTCTCCACTTGATGGATTTTTACCCCTAAAAATCTAATGGAAGTTCCCTAAATTTTAATTTTAGTAGTGTAGTCTAAAAATAGTAAGTTTAAAAAAAAAATCCTCAAATTTTATAATGCTGTAAATCATGGAAGTTGAACCACTTAATCTCCCTTAATATTGGTGACCTTCCACATCCTCCTCCCACCTTCAAAACATGTATAAATGAAGATGTAACCTGAAATGGAAATTAGACATCTCTTATCATAGATAGGCATATGTTTAGCTCTGTAAATTTAATGAATAAAACATATCTTCTCAGAGATAGAATTATTTTTATTGTGTTGTTCATATTTCTTGAATTATCTTTCAACCAAAGAATTTTTGAGTTCTGGATCAGTGGTATTAGAATGGTTTGTCTTTAGAGTGTATGATCTTGATGATGATGTCAAATTATATGAAGTTTGGGTGGAAAATAGAACTAGTAGACTATCCACCTATTCACTCCAAATGACTTCAAATGGAAGAAAACACTGAGACATCTAATCCTTTCAAATAAATGGTGAATGAATCCCTCCAAAATCAGCAAGCACAGATGCTACAATAATTCACTTAAATTCTGCAACAAATTTTGATGGGAAATTTTGGCTCCTCATTTATACCCCCACATCCTTTTAGTGCCCTAACACCCTTCAAGGTTTAGGTGAATTTTTATATCCATAAATTTGAAGGAAAAATCAATGCTGATGTAGTAAAAAATTGGTTGGATCAATTATCTTCTTATTTTTGTGTAAATAAATTTATTGATAAAGAGAAGATCATCTTTGCTCTTTTGAAATCATCATTACTTGTTAAAAATTGCTGGTAAGTGTACAAAAAGAGATTTCATATGGATGATATTGGCCTTGAGGTAGAACCTACATAGGATGATTTTATAGAAGCTATAAAGGAAGAATACTACCCCATTGGAGAATATGATGATCTATATATAGAGTGGTAACAACATTACCAAAGTAAGGAACAATGTGTTCAAGATTACACTAATATTTATCGTTCTCTATCGAGGAGATTGGGCATCCAAGAAAGTAAGAAACACAAGGTTCTCAAATATCATGGTGGACTACAATGGTACATATAGGGAGAAATGGAACTCTTCAATTTAGAAACCATTAGTGAGGTGTACAAGTTCATAGTGAAGATTGAATAGAAGCATGGAAGAATGAATATGAAGAGTCACCCTTTAAAATGTAAAAGTGACAAAAAAGTTAAAATAAAGGGGCCAAAATTAGAAGGAAAAGGAAGGAAAGACTGAGAAGTGGTGTGATTATCACAAATCTAGAACTCACTCCAAAGAAAAATGTCGAGCCATCAAGTCCCTACTTTTTGAGTCACAATCTTGAACATCTATTTCTCTACCTCATACAAACCATATAGTTGAAGAGGTTGAAGAAGAGATTGTAGATGTTGAGCTCGAATCCATTGTTGCTTCATCACAGACCCTCGAGGAAAGGCTAGACAATAAGGAAATGATGTTTCACTCTAAGTTATGGGTGAAAGGTAAGCCTATGAATTTTATTATTGATAGTGGAAGTCAAAAGAATTTAATATTTGATAATTTTATGAAAATCCCAAATATATCCATGAAGCCTCACCCAAATCCATACAGTATTGGATGGTTGAGTCTAGGGAGAAACCTCTGTGTCACCCACCAATCTCTTCTCTCATATGCAATAAAACCTTTCCAAGATGAGGACTTATGTGATGTGGTCAATCTAGATGTTTGTGATGTACTCTTGGGTTATCCATTCATGTATGATCAACATGGAATATATGAATAAATAACTTGAAGAATCACTCTCACTCTTGGAACATGGTGCTACAGGGTACCAGAGGTACCACCTTCTACATCTATCTCTCTGATTAGTGCCAAGAAATTTGTTCTCATGGTGGTCAAGCCACAAGAATCCAAAATGGCTAATGTTGCAATATTTACTACACAAATAACACAAAAATAGAAGAAAATAGATACCAAGATAAAGAATTTCATGGCCTTCCATCCATAGAATGATGGTCAGATAGAAATGGTGAATAATCGGGCCCTGCATAGTTTAATAAAGCATAGTCCATTCCAAATATGTATCAGGAATTAAATCAAAATATAACTACCACATTTGATGAAAAATATTGATGCAATTAGGACCATTTCTTCTTAAGGAGGGAGGTATGATCTAGGAAACAATTTAGGTGACAATTCAGGTGATGGGTCTACCCTAATTGATGATAAAACTTCTGGGAGCCATAACTTTTGCACCATAGCTCCAATTGACTCATCGTTTGAACCATTGGAAAGATATTAATGAGGAAAATGAAATTATATGGCATAGAAATCTTATTAATATATTTTCACCCTTGAAAACCCAGTGTAAATGCCCTAAATTTTAATTTTATTAGAGTAATTTAAAAATAGTAATTCCTTAAATTTTGTGTTGTTGTAAATCATGGAAGTCAAACCACTTAATATCCCTAAATATTTGTGACCTTACACATCCTCCTCCCACTTTAAAAAACATGTATAAATGAAGATCTAACCCAAAATGGAAATCAGACATCTCTTCTCAGAGATAGGCATATCTTTAGGTCTACAAATTTAATGGATAAAATATCTCTTCTCAGAGATAACATTATTTTTATTTTATTGTTCATATTTATTGAATTATCTTTCAACCAAAGATTTTTTGAGTTTTGGGTTAGTGGTATCAGAGAAGTTTGTCTTTAGAGTGTATAATCCTAAGGATAAGGTCAGATTACAAGAAGCTTAGGTGGAAAATAGAACCAATAAACTATCCACCTATTCACTCAAAATGACTTCAAATGGTAGACAACATTGATACATCCAATACTTTCAAGGAAATGGTGAATGAATCCTTCCAATAGTAGTAAGCATAGATGCTAAAATAATTCACTCAAATTCTCCAACAAATCTTGATGGGAAATTTTGGCTCCTCCTCTGTACCTCCACATCCTTTCGATGCCCCAACACCCTTCAAAGTTTAGTTAAATTTTGATATCCCTACATTTTAAGGAAAAATCAATGTTGATGTAATAAAAAATTGGTTGGATCAATTATCTTCTTATTTTTCTATAAATAAATTCATCAATAAAGATAAGATCACCTTTACTCTTTTGAAAGCATCATTGCCTATTAAAAATTGGTGGGAAGTGTACAAAAAGAGATTGAGTATAGATGAGATTGGCCTTGAGGTAGAACCTACCTGGGATGATTTCATATAAGTTGTAAATGAAGAATACTACCCCATTGGATTATATTATGATATGTATACTTAGTGGAAACAACTTTCTAAGGTAAGAAACAATCTATTCAAGATTACACTCATATTTTTCATTCTCTATCTATGAGATTGGGAATATAAGAAAGTGAGAAACACATGGTTATCAAATATCGTGGTGGATTACAATAGTACATACCAGGAGAAATGTAACTCTTCAATTTGGAAACCCTCAGTGAGGCATACAAGTTCATAGTGAAGATAGAGTAGAAGCATGGAAGAATGAATATGAAGAGTCAACCTTAAAAATGGAAAAGTGACAAAGAAGGTCAAACATGAGGCCAAAATTGGAAGAGAAAGGAAGGAAAGACTAGGAAGTGGTGTGATTATCATAAAATATGAAACTCACTCCAAAGAAAAATGTCAAGCCATCAAGTCCCTACTTTCTAAGTCATAATCCTCAACATCTACTACTCTACCTCATACAAACCCTATAGTTGAATAAATTGAATAAGATATTATAGATGCTAAGCCTAAATCCATTTTTGCTTCATCATAGACCCATGAGGAGAGGCTAGATGACAAGGAAAGGTTGTTTCACTCTAAGTTATGGGTGAAAGGTAAGACTCTACATTTAATTCTTGATAGTGGAAGTCAAAAGAATTTAATCTCTGATAATGCTATGAATAACCTAAATCTATCTATAAATCCTCACACAAATCCATACATTATTAGATGGTTGAGTCTAGGGAGAAACCTCCATGCCACCCACCAATCTCTTCTCTTATATACAATAAAACCTTTCCAAGATGAGGTCTTATATGATGTGGTCAATCTAGATGTTTGTGATGTAATATTTGGTTAGCCATTCATGTATGATATACATGGAATATATGAATCAAGAACTTAAAGGATCACTCTCACTCATAGAACACAACACTATAGGGTACTAGAGGTACCACCTTCTACATCTATCTCTCTGATTAGTGCCAAGAAATTTGTTCTCATGGTGGTCAAGCCAAAAAAATCCAAAAGGGATGATGTTGCATCCTTAACTACACAAAAAAAACAACAATATAAGTAAATAGATACCAAGCTAAAGATGTTCATGGCCTTCCATCTATAGACTGATGGTCAAATAGAAATGGTGAACAATCAGGCCATGCACAGTTTTATAAAGCACATGTTGGGGATCAACCAACAATGTTGATTACAATGTGAAAGCAATAAATGTGGAATTAAACCAGAAAGATAAGTAACTAGAATCAAATAATAGAAAACAATAATAAATACAAGAAACCACCCTAAAAACTTGTATTAAACTCTTTACAGAAGGAATACAATTGAAGAAAATTATTTTCTTCCACACCTCTCTCAGATGTATAAATCTCTTTCTAGATCTCTTTCCCTCAAGAGCTCTCTCTCTCAATTACAATCAACTCCAACAACCTGGAATGATTCACATATAAAATTCTATACTTTTCAACACTCTACACACCCTAAGCTATGAAGAATTATCCCTATTATATAGAATTAGGGATCATGAGCAATGCAATTACAACCAATAGATGCACCTCTTAATCAAGGGATCTAAACAATCTTACTTAAAATAGAGATGTGGACTTAAGACTAACACTTAATCCTAACATGCAAACATTCTATTCTATCCACAAAAATAGCATTCTAGATGCATAGGTGACCGACATCGGTCCCTGCCTGTCTACCTATGATCGATGTCAGCCGATCGATGACCGACGCCATCATCTCCTGGTCTACTCCTGACCGATGTCAGTCACTCTTGACTGATGCCAGTGATTGTGTAACACTAGCAACCTGAAAAATACTCATTTGGTGAAGCTTTTAGCTCCACACCTTAACAATCTCCCACTTGGAGATAAATAGTTACACCAGTACTTGTACAACAACATCTTCTAGCTCCTCCATCTTCAAACTCAATCATGAAGACCAACAAAAGTTGAATGAAGATTCAACTTTTATTTTGTTACCAGCTTGGTTAACATATCAATAGGGTTCTTATCTGTATGGATCTTCTCCAGCTTCAACTCACCATCCTCCAATACCTATATTATGAAGTGGTACTTAAGCTATATATGCTTTGTTCTTGAATGAAAGGCTGAATTCTTAGCCAAATGAATTGCACTCTGACTATCACTATATAATCTGCAACTCTCTTGCTCCTTTCCAAGCTCTTCCATGAACCGTGTCATCCATATCATTTCTTTGCTAGCCTCTGTGACTGCAATATATTCTACTTCTATAGTTGACAAGGCAACAACCTTTTGCAACTTTGAAATCCAGCTAACCGCCATTCCACCAATAGTGAAAACATATCTTGTGGTGCTCTTCCTACCATCCAAATCACCTGCCATATCTGAATCTACATAACAATGTAGAGAAGTATCTAAACCTCCATAACACAAATGTCTACTGTTGGTCCCTTTCAAATATCTAAGGAGCCACTGAACTGCTTTCTAGTGTTCTTTTCTTGGATTGGCCATATACTTACTTATAATTCCCACTGCTTGGGAAATATATGGTCTAGTATATACCATTGCATACATTAAGCTCCCTACTGCAGAAGCATATGGAACTCTACTCATGTACTCTACCTCATCATGTGAATTAAGACATTGTTCTTTACTCAATTTAAAATGTCCAGCCAAAGGTGTGCTTACCGATTTTGCATCCTACATATTGAACCGTTTCAACACCTTGTTCACATAATCCTCTTGAGACAAAATCAACCTGTGATTTTTCTTGTCTCTCTTAATGCTCATGCCAAGGATTTTTTTTACTGCTCCGAAATCCTTCATGGCAAATGTGTGAGCTAATTTCACCTTAATTTTAGAGATATCTTGCATGTGTGATCCTATAACCAGCATATCATCTACATACAATAAGATAATAATATATCTACCATTATTCAATCTCTTAAAATACACACAATGGTTAGATTGACACCTACTATAGCCATGCTCAGTCATAAACCTATCAAATCTCAAATACCACTGTCTAGGAGCTTGCTCAAGGCCATACAAGCTTTTCTTCAATCTGCACACTAAGTTCTCCTTACCTTTGACCTCAAATCCTTCCAGCTGATCCATATATATTTTTTCATCCAAATCTCCATGAAGAAATGTTGTCTTAACATCAAGCTGCTCAAGATGCAAATCCTCAATAGCAACTAAAGACAATATAGTCCGTATAGAAGTCATTTTAACAATAGGAGAAAAAATCTCACCAAAATCAATACCTAGTTTTTGTGCAAATCCTTTCACTACCAACCTAGCCTTATATCTCATCTATCCATTCTCACCTTCCTTCAACCTATAGATCCATCTGTTCTTCAGTGTCTTCTTTCCTACTAGCAACTCAACCAAATCCCATGTTTGGTTCTCTTTCAAAGAATTAATCTCCTCATTCATGCCTAGCTCCCACTGATTCTTGGATTCCACCTATATTACTTCATCAAAACTCTCTAGTTCTCCACCATCAGTAAGTAATAAATACAATAATGAAGGGGAATATCAAATTAGAGGTTTACTTACCCTTTCTGACCTCTTGATGGGAATCTGAGACTCATTCACAACACGTTGTCCACCCAAATTCTCTAACAGTGATCGACCTCAATCACTTCCAGGCCTGTAACTGGCTGACGTCAGTTCTTCCTGACCAATGTCAGTTCCTACCTAGCTGACATTGATCACTGTATGACTGACATCAATTCCTGTATTGCCAACATCAGTTTCTGCCTGATCGATGTCGGTCTCTGTGTTTTCTTGTCTGTGATTAATTTTTCCTGTGAGCTCATTTTGGACCATCACCTCATCCAATTCTCCATTGCTCTACCTAGATTGATTTTACTTCTTGAGTTAATCACTAGACATCACTTTTTCATTGAAAACAACATCACGGCTCCTAATTATCTTGTTAGTTCCTAGATTCCAAAACCTAAATCTGAAATCATCAGATCCATAGCCAATAAATGTGCACGTCATAGACTTAGCATCCAGCTTCTTTCTATTTTCCTTATCAACGTGCACAAAGGCTTCACAACCAAAAACTTTGAGAAATGAGAGATCTACCTTTTTACCTATCCCTGCCTCTTCTAGAATTCCACCATCCAAAGCTGTAGAGGGTCCTCTATTAATTAGGTACACTGCAGTATCCACAGCTTCTACGCAAAACTCTAATGGTAAACTAGCATGCAATCTCATACACCTTGCACACTCCATGATTATTCTATTCATCTTTTTAGCAACTCCATTTTGCTGAGGTGTCCTTGGAACCATCCTTTGCCTACAGATTCCATGCATATAACAATACCATTTGAACTTATAGCTGCAGAACTCACCACCATTGTCAGATCTCAGGCACTTCAATCTTCTGCCTATTTCATTCTCAACCATAGCTTTCCAAATCTTAAAAGTCTCAAATACATCATATTTCTTCTTAATACAATAGACCCATACCTTTCTTGTAGCATCATCTATGAACAAAACATATTACTATGATCCTCCAATAGAAACAACCCGAGCCGGTCCCGACACGTCTATGTGAACAAGCTACAACTTATGCTTCTTCTTTGTTGACCTAGTCTTGAGAAAACTCACTCTCTTCTATTTTTCAAAAACACAATGCTCACAAAAATCCAGATCTATGCTTTTCAAATCTGAAATCTTACCTTTTGACTTAAGAATGGACATTCCCTTCTCACTCATGTGGCCGAGCCTAGAGTGCCACAATTTTGCATCCACATTTAAAGTAGATAATACAAAAGGAGAATTATTAGTAACATAATTACATAAATAGAGAGTACCTACTCTCTCACCTCTTGCTAATACAAGTGCACCCTTGGTCACCTTCCAAGATTTAGCTGTGAGAGTTATTGTACAACCCTCATCCCCTAACTTTCCTAAAGAAATCAAATTCCTCTTCAAGCTGGGAACATGCATGACGTCTCTCAACACCCATGTGTTGCCATTCTACATTTTCAGCTGCACTTTTCCTTTGCCAACAATTTTACAAGGCTCATCATCCCCTAAGTAAACTATTCCAAAATCTCCATGGACATAGTCACTAAAATATTCTCTATTAGGGGTTGCATGAAAAGATGCACCAGAATCTAACACCCAAGATTCTATATTATTATGCAAAGAGAATATAAGAGCATCTTGTGCAATACCTACAACTTTTGCTTCTTCTTTACCTTCATGCTAATTGTATTTTTTAGGCTTTGACCAACAATCTTTGCTTATGTGCCCTATCTTTCCACAATTCTAGCATTATGGCTTCCTGCCATTTCTGGATTTGGATCTACCTCTCACCTTTGACTTAGACCTTGATCCCCCTTTCTTGCCCTTCTCTTTTTTCCTTCCCCTGCTCTCAAAACTTAAATTGTTCCCTGATGTTTCCTCTGTGCTTTTCCTGTGAATTTCTTCATTCAAGATTACACTAACAACATCCTCTACTTTTAAAATATTTGAAGCAGATGCAGTATTACTAACTGCCATTACCAAGCTATGCCACATTCAGGCAAAGAACATAATATTAAAAGAGCCTTAATTTCATCATCAAACACTATTTTGATTGAATTTAATTGATTTACAATCCCATGAATATCATTCAAATGATTAGATACTTCTCGCATTTGCAAATTAAATAACTACTTCATAAGATATACCTTATTTGATGCTGAGGGTTTTTCATATAAATTTGTTAAAGTAGTCATCAACTCTACCGTTGTCTTTGCCTGGGATAAATTAGATATCACAGTTGATGCCAGACTCAATCTTATAGATCCAAGAGCCTTTCTATCAAGAACTTCCCATTCTTCATCATCCATGTCTTTGGGCTTCTTTAAAACCCCACCTAAGAGTAAGTATAGATGTTTCTGATACAGATAATCCTCTATCTACATTCTCCAATGTTGATAATTTTTGCCATTAAACTTCTCCATTCTCAATTTACTTTCTTCTACCATTGCTTCTCCCACTCAAACAAAAATCCCTGTGAGTAACCTGTAATACAAAACACTAACCAGATCTGAACCACCTATTAGTCAACCTGAGCTCTTATACCACTTGTTGGGGATCAACCAACAATGTTGATTACAATGTGAAAGCAATAAATGTAGAATTAAACCAAAAAGATAAGTAACTAGAATCAGATAATAGCAAACAATAAGAGATATAAGAAACCACCCTGAAAACTTGTATTAAACTCTTTACGAAAGGAATACAATTGAAGAAACCTCTTTTCTTCCACACCTCTCTCAGATGTATAGATCTCTTTCTATATCTCTTTCCCTTAGGATCTCTCTCTCTCTCAATTACAATCAACTCCAACAACCTAGAATGATTCACATATACAATTCTATACTGTTCAACACTCTACACACCCTAAGCTATGAAGAATTATCCCTATTATATAGAATTAGGGATCATGAGAAATGCAATTACAACCAATAGATGCACCTCTTAATCAAGGGCTCTAAACAATCTATCTTAAAATAGAGATGTAGACTTAAGACTAACACTTAATCCTAACATGCAAAATTCTGTTATGTCCACGAAAATAGCATTCTAGATGCACAGGTGATCGACATCAGTCCCTGCCTATCTACCTGTGACCAACGCCAGCTGATCCATGACCAACACTGGCATCTCCTAATCTACTCTTGACCGATGTCGGTCGGTCCTGACTGACGCTGGTGATTGTGTAACACTAGTAACCTGCAAAATACTCATTTGGTGAAGCTTTTAGCTCCACACCGTAATAGCACAGTCCATTCCAAGTATACATCAAGAGTCAAATAAAAATACAAAGACAAAATTGATGACAAATTTTGATGCAATGGAGACCATTTCTTCTCAAGAAGAGAGGAATGATCTGGGCAATAATTCAGGTGATAATTCGAGTGATGGGTCTACCCCAATTGATGACAAAACTTTTGGGAGCCATAACTTTTACACCATAGCTCCAATTGCCTCACTGTTTGAACCATTGGAAAGATAAGAATGAGGATAATGTGTTGAGATGACATGGATATCTACATGATTAATTTTTACCCCCTAAAACTCAATGTAATTTACCTAAATTTTAATTTTAGTAGTGTAGTCTAAAAATAATAAGTTTCTAAAAATAGTAATTCCTCAAATTTTGTATTGTTGTAAATCATGGAAGTTGAACCACTTAATCTCCCTCAATATTGGTGACCTTCCACATCCTCCACCCACCTTCAAAACATGTATAGATAAAGATGTAACCTAAAATGGAAATCAGACATCTCTTCTTGGAGATAGGCATATGTCTGGGTCTACAAATTTAATGAATAAAACATCTCTTCTCAGAGATACCATTATTGTTATTGTGTTCATATTTCTTGAATTATCTTTCAACCAAAGCTTTTTGAGTTTTGGATCATGTGGCCTATTTCATTAGAGATTAGAGGGTAGTGTGTGCTATGTATTGAAGGGAGAGTTACATGAAATTAAATTAAAATCCATCAAATGGATTAGGAAGATGAGTGGAACATAATAAACGTAGGAATAAAATTTATTTACAAACATAATAAATGCACACATAATTAAGACATATGATAAGCCTAGAAACCTATAGGAAGGATCTAAATAAAGTTAATTCTCTAACACTCCCCCTTAAGTTTAATTTGGGGTTACAAAATTGGAGATAACCTTTTACAAACAAATAAGTAAGTTGAAATTACATAATAATCCCCCCTAATAAAAACTTCCTTCAAGAGGAATTATAATATTTTAGATAAGAAAGAAGAGAAAGAGTCACTCAAAAGTCACTAGGATCAAAGTGTGATCACCAAGAATATCCAAAAAGTGTCTTTGAACAAGAAGGTCAATCTACCAAGGAACAAAGACCAAATAAAAGGAGTAATGATCCACAAACCTATAAGACAAACAATCTAACATCAATATTTCAAGTTAAGTAACCAATATCCCAAAAAATACAATCTACATACATAAAATAATAAAAGTACATGTAAAAGGTAAATTTGAGCAATGATAACTTCTATCATAAAGTGATGTAACCTACATGAAAAAAATTTAGTCATAAAATCTCTACGTAAATCCTATATCCTTTTTATTAAAAAGCAAGGAATGCATACATGATTTGAGTTAATAAAAATGTACACAAAGCATATGTGTCACTTGAAAAACATGTTTTTCATGAATCATTATAAAATTTATCAAAATAAAACATATCAATGTCTTCAGAAGATTCATTTTATTTACAAATCCAAATAGTTGTACTCTTAAAAGTAGGATATTTTATCATTTTCCAATAATGTAAAGTATCATGTGTGGATTTACCATAAACTTTTTAAGGATGAAATTTCCAAAATTTAGATATTCAATGCCCGTGTTTTCTATAATTCACATAAGGTTTATCATTTTTAACCAAAGCATGAGCATTAGAAGTAGTATAATCATAATAATTTGTATTATAGTTCATTTGATGTAGAGGATAATAAGATGTCAAATTTTAATTAAGAGTATTTAAATCATTATAGTCAAGACCTTTAGATTTTTCATTTGATTTAGGTAAAAGAGGTTCAAAAATACTTGTTTCACACTTACCAAGCCAACACTTGCATAACCTATAGAGTGCGTGATTTTTGAACTGGGGTTGGTAGAATGAGTGTGCATCTGAGATTCATTTTGTTTAGAAAAACAAGGAAATCCATCATCACTAAGACTATTATCATTATCAAAATATGCAAATTTGTCATTTAGAGCATTAATAGAGTTTTGTATAGACTCTACATGAGTAATAAAATATTTTTGAAAAGAAATAATAGTGTTATTTAGATATTTAATTTCATGTCTGAGTGCATTTATCTCATAATTTTTAGAATAAAGAGTTTGCATAGTATTCTTAAATGCTAAAAAAATGGCTAATTTGAAAGCCATGGCATAAAGATTACACAATAATAGAACTATACAAGGTAAAAATTGTATCATTTTTCAAATTGATTTGATATGAAAAATATTTAAATTCTTAAAATGCTATTTAAAGAAAATTTGAGAGACAAATAATATCATTCAATGTTGAAGCATTAATTTTCTCAAAAAACTAAAACAAGGTTAAATTTAAAAAAATGAGCTATTTGGAAATTATACCTCAAGGCATAAAATAATAATAGATTTAATTAACTCATTGAATAAATTGGAAAAACTGGAGAAATTAACTTGTTTGTAAATGTAAGTCCATAAAAATTATCAAAGTTATTTGTTAATTTCTCTTTTATTAATCACCAAAAAAATCCTTAAAGTTAATATTCATTTTTTTTGTAATTTAGAACATATAGAAATGCTTTTTTTTAAAAAAAAATAAGCCTTTAGATTTCCATAAATCCTTAAATGTAAACCATAGATTTTAATTGTTTCGAAAATGAAAAAACAATCTTTTTGAATTTGAAAAATGTTTTGAAAAAGGAAAAGAAAATATTTTTGAATATAAAAAAGATTTAAATTAATTTTCAGATTTTTGAAAAAAAAATTACTACAATACTTTATTTTAAAATTTGATAAATATTTTAAAAATCATGAAAAAACACTTATTAAAGTTATACATAGCCTAAAAAATAAAGTGAGGAGAATACTAAAAAATTTAACCAAGTTTTTAAAAAACATGTAGGTGCATTTTTGATGATATCTCAAAAAATACTAACTGTGTTTGTTAAAATTTGGACAACATAATTTTAGATAATCAATTAACAAAAATTATAAAAAATTTAGCAAATAATATTGATGATAAAAATTTATGGTCTATTTTTTAGATGGATTTTAGAGAAAAAATAGCTCAAAAAGTAAAAAAAAACATAATTAAAATTCCAAATGTAGTGGAAAAGAAACCAAAAGAAGCATGAAAACAATTCCTTTGTAAACCTTAAAAAAGAGGTTATAAGACAAATAAATTCTACTCTTAATACATTTAAAAATAGAGAGAAAAAAAGAAGCAAATATTGAGAAAAAAATGGAATATTAGAAGAACAAAAGAAAATCCACCTTCAAATCTATAAATTTCTTAAGAATCAATGTTAGAAATAATAGAGATCTGATATCATGAAAGGATTTATGCCATGAATGTTTATAAATAACATTGAAAGTATAGAAACAAAAACAAGAAAGAAGTCAAGTTACCTCACAAGGTGCAAACCACAAGTTGAGATAAGATTTTAAAGTGAAAAATTGAACGTATCAGAGAAAAACCCATGTGATTTAATTAGAAGACTTACAACTAAAATATCCACAAGTACAATATTGAATCAAGAGAACAAGAGAAGAAGAGAGAGATTTATTAGATTCTAGGGAAGAAATGAGAAGAGAAAGAGATATTTTATAGAGGTAGAGGAAGAGAGTGGGAGATACAAGGAATCCCATTATGATTCCTTAGCTCTATTCTTTCCAGATATAATATGTATGCATAAAATCCTATGAATTTCATTTATACAGTCACACACACACACACACACACACACACACACACACACACACACACACACACACATAGAGAGAGAAATTGTATATTCATTTATTCAATTGACTACATACAAAATTTCCTTTTTCATAATAATTAGTGATTCCTCATACTAAGAACATTCTTAATCGACTCATAGTTATCATGGGTGTTAATTCAAGTACTATATATATATATATATATATAATGAAAATTAGGTTATTTATTTTTTTCATTTAATTAGTATATATACATATATATTAATATAAGTAGAGGTGTGTATATATACCCTATAAGACCTTGTGTGTGTGTGTGTGTGTATAGAAACACACACACAAGGTCCTATAGGATATATATACACACCTCTACTTATATTAATATATATGTATATATACTAATTAAATGAATAAAAGAAATAACCCAATTTTCATTTTATACAACCAAAATAATTTAATATATAGTCTACCGTTATAATAAATTAATTGTATATAACTTATTAGATGCCATAAAAAACTAATAAAAAATCAATTAAATCTTGATTTTTTTTTGAATTAATAGATGGTTAAAGACAAATCTTTCATAGTGGTGAATTCAAACATGGCAAACACTTATGGCCCTACCCCTTACCCTTTGGGATTATGGGGTTGGATATAGGGTTTTGTGGATTTTGAGCCTTCTATATGGCCCTACATATATCCCTTTATTTTTTTCTAATTCATTTATAACATATGAAAAACCTATTAATCAAATCAATTCTTTTCACAAATCTATCCAACATTAACATATAGGAATTTAAGTAAAATATTGACCTATATCAGTTGTATATTTTGCCAATAAATATGAATATTTATTATCTTGAAATCATTTTTGTCTTTATTTTTTGTTTGTTACTCCCCGTATGTGTGTGACCTACCTCATAGCCTTTTATTTCTTTTACTCTTCTCCCTTAACCTACTTGACACCACATTCTCCTCCATTAATGACAGATGTAGCTTACTAAAAATATATGCATGAAAAAATAGCTTAAAAAAACTCCATTATTCTATAGTCTGCCACCATATAGCCATATCCAAACTCCATCATCATTTTCATATAATGATGGTTAACCTTAAGTCAGTGAGTGATTAGAAACCCTAATCATCTCAAGAATTACAAAAAAATCAATAAAATGATCATCTTATATCCTAAATAATATTTTCATGCCATTGATTTAAACAATTCCATAATTAACTTCAAAAAGATGGTTATCCAAACCAGATAAACAATAATTCATAATAATCAACATTTATTCCATGTAAAGTCAAATATCGACTAGTCAATAATCATTGATTTCCATGTAGAGTTGACTGTCGACTACTTATTTTACATAAAACTATATAGCATGGGTAATAAAATTATGTATAAAAAATATTATTATCTATTGTTATGAAGCCATCCACAGACAAACACTTTGGAAACACAATGATTTCTCTTAATCCTTTAATCTAATATAAAGACATTTTTAAAACAATGCTATCAATATATTTTGAAATCAGGATATACACATATTATAGTAAGAATCTTTAATTATTATTACCTCAATCTTATAGATCAAATATTAATAATGGAATGTATCAATATTTGTTATAATAATACATACATAACATCAAGTCATTATACTACACATCCATACCCAATAAGGCAGTAAGGTAAGTAAAAACATATAAAGATTTAATTATTAAACTAAGTAGTTACATAATACAAGATAAGCTATGTTTGACCACAAAATTAGTGAAATCATTCAATAAAATCAACATGATTTTAAAAAGCAACTAGATTAGTGAAATCATGAAATCACATAAATTGATCTAAGAACACAAAATATCATAATAGTCATTCAAAAAGAAAACAAAGCATACTATAACTATCTATTTAGAAAATTAATCACACAAAATGAAATACTACTATGGTGTGTGTATGGTTTTTTGGGTTCATTCTCTAGCATCCCCCAATGTCTCCATCTAAACCACCCTATCTAATTATGTTCTCCATCTATCACACTCTGAGGGATGAATCTATCATGCAGTCACCTCACAAAATTTATGGTAGTTACTTTAAAACATAATTATATTCATAAAATTATGCTATATAATTAACAAACATGATAATAACGTACAAAATGTAAAATTACTACTAATTCATATAAACTAATCATATAAATTAAGAAACACCTATCTCATAATCAACATATGACATAAAGATTAATCAAATATTAGTTAATCAACTAATTAACTATAATAATCCACATATGAAATGGGTTTTTTAGTTTAAATAGAAACTGGGATGTGACAAATGGTATTATTCACATCCCTATAAGTGATGATATGATATTAATTTCTCCTATCCCTCATCATAAATATATCAATCATTTTCACTCTAATTTATAAAACTGTACGGACTGAGATGATATAATTAATTCCAATTTTTTCATGCTAGACCATATCAACCTAGATGATATAATTCATTTTAGTCCTATTAGAGTAGATTGTATCAGCCTAGTTTATAAATATCAATTTAGTCCTATTAAACTAGAATATAATGGCTTGGTTTATATTTTATAACACAATTTGATATCACTTCAAAAAGATCTTAACATTTCCCTAGATGCCACATTACCTACTGTAACACAAATTTATAAAAAATAGACATTATTTTTAGGCTTATCAATCTTGATGTTAACTCCAATCCACATACATCCCATACATTATGGAATCTTGTAATGCTTATCCTCTTCATTTTACACATGTTAAGGCATCTAATGATTATGATCATTTTCTTACTATAGATATTGGGGTTCCTTTTACTACCCACCCTTTTTTATTTTATTCTTGAGGCATATTTTGATGCCCATCATTAACCCATATGCACTCTTTGGGGGAATATTATGATGTTCATCTTGATTATCCTAACTTATTTATCTCTCATACATACCATGAGGAAGATATCAATATCCTTTCATATCTTACAAAAAAACAAATTTAGCTTCAAAAAACCTTATGTGATAAATATTCTTACATTTCACATGCTTTTCTTTGATATTATCGTTAGCATAGATATTTCTTGTAATTTTGTCTGATATTTCTTTCTTGTATTTTATTTCATTGGCATCATTTTTATTATATGATTTATTATTTTTTAGTACTTTGGTATCTTACAATCAACCTTAGTTTTTATTTTATATATTTATTAGCACCATTAGGTTTTACTTTTAAACATTTTCTATTCCCCCTCTTTCATATGATTTTCAATCAACCTTAGTTTCCCTTGTGGATCTTAGGTAACAACATCTAATTTATTTTTTACAATTTATTTCACTTTCAATCAACCATTATTGTCTTTTACCCTAGAGTATATTTTATCTTTCCCATATTTTAGAATGATCTACAATTAGCTTTATTTTCCATTGCAAATTTCAGGTAACACCTTCAAGATTATTTTTCACATTTTATAGAATCTTTAAGTTGACCTTAGTTTCCTTGTGGCTATTTCATCTCCTTTTGTGTTCCCTTCCTTTAATTTATTTATTATATAAATTATCTAGATAGACCTCTTATAGGTTTGTATGGATTCTCTAATGACATCAACACCATGATCATAATGCTAGATATCACTTGCATGCTTATAGTTGTTTTATTTTATATTAAACAAAAAATTCTTGTAGGTTTTACTTTAACTCTCTTATATTCTAATGTATCCTTACTTTATCTACATACCTGTAGGCTTCAATCACATTAGCCTTAGTACCTATGTTTGTTTCTTATATTATTTTGGTCATTTTTACACAATTTTTCAATTTATGAGTTACATGGTAAGAACTAGGAAATAAACCAAGACATCCTCATAAATGCCCATCCACTATATCTTTCCTTCTACATTTAATTTATTTATTTTATGAATAATGTTTTATTTAATTATTATTTGGTATCTTTTATCACTATATATACCATATGGGCTTTTGATATATTTTATATGATTCATAACTTTATCATCTTTATGCTTCCTAACTTTATTTTATTTCACCTCTTATATTTTTAATTTGTGAGTTTCACGGTAAGGCTTAAGTATTAAATCTATCCCTCCTCACAAACATCCATCATTATTCATTTTTATAAATATATTACTTTTGGTCATAACTTTAGATAGGATTTTTCTTATAAAGATAAGGAAATGGTTTAAATTAATGTTTTCCCTCACTTGAATCAATCATATTCTCTTGTAGTAAAAAACTATAGTAGTCTATCTTCATGTCCTCATCCATATTTCACCCTATCTTATGATGATGTTTCATACCTACATGTGATTGTACCATATCCCTTACACATTTTTTATGATTTTGGAAACCCATTATTTCTTTTCTAATTTTCATCACACCTTATTTTTAACTTTCATTATACATTCACCAAGGTTATTTTCAACATTTTTTTAAGGTGCAAGTCTAGGATTATTTAAGTATCATAGTATATAGTGTTTCTCCTTTGGTAACTAGGTGTCAGCTCTCTTATTATAATCATTTTTAGTACCCATTTTTGGTTTTTCCAAAACCTTATCGAGGAGGAAAATATAAAAATACAAAGAGTCAAAACCCAAATCATAAAAAAAAAAGATAACGTTAAAATCAAAACTATATATTACAAGCTAGATCATACCAAAAGACATTATCTTTTTGGAACATATCCTATTCTATTCTAAGCTCAAACTCTATAGTTAGTATCATGATAGATTTTAGGTTCATTAAAGTGTGGTAGGAAAAAATACTAGGTATGAGGTATCATTACATAAATATATCTTCTTACATTATAGTGACACCTAATTTCTCACACAAGTATCCAATATTCTTCATAGACCAATGGCTCTATAAGGGGTCATGAGGAGTGGGGAAAACATTGTGGTAATTTGTGATCCATTTATTTTTTATATATTTTATAATTGATGGTATAATATATATACTTTTCTAGTTATCCTAAGCTTGTGTTTTATATGTGGGGTCCTCTAAGGCCATTAACATTTAAAACTAATAGTCTTTCTAACTAGATTTGAGTGTTTTTTTCTAGTAAATATCATGTTTTTTCCTTCATGATGCCTTTTATTTCCTCCCTCCATTTTCCCCCTTGAAAGAAGGTTGATTATATATCTCCCCCATATTCTTAATTTCCTATTCTCCATCTCTTTTATGGCATGGTAGCATTATGATAGTTTTAGCTTTTCCATATTTAGAATAGAATCTACATCTTTGAGTAGTGGTGAGAGCTCTCTTGGTCATTGAATTATATTTCTAGGATTTATCTTAGTTATGTTTTAGACCTTGATATATCTATTCATTTTTTTAGGACATCTCATGCAATTTTTATCCTCAATGTTTTCATGTTTCCATTTTTTAAGGCCATGTTGTCTTGTTTCTACCATTTGTCACATATTTATTTAAATTTTATTTGTTTAGATTAAGGTAAGACCACATTTTACTATTGTATAATCTAGCCTAGACACATCAGGATGTCCAGATCTCCTCAAAAAGAGAAAATGACCCTGGAAAAAAGAAGAGAACTAACAAAAAGGAACAATATAATAGAAAGGATCTAAAACCAAGGTCCACAAAAAGTTCCAAAAGGTTGAAGATGGAAATCCAATCAAAAATCATTAAAAACCATAATATACCAATCATTAGATGAAGCAAAAATAATTAAAATCAAAAGTGTTGAAAAAATCATCTTGGCCACTAATTTATTCAAAGATATCCTTTGAGGAGCAATTTTAAATTTCCCCATCCAATACTCAATATTCCTAGATGAAGTGGGAATCCTTCAGGTTATACACACAATCCAAAATTCCATGGAGCCCAGAGTAGGAGATATCAACATGTCTAAATTTCCTATAGATATAACAAATTTTGTTATCCCTATCAGGAAAAATGTTTTAATTATAGGAGCCAATATAATTCCTCAACTAAACTAGTGTGGGAAGTACCTAGTATATTGAGGCAAACACATAAAATCTAGTTTAATTCATTCTTATGCATTTTTGAGTGGTGGATTCTATGGTCATTGGAATACCAAAATTTTTAGTGATGCTTCTCATTATTCTCTCTTCCCAAAAATGAAGAGAGAGTTTGGGCAGTTCTAGCCATAGAGTGATTCTATCTAGCTTAAAATTGAATGGAGACCAATTAAGTTTATGATATTGAAGCATGAGGTATGCCTTACCCATCAACCATAATCCTTCATTAATTTTTTTTAAATAATTATCCATATACTTAAAAGAGAACAAGAGGTATCTATTATCAAGATATATTATTTTAATTTCCCCAACACCCAGACATTTCCTTGTAGTCCAATTCCTAATAGCCTCACTATTGTGCTTAGCCCCAATGAATTTCATAACAATAGAATTACAATATTTCACCTATGCCTCATCTAACTACTTATCTGGAACATAGAGAGTAGGTTCTTGTAATTATGATGAGAGTTATTGATGCATAAATAAGGTCCCTCAACACTTCCCATTTTTCCCATTGGTTAAAAAATCTTACCAAAATTGTGATCATAATTTACAAAACCCATCATTACTCAAAATATTCAAGAATATTTTAAAATTTAAAAAACCAACCATGCGGGAGGCCAAATCAATGAAAACCCACCATATTTTTTTGTAAGGGATATTTCAATAATTTATGATGATGAGAAGCACACAAAAATTACAGCCATGATAAAAAAAAATTATCACTGATGAAATCAATCACCCAGTTAGAAAATCCACTTCACACACTACACTATCCCGAACCAATTACATCTCTATTATAGAGAACCATGTATAATATGTTTGCGAAAATAAAAAAAATAAAATTACATGCACTCTAAATGGTTAAAATGATAAATGTTTGGAATATAATAATACCCCCAAGAATTGAGATGGAAATAATTAGAATTATATGAGCTTGGACTAAGTCAAGGTTCTTTTTGATCCATGAAGACCTCTTTGGAAGAATTACTTGCTTATTACTTACTTGATTGATCTCTTTTACCTCTCATAATTTCTCTTGGGGCTACTTATTTTTCATTTCCATTTTTAAAGTTTTTACCATAGTATAATTATTTTTTCTAGATAAGGGGTTCCTTTGGGATCTTCAGAGTAATTTAGGTCATTTGAAGGACTAAAAATGTTGATTAAAATAATCTACCCAAGAATCATCCCCAACTGATAAAAGGTTCATTAGGGTTCGTTATACTTCCTCACCTAAGAGGAAACACTTATAGACCCTAACAATTTCTTCCCCTTCAAAAATATGGGTGCCTTTAGAATTAGAGATTAATAGGAGGATCTTAGTTTTCCTAAATAAAACAATCTACCATTCCTTATGAAACAAGGGTGTTCGAGAATTTAAGGAGGCTTAATCCCATGCCCCAAACAAACATTAAAGGATTCCCCAAAAGGAAAATCCTCCATAGCCAATTTAATCTTGTTTATCACTTCTATTACATTTAATTTTTTCAGTATCATGTGATAGTTCATTATATCCTTTATTTAATTTTAATTATCACTTATCTTTGTATACATATTTTGGATTTTTTGTTCATAATAAGATTTGGCATTTTGAATTATCATTTTTCCTTCACTTTGTCTACTTATTTGGATCTCTTGGTTCTAACCTAGCCTTATCAATCTCAAATTTTCAAATTTGTACAATAATTTCAATAATTTATGATAATTATTCATTTCACATCCATTTATTGACCATCTTGTATACACATGCATTGATTATATCTATTTGTCACAGTGTATCCTTAGGGTTTCTCAAATGAATTTATTTCACCCTTCACAATCAATAATATGGTATTTTAATGCATTATTTATGAGTAAAGGTAAGTTAAATCTATGTATATGGTTTGATTTATTCATTTATCAACATTTATTTATAGTTATGAATATTTATGTTATTATGTATCTTTCCCAAAGCACCATCATGTTACAAGCTCCAAAACCCAAATACAATTTTTTTGAGTTACTAGGGTTGTGAATTATAAATTCCAATAATCAAATCCTTGTGCTAAAGGTTTTACCAACAATTTCAGATATTAGGCATTTGGCTAATGAACCATAGAAATGTGTTATTCAAGTATAATCGACTAAATCAACATGTCTTGTAGTCAACATCTACTTACTCACATATAAGAATAAACTTTATCATGCTTATTTATATCCATAATAGTAGCAAATTTTATCTTATTTCCAACAATGTATACTATCATTAACACTATTTTATATGCCAGTAAAAACTTTACACAAATTTGATTAAACACTTAAAGGTAATTATAAGTCTATTATGTTACCATGAAAGGACATTTGAATCAGATATAGATATTTAATTATATTGATAAATTGAAGTAATAAAATCATAATAAAACATATTAACAAGGTGTATTATTAACTTTAAGTTTATAAAAATTAGTTACTAAAGACCAACCTTAAATCATGATGGTTCATGTCTCAACTAAAAGGCAACATGCCATTATAAAATATAGTTTTCTTATTTGTACCTTTTTAATAAACATTGGTATTATAAAAATTATCACATGTTTTATAAATACATGTTAATTTTTTTATTAATTGCATTATCCTCAAGTATAATCAAGAAGATCAATACACATCATTAATCAAAACTATTAAGATTATTGCCAATTAGGAAAGGTGTTATGACTCTCTTACTATAATTTTAATGCAATAAAATTTGAAAAAAAAATTAAAACACTCACAGTATCATGGAGAATTTTATTAGTAAAAAATATTTCAACCCTTCAACCTCCCAGTAATCCTTGATTGCCTTACCACAATTATCTTGTTATACTTCAAACAAGAAATTAATTCACCAAAACTTAAAATCAATTATAATTACACATCTTTAATTATCAATTTAAAAAAATACTCTATTTAATGGATTATAATTCAATAACTTATTTTAATCAATTTCATAATTTAAATTCACCCATTGATTATTTTAACTTGAGCCAATATCCCAAATTACTAAATTACCACCATTTTAAGATTCTCATAACAAATAGGCTAAATAGGTTTTGGGTTCAATTTTCCACCAACTAAAAACTAATCATTAAGTTAGTTTATGATTGAAATTAATCATCTTCAATTTAATATGCATTAAAAATAAGGCATGGAAGTCATCATAACATTTGATGCTAATACCAATCATAACTACCATTAGTACTCAAGACATAATTATAATCTATAAATGCATGATACAATTACATTATAATAATTAAAAACCAATTAAATATATAATAACAAAAAAAATTAATCAAATATGCATATAGATTGATCTAATCCATCAATCAATGATGAGATCAAAAACAAACCCATACCAAGTCACTACTAACTAAATTTATAAATTGGCCCAAACAAAGTAAAGCACTATTAATTTTTGTCCATAAAATGGAATTATTCCTTGTTCAAGGCATAGACTACTTTTACCTTCATATTTATTTAAAATAAACATTATTTAATTTTAATGTAACACAATCATTTAACCCACATTTAAATAAGTAATGTAAATTTACTATCATCTACAACCATATATGGCAGAAGAAACATATTATCAATTGAATAATATTTTTAGTAGTGCACAATCCAAAAACATTCATGATAAAATAATGAATCCCAAATATAACCACTTTGATTCATAGGTCATGAATATCCATATAATAATTATATGAAATTATTTCAACCATGTTTTTTTATGAAATAACTATGTCAAAATCATTTAGAATAATTTAAAATATGAATAACATGTTAAATAATAAGGTAGTTTTGGAATAACTATAAATGTTAATTTTTTTAATAAATATTAATCATTAAATATAAACCTTTTGATTGGATTCAATAGTACACAACAATCATTTCATGTCCATACCTTGAAATGATAATGTTACATAGTAAACATAATCATTAATATAATAGTTTTGGTAGTTCTAGCCATTCAAGTTATTTTTTCATGTGCCTCAACAGTTATTGGCACAAATTAATGAAACAAACCACTATAATCTTCATGAATTTATTTAGTATTTAATTTTTCAAATCAATATCAGTGAATCAATTCAATGATATAAATGAGTCCACCATGAGGTAGTAAAAATCCATAACCACCCCAACCATCAGTTTGAGGCTATAAAGAAATGATCAAAATACATCCACAAAAAAAAGGTAATAAATGAAATATCAACAAAATTTCCACCAAAAGAGGCTCACACACATTTAAAAAACTAACCATAACCCATAAAAAATGCACAAGCACAATTCCACCAAAAAATAATTGCATTTGTGGTTGAGAACATTAACTATTTATACACCATTTATAAGTGAGATTAGTTTGAGATCATTTCATAGTAGTTAAAACAAATTCCACACTCCATTATTCATCATTTGTCTAATCACACAAAATTTAACTCTGCCAATGGACACTTACAATAATGTGTTAAGTTTTCACCCTTTGTAAAAAATAATGGCCAAAGGCCCTTTGTTCACACAAAATTTTAAAACCATAACACATTCTAGGGTAATTTTATTCATAAATCAATTGGAAATGGAAAAGATAAATTTTAATTATTGTATGATTCAAAATGATAGAGAAAGATCAAATGGATTCAAAACATAATTTCCAAAACAAAAACCCTACAGGTTTATTACTACATCTTTTTCTATTTTTCCCTCTCTTATTTATCTCTCATGTGCCTTTTCCAATATGTCATATTTTTTGTTTCCATTCTCCTTCATCCATTTTCCACTTCATGTTACTTTTATATCCAAAAACTTTCATCATGGTTCCAATAAATAATCATTTTATTTAATGAATTGATGACCTGAGCATGGCATGCCATAGAATCCTATGTTCCCCTAAAATTTTTAGTAGTTAACCAAAAAAAATGATGACCCAGATTGTATATCATTAATTTTTTAAGACATGGTTTGAAAACACTCATCATTAAAATTTATTAAACATGCTCCATGAAATTTAAAATTCATGTTAAGCACTTAACATAACCCCATCATGGGTATTCACATATGTTATGTTTTAAACATTTAGAGGCCAACAATAGTCCCTTTTATGGCCTAATTTAAGGTCTTAAAAAATGTTTCAATTGCACTTTTTTCCATTTTTAAGAGGCTTTTTAAACCATTTTACAATTTATCTATAATAAATTTATAGCCTTGAAGGTCTCATAACTCAACAACATTACCACTTTTTAGCAACACAACTAACCATGTGCCAATGATGGTTTCTTACAAAACACAAAAATTACTCATGTAAGAATATACAAGGTAAAATAACATCACAATAATAACAACATGATGAATTTGTGGACATAAGTGATATTGGGCAATTACCTTTTCATTTTAATTGACCTGTATGAGATGGTATGACATCTAGGTGGTCCTTCTAGGTGTAGAACTAACTCATTCATTGATGAATACCTAAAATTATGGAGTGACATCAATAGTACCATCATAAAGAAAAACTCATGAAAGCATACTAAAATAATATAACTAGTTAATGAAATAAAACAAAAACTAAATTACTAAATATGAATTTGATAAAGTATTTCTAGTTCAACTATGTTCTAGCTCGTTACTAGTATCACATAAAATAGTTAAATATCTAGTAATATCATAGTCTCCATTAGATATATATGACATTCACCCCTAGAGGAGTCACCATAATAAGGCCCACATAAAAATATTAGGGTAATGTTTTATAAAAACACTTTCATCTTCCCAAGTTTTACTAATTAATTTAACCTTTTACGGCCTAACTATGTAAAACCTATGTTTAGATTAAAGGTCTGAGATATCTAAATTAGTCAAATAAATATAAAATATTTAACTATTTATTTGTTATATAATTTGACTTAGACTTTCAAAAAATATAAATAAATAGGAATAATTAAATACTTATCTTAAATGAACTATCATAGATGATCTGAGTTTTGAAAGATGAGATAAGGGTATTTTTGCATGTCATCAATAGGTTTCTAGTGTTTGTCTACTCACTAGACAATAACATAAAATATGGACAATAGCACCATGTTTGTATAGTATCCTCTATATGGTGATAGTGTCCCGTTTTTGGGAATTTTCCTATTTTTAGGATCACCTTTACCTATGTTTGTAGGTCATGTTCGTACGTACATGAAACTTGAGGCTCTATGTTGTGTTTGTAAAACATGATTTAATGTGTAAATACTAATCCTCCATGTAAGTATCATATGAGAAATAATTGTGTGTTCATTATTATGATGGACTAAACATCCTGAACATGCCATTGTGAAGAGAGTTACTTACATACCAATACTTTTAAGAGGGATCAAGCCTGATGTAGTTATCCAACCTAATTCTTGATATAAGTGCAAGTGAATGCTAAAATAAGAGCGGGCATGGATGCCTTGAATGTGATTGAGATTTAAAACATTTTAAAACTTGTCTTAGGTCTATTTTAGATGTTAGTATGCATAATTAGTGTAGAATATAGATCAAATACATTGATTTTTCATGACCTTTTCTTTGGTTTGAATAGCTTTTTCATTTATTTTCCATCTAGTGAATAAATGTGAATTAGACTTTTATTTCTAGGAGTTTATTGCTTATGAGGATAATAAAATATTGTTATTATGACCTTAGGAGGGGTGCATATTTTTAAAATTATACATTAGGAAGATCTAGTGATAAGGATAGTAGCATTGAGTTTGGGAGACTAGCACCATATGGCTATAGTGTCCCAAATGTGGTGCTGATGTCCTATTGGTAGAATACTAAGCACATTGGATTGGGGTCTAAGATCATAATTCTAGGACTATGTTTTGGCTAGATGTAGGTTACTATGGTGTGCTAAATGACTAAAAATGTAAGTATAATTGTCAAGGATAGGTCTATGGCTAGCCTACAGATAGGTTAACTCAAACAACACTCTTAGCATCCAATTACCACTTTTAGGTGATTACATTTACCCCCACCCCATTTATACTACTAATGTAGTAAATTTAAATGACTATTATAAATAAAAAATAAGTGTACATGGACTTACCTTAGAAGTGGATCCCATGTAGTTGAGATAGGATGTGAATCTAGGTCTATGTATGTGGAACATGATCCAAAGCAATGTCCTAAATTGAAATATGCATAATTTAGTCCTTAAGAGATGATCAAAAGTAAAATTATATGATAAAATGAAATAATTGAGTAAATTTGAGTAAAAAGAGAGGAGATGAATGAATACACCTCATTGGGTATATAAGCCAATGTATGAACCTAGTGATCACTTGTGTGTGAGAGTGTGCATATTGATCATATTATTGAATAACCTGAACTGAGCTGTTGGCTTGGTCAATCGTCTTATGGGTGGCTTAAGAAATTAATCAAGTTTTTAATCCATCATTTCCCACCCCTATTTGGTGGATCTTTATCTCTTTGAATATCATGGATAAGACTATAAGTGTGTCTAACCCTCTCATGTAGGTGGCTCAATAACTCAAGTAGGCTACGACCCCATCATTTACCACCTATGTGAAGTAGATGCATTTGTAACTATATTACAAAAAGTTTTGAAATTATATAACTAATTAAATCTAATTATGTATTTGGGTCCATGACCACTTGACTATATTAGGTGGCTCTGGCCCACTCAAAAATTCCAACCACTAGAGATGAAATAAGGCATGAATCTAGTGATAACCTATAATGTAATATCAAGTGTGTGAAATGTAGATAATTAAATGGATTTTTCAATTCCATATGATCAACCTATGTGTATTTGAATAGATGGAAACTATGTACCACACACATTCCCCCAATATGGTATTTAAGTATACTAAATATGAATTAGTATGTAATAGTTTTAGATTAGAGGTAAAAGCAGGTTTTGAAGGGGCCCCGAAACCCTTTAATAGAGAGCAAAATAAGAACAACTAAGCCCACAGCCAATGCCTAAAAAACACTACAGTGAGGTAGGAAAAATAGGTTTTGAATGGTCCTGAAACCATAAGAGATACATCTGGTCAAAACCCAGAAACAGAAGTCTGGTGGTACAACAAACAAAAGCTAACAAAAGAAAAACAAAGATCAGTACCAGTTTCTTAACCAACAAGAAGGACCAGATTATTCATCTAGTTCTAGTATCAAGTTCATGGCTTCTTTTTCTTTCAAAGCAGTTTCCTGGGTGGTAACCTCCAGCAAAGCTCCTTTTTGTGTATCTTTCTTTCTGGAACTTTGCCATGTCCTTTTGCTGGGACCCTCTAGTGCTTTGGTCTCCTCATTGGCTCGTTTACCTATATTGATAGCAGTTGCACAAATGTTGGACATTACTTCCTCCATTTTCCTTTTGTTATCCTTTATTAGCTCCCGGAGGTTATTTTCATAAGCTTTGAGCTTCATAGGGATCTCGCTTAATTGATTTTCCATGTTGTTTACTTTGTTCCAAACAGCTTTCAGAGAATCTTCCAAAGTTTTTGCTTTTCTCTTGAGATCAATGATCTCCCTACACAACCAGGAATCTAATTGGGAAGAAGACTTAGCTTTACTATTAACCCAAGTCATAGGAGTGTGTATTTCATCATTTTGATTCTTCCCTCTCCAATCCTCAGACTTTTTATTTGGGTTATTCCTAGCTTCTTCAAAGAAGTCTTCTTGGCTCTTTTGTTCCCACTCATTGATTCCATCTTCAATTTCCATTTCCATGTTTTGAATATCTTCCTAGATAGAGATTTCCTTTTCATTCTTAGAAGTTGGGTCCTCACTAGGATCTTCCTAGACAATGTCATCCTCTGCCACTTTCTAGTTTTCCTCCATCTCTTCTATTTTGGTAACAGAATCCTCCTCTGTATTGACTTTATCTTTTTCAATTTCTTCAGATCCTTCATCATTACTAGAGTTGGTGTCCCAGCTCTCTGTTCCATCTTCTTCCTCCGATTTTTCCTCCTCGGGTTCTTCAATTCTCTCCCAACCCCTTTCTTCTTTTGCATTCTATTTATTAGGACTAGGGGTCTTAATTTTTCCTCTTCTACTTACATTTTCATTCTTTTTATTCCCTGGAAACTTATTTTTCCCCTATTTGGGATACTTAACCAGTGCCCTATCTTGCAATAGCCTTTAATAAGTAGAATAAGGCCTTCGTGAAGAATAGGGCACAAATCCTTTTTCCTATGAGCATAAAGGCTTTGAATCAGGGAGTAGCGAAGATAGAAAGGAAAAGACAAGCTAACCTTATGCCTAAAGTGGTTGAGGAAGACAAAATGGAACTTATGCACTCGTTTGCTTCTTCCATCTAGGATGAAGTACTCCCTTATACAGCTTAGGACGTCCCTCCAAATCCCTTTAATCTGATCCAGCTCATAAAAATCCCCATTTTTGACCAACTTCTGCTCCTCCTCATCCATTTTGGGGAACTTACAAAATGCCTCATTCGAAATGCTCGTTTGCTATGAAAATTTGATTCCTTCCATTGACAACCCTATAACCTCAGCAAGAAAATCCTCAGTTAGATTTACAGTTATACCATGCAGGGTGACCCTGTTGTCAAACCCATTTTTGAAGAAGGCCATCGTGATATGTGGTTTAGAGCCATGGAGTCTTTCCATGTAGCTCATAACATTTCCTTTCTGCAAAATTCTCTAGACTTGATGTTTCTCTCTCCATTCTACACAGCTCTTGGGCTCCTGTTTACGAGGTTCTCCCTTCCTTTCACATGCCATACTCATTTTCTTAGAATCCTGATTACTATGGATATTACCCTGGATCCTCCTACTGTCAAGTTGATTAGGACGTCAAATTTGTTTATGGCTTTTCAAGATCCGCTTCTCCCTCTTGAGGGCCTTACTCTTTAATAATTAGGTTCCTTTCCCCATGTTGCCACTCCTCCTACTCACTAAGATTTTATTACACTCCAATCCTTCCTTCTTTTGCATGTGTGGCATCGAGAAGAATGATCGCCCTTAAATCCACGTTCCTTACTAAGGTTTCATCCCACCTCGCTTTTTGCCCTTCTCGGACAGCACAATTAGCAAGCCAATCTGCAACACCATTGGCTTCACGGTAGGTATGGGTGATTTTTATTTCTTCAAATTTATTCAAAAGAGTTTTCATCTCCTTTACCTTATCCTCTATGGTCCAAGACACAGTATTCTTATTATTAAGGATATTTATAACATTCAAAGAGTCCCCTTCAAGCCACAATTTGGAATATCCCGAGTCCACAGCTAATTTAAGGGTCTAGAGGGTAGCTGTAGCTTCGGAAATGTGGCAGTTAGATATACCAATGGGGATTGCAATAGCATCAATAACCATTCCCACATGGTTTCTCAGAACACCACCACAACCAGCATTTCTCGGGTTCCCTTTTGCTGCACCATCAAAATTACCTTTAATCCAATCTTGAGGTGGACTAATCCAAATGACACCTGATCTGGGGTTATTAGGTTTACCGAGAATAATATCCTTCCTCAGGGGATTATCCACATTGAGATTAGAGCTTAGATTTTTTTGAGAATAAAAATTTTCCTTTAGAGCTCTAATGATGTTCTGGCCAACCACCCATCCAGGGAGCTCTTTGTTTCTAAATATTCAGTTATTTCTTTCCTTCCATATTCCCCACCAGATATGGGGAAGAGTAATTTTCCATAAGAAGAGAACTTCAGGATTCTTTGAAGGGCAATACCAGCTTTTGAGAGAAAGTTCAACATTTTTTTGATGAATCCAAGTAATGCCCCACAGATTGAGAACCTCCTTCCAAACAAGCTAAGTGAAGGAACAATTCACAAACAGATGATCTCTATCTTCAAGGTCTCTCTTACATAGAATACACCTGTTAACAATATTGAGTCTGCGTTTCTGTAAATTATCTAGAGTCAAAATTTTATTTTGGAGAAGGGTCCAGAAAAAGAACTTGATTTTAGGAATGAGCCCCTTAATCCAAGCTCTTGTCCACAATGGTTTTCTGCCATTTCCCTTGGAGATGAAGATGGAAGAGACTTTAAACTGTCCACTTGGCCCTTGATACCAAACAATTTTATCTTCTTGATTAGGATATAGGGATATAGCATTTAGGGATAATTGAATATCCTTGAGATCTTGATCATAGTCAGTGAGGTTTACCCATGTGTTGTTCTGCGAGTATTGATTAACCATTATGCCCACTCTTTGTTTACATCTTTCTATAACATCTTTATCTTGGATTTCTTCCTATAAGGGTTTACCTCTTACCCAAATATCTTCCCAGAATTTCACCTTTTTACCATTACCTACTTTCCATGCACTACCTTCTTCAAGAACATGTTTTGTTCCCTGGACTGCCCCCCAAATAGCAGACGGATGAGAAATATTAGGAGTAGTAAAGAAGTCATGAAGTGACTGTGCCTTAAATAAATATTTATGCTTCCATATTTTACTCCATTCTTTATTTTCCTGATAGACCCTCCATCCCTGTTTAGCTAAAAGGGTAGTGTTCATACTTCTTATTTTCCTTATACCAAGTCGACCATCCTTAATCAGTTTGCAAATGTTATCCCATGCAATAAGAGGCATTCTCCTTTTCTCCTTAGAACCTGACCAAAGAAAGTTTCTTTGGATTTTTTCAATTGCCTCAGCAAATATTAGTATGTAATAGTTAAATATATGTAATTAAACTGAATTTGGGAGTTATCATGCCACACGTGATCCCCTAAATCTGAGCAACTAGTATGAATTTGAGCTAAAATGAATGAATCTAAGAAAAATATGAACATAACTATGCTGAAGTTGGGGTTACTAGATAGTAGCTCCCTATCATAAAAAGTAGTGCCATGTGGTACTAGTTCTAAAATCTAGGTGCTAATTTATACCTGGTCTAATTTTTGTGTGATTTGAACTAAATTTTAAGCCTCTTCTATTTTTTGTCAACACCGAGTCTAATTTTTGAAACTAAGCATTTGTGTTAACATTTTTCTATGAAAATCAATGTAAGATCCTGATCTATATGACAAACCCCTATGAATGCCCCCTCTTTTGAAGTCATTTATAAAATCTATACAATAACTACCCTCTAAAGAAGTAACTCTACAAAATGTGTTAGTTGAAGCATGTGCATGATATTCCAATATAATGTATAAACATAACATCAGAACGCAAATGTATTTGAACATAATTTGGTAATGTAAGATGTAAGTTATAATATAACATTACACAAGGGTGTCAAGATAGATGTAATCAATATATAGTTTAAAATATGAGTAACTACCTAGGGGGATGTGGCATTATGTCCATCATGACACCTAAGTATGAAGGGTATATATATGAGATCCCTAATGCCATAAAACATTAATGTCTATCTGTAACAAGAAAATATAAATGTTATGGTGTATAAGCATGCATAAAAGCACATGAGACAGAAAAGATAGGCCAAGGAGCCATAATACAAAGTACATGGTTTTATATCACTAAATCTAAGAATGAATACATATAAGGACATGTTCAAATGTCAACATATGCAAACAATAAGCAATTTAGCATAGAGCCACATAGAATGGCATGCCCAAATGTATGCATATAGAAGAAAGAAAAAGGACACACAAGGGACATCAACACATGTATAAGGTATGCAAATAGGGAAGTGGCATAGAGACAAAAAAAAATGGCATATTTATATGCCCTCAAAGATGGAAGAAGCATAAGAAACATAATCAAGTCTAATCTAAGATCACTATAAATGAGAGCATGTATAACTATGTAGTACAAATATATGTATATGTTAGGATACATGTATACTAAATATATCTAGTTATAGTTGGAAAAATCTGAGTGATGAATAACAATGATCAATATCATGATAAATCAAAGTGTAAAATAGAATGTATAATATGTAAAGATAAAATCTGGCAGTAGTAACTATGTATGAGATGCCCCAAAGTGGGTAGATGTATCAAATGTATAAACGTGGATCAGTGTAAATACCCCTAATGGGTAGATAATATCTAGTTTGAATAAGTGTAAGGGACTAGAGTCCTATTTAGAAACTAAAAACACTAAATAAAAACAAGTGAAACATATGTTTATGATAAAACTAACTATACTAGGATAATTAGAAATATGCAATACCTGGAAAGTAGTATAAATGTGAACATAAAAATACATGCAATTTATAAAATTTGGTGTTTTTGATATATTTTAATGTTTTTATATTTTGACATGTTATATTATTTTGGTATTTTTTTAGTATAATCTATGTACAAGAAAATGAAAATAATCTATGCAAAAGAGCGAGAGAGTGAAGGAAGTATGTACAAGGGTAGGAACCATAGTAATGGATGAGTCCCATGGGAGACTCACTATAATTATGACATGTGTAAAAAATAGGAATTATAATATCTTGTGTAATTTGATTTATATATTATAATTAAATGTTATTATTGCAAGAATATAACTATTGTTCATCATCAAAATCATAATAACCTAGTGTACTAGAGGAAACTACCACAAACTATGGAGTTGACCATTCTAAGTTGTAATTTGGCATATTGATTATGGAATTTGACCTACTTCTGGAAAAAACTTAAGTTTATTTATTCATTACCTTTCACCTAGAATTTGATGGCTTCTAGAATCTCACACTCTTACTTACTCAGGGTTTCAAATAACTTCAACTTCAGGTTCTCAAACCACTTCAAATTATAAAAAGTTTTAAGCAATTGACCCTAGAAAACTTGATTACTTCTTTCTAGTGTATTCTGGGTTCTTTGAGATACTTTACTTCAGGTTCTTCCAAATAATTTACTTTAGATGAGTAATAAGTTGTCAACCTTTGAAAACTTGAATGGGTCTAGCCAGAGTAAATCAAGTTCTTCAACCTACACAACTTATTACTTATAAAGCAAGTAATGAGTAATAATTAGTTGACATTCAAAAAATTCAATGAGTCTAGTGAGCACGTAATCAGGGTTGAGAAACATTATTACTTATAAGTCAAATCACTTGAGAAACATTATTTGGTCTATGACTAAATAGTCAAGGTTGAGAAACTTGATTACTTATAAGTTGTTACCATGGAGAAACCTGATTAATTCCAAGTAGAAGCACTCTAAAAACACAATTTACTTAATGAGCAAGTAAAATCACTTTAGATTACTTCAGCTGTATGGATGGTGACCAAATAGAATAAATAAATTTTCTTGGAAAATCCATGAACTTTATCAAAAAAATAATAAAAACCCATTTTATATCTCAAAAAATCCATAAAACATATACAAATAGATTTTTCATCACAGGCCATTTGACATGAGTTTCAAGGTAGTTTTCAAAAAATACCTCTATCATCAAAAAAGGTGGTCGTATAGTATAAAAAATAACAAGGTGAATGCAGGAGGATCTTACCAAAGGAGAAAAATGCATGAGGCTATCAATAAAGATCTGGTACCATGATATATTTCACCAAGATCTCTGAATAGTGACTATGCGATGAATGTTTAATTCCTGTAGAGGTAGAATGAGATCTTTGAAAATAAGAAAATTCCATAAAGGAAATGTTTTCATTAGCCACTTTAGGAATAAATAAAATACATATAGGGTGAGATTAGGTAACCAAAAAGGTAAAACCCTAACTCATTATTAGAACCCACTTAAAGTTAAATGACCCCTAATGACTTAATTAACTAACCTAAGTAAGTTGAAAAGATGTGTAGGTAAAACCACTAGGTAGTAAAAAGCCTACATTGATAGTTCTGATATTTAATAACTTTAATCATGGTTCCATAAATATCCATTATATTCAATGTAATTTATTCTAAGCATGTTGTGCCATGGAACCCTATGTTCCCCTCAAACTTTCAATAGTTGAACAAAATATGATGGTGCACCTATAAAACCATCAATTTGCCAATACATGGTTTAAAAACCCTAATCATTAAAAGAATCTTAAACATGTTCCATGCAAGTCAAAAATTCATGGTAATAACTTACCATAATCCTCTCATGGGTCTTAACATATGTTATGTTTCAAACCTTTAGAGACCAATAATAGTCCCATTTATGGCCCACTTTAGTGACTTAAACAAAGTTTCAATTTCACTTTCTTGTATTTTAAAGAGGCTTTAAAACCCATGTTAAAATTGATATGTAGTAAAGTGACAAACACCATGTTCTCACAACTTAATAACGTTACCACTTTACATTAGCATAATTATCTATGTGCCAATGAAGTCTTCTAACAAAGCACATAAATTTCTCATCCAATAACATAAACAATACAATAAATGTCACAATAATAAAAACACAAGAACTCAATGGACATAATTGATCTCACACAATTAACTTTTTCATTTTAATTTACTTGTATGATATGGGTATGACATTCAATTCATCCTTCCAAGCATAGGCCTAGATCATCCATTAGTCATTAAATGAAATCATGGAGTGACATCAATAGGCGAGACACATAGAAATAATCATGAAATCATACTAAAATAATATAACCAACTAATGAAATAAAACTAAAAATGAATTAGTAAACCTGAATTTGATTAATTATATATATTTCAACCATGTTTTAGATCATAAAAAGTAACATTCACACACAAAATAGTGAAATGGCTAATACGATCATAGTTTACCCAGGCTAGATATGACACATCCCACATTACACAATTACCATAAGTGATAATATTTAGGTGGGGCATATATATACAACTAATATTTTTTAGTTTATCACTTTATAGTTTATATTTTAGTGGCTCATATATGCATCAGTCTCCCTAAATACATGCCTTAAAGGGTACACTAGGAATGGTGTGAGATCAATCATGGTAATTTATGAGATATTTTTGTAAACTATTTTGTCATACCTTTATTATTATTATTATTATTATTATTATTATTATTATTATTATTATTATTATTATTATTATTATTGTAACATCCTCTAAGTCTCTTTCCATCTTAGCTCTCTATATAATTTTTGTCTATATTTTTTAGCTTCCATATATACTATTGTACCAACATAATTGATATAGTTTGTTTCATACTTCTCCTTCCCTGTATTGTATTGGCCTATCTAATATAGTAATAAGTATATCTTCTACCATTTATGTTATATCATCCTAAATGATATAATACTATATCAGTTAACATTTCCCAATTATATCAACCTATTTAATACAATCAGTTAAGACTTCAAGGTTATTTTTTAGTATTAGACCATATATATAGTGGCAATATTTCATTCCTAAATAGAGATAACACAATCATTTTATCTATTTACACTCATATTTCTAATCCTAAGTAGTTGTGTTATTATGATTATTCAGAAGATATATTTTCACCAAGTTAGTTCTAGTCAATTAGAAACACAAAACAAATGAAAAATGCCTGAGCCTGAGACATCATGAGCATACAAAGATTGGATAATAATGCATAAAATTCAAATAAAAATCATGAAAACCTTCATCATAAATGTATTTTTATAGGATAGGGCTTGGATGTAGTGTCAAATTATCTTTGGAAATGATAATTATGTTAAGACATCTATATTTAATCTATGAATTAATTGAATTTTATGATGAATTTGAAAAATATGATGCACTAGGGGTCTTGATAAATTATCATCACTTTGTTTTAGATTACGATAAAAGTAGGTTTTGAAAAGACCACAAAACCCTTTAACATAATCAAAAAAGATAAAGCATTAACAAGCACTAGGAAAAGTAGTCCTGAAACCTACTAGAGAGTAGCATCAAAATCAGGTTTTATAGGGACCTGAAACCACAAACATAGTCCAATAAAAGTACCCATGTTTTACAAGGACCTAGAGCCTCAAATAAAGTTTTAGATGAAGAACCAAAAAATAGGACCAAAAACAAGAACCAGTTACAAAAACCAGCAATAAGGACCTAATCAAGAACAAAACCAACAAAGAAGACCCTAAGCTTCTATTGTAGTTCCATGATCATCTTGACAGCCTCCTTCCCAATCGTAGCAATATCCTAGATGGAGTTAACAGCCAAAGTAGTAGTAGCTTGCAAGGATTTCTTCCTTGAACTCTACCTTGTCCTCTTACTTGGACCCTCTGAGGATATTATTTCTTCATTTGCTCTTTCACCAAGACTAGTTATAGTAGCACAGATGCTTGATGTTACCTGCTCCATCTTTGTTCCACTTTCCTTGATGAGCATTCTAAGATTATGCTCATAATCTTTAAGTTTTTTATATTTTTTTGGGATATCTCCCATTTGTACCTCCAAGTGGTTGATTATGGCCTGATCAACATCTTGATTGTGTTGCATTGTTTCCACTTTCTTCTTCAGCCCCATTATTTCATTATAGATCCAAGAATCAACTTGGAGAATAGAGTTGACAATGAACTTGGCAGAATGTAAGAAGGAAAGCTTGGTTTCCCTCTATGGACAGTCACAAATGTCTTCTACAATCTCATGTGGAGGGGAATCAACCTTTTCAACTTGTTCTATACGTCCTATCGAGCCTTCTAGTCATCACATTTTTTGGGCTCTTGCTTCTGCGATTCACCCCCATATTGCAGAGCAAATGACAAACTAGAAGCACCCAAACACAAAAGGCAAAAAGGTTGAAATGGAACCAGTTATTTGTTACTTGAAATGGAGGTCACCTTCTTGATGATACATGTAGTGACCACATTACATTCACATGAATGTACCTCCTCAAGGAAGGTAATCTGACAGCCATAAGGGCACTCCACCAAATCATTAAATTGCTAATCCAAGCAAATCTTTCCCACTTTGGAATGAATGGCATCATAATTAATAATCAATTTAAGATCAATGTGCTTATTTAATTCATCAAGCCACCTCACCTTATGCCCCATTTGAACAACATGATTGGCTATCCAGTCAACGACCCCATTGGCCTCTTGATATGTATGGGATATGGCCACTTTTTCAATTTTTTGAATTAAGGCTTTGATTTCCATAACCGTAGCCTCAATAGACCATGAGATTGAATTTTTATTATTTAGGGTGTTAATAATACTCAAAGAATCACCTTCCAACCATAATTTGGAATACCCCAAATCAACAACTAAGTTAATAGTGTAGAGGACTGCAATAGCTTCAATAATATGGCTATTCAAATTACCAATTGGGATAGTGATAGCATCAATTACATTTTCGACATGATCTCTCAAGACCCCTCCACATCTCACTCTTCTTGGATTTCCCTTAGCTACTCCATAAAAGTTCCTTTTGATCCATCCATTAGGAGGGACATACCATTTTATGATCGATCTTGGATTATCAATTTTAAAATTAGACCCTTCAGATCATAAAGGGTTATCAAATTGGAAGGTTTGATTAGAATCCCTCTAGGATTTAAAGTTCTCTTTGATGGCTCTAATGATATTCTGACCAAGCACCCATCTTGGATGTTCTTTAATCCTGAATATTCTATTGTTTAGTTCTAGATACCCCACCAGAGATGAGGGAGAGTTAGTTTCCAAATAAAATGAGCATCAAGATCCTTAGAGGGGTAGTACCAGCTTTTAAAAGAGAGTTTCACATTGTTTTGATGGACCCATGTTATACCCCAAAAATTAAGAATCTCAGTCCAAACTTGCTGGGTGTAAGAACAATTCAAAAACATATGGTCTCTATCTTCAAGTCCATTTTTGCATAAAGTACACCTATTAACCACATTTATACCTCTTTTTTGTAAATTGTCAAGGGTCATAATTTTATTTTGAAGCAAAATCCAAACGAAGATATTAATTTTGGGGTTGAGACCCTTAATCCAAGCATGAGACCAAAAAGGTTGATTACCCTTTTCCTTTGAAGCAAAGATAGTAGAGACTTTAAATTGGCCACTAGGGTCAGCATGCGAAATATTCTCATCATCAAGATAAGGATAAAGAGAGACATCATTGAGAGATAATTAGATGTTATTGAAGCCTTGATCAACATCAATTAAATTCACCCAGGAATCATTCTGCCAATAATGACTAACTAATATGCCATATCTCTACTTGCATTAGTCAACTAAATCCTTGTCATGAAAATCTCCAATCAAGGGATGATCCTTTTAACCAAACATCTTCCCAAAATTTCACCTTAATCCCATTACCAATTTTCCAAGAACATCCTTTTCCTAGAGTTTTCTTGGTCCCCTGAACAACCCCCCATATGGAAGAAGGATTAATAACATCAGGAGAAGAGAATAAATCAGGAAGGGATTTAGCATTGAAGAGGTACTTATGTTTCCATATGGTACTCCACTCTTTGTTGTCATGGTAAACTCTCCAACCTAGTTTGGATAAAAGATCTTTGTTCATACTTGTGATTTTCTTGATTCCCAATCCCCCTTCACTGAGAGGTTTGCAAACATGATCCCAAGCAATTAAAGGCATTCTCCTTTTTTCCTCAGTGCCAGTCCATAGAAAATTTCTTTGAATTTTTTCAATAAACTCAACAAATTTAATAGGAATTCTAAATAGACTTAAAGCATAAGTAGGTATGCTTTGAAGACAAGCTTTGAGAAGATTTAACTTACCTACCTGGCTTAAAAGATTTCCTTTCCATCCCACAAGTTTCTTGCTTAATTTGTTAATAAGATCTTCCCATAAGGCATTAGGGACCTTTAGGCCAAGAAGAAGACCCAAGTAAGAAGAGGGGAGAGATCCTATAGAACATTCAAGGATTTTAGCAATATTATTTTGTCTCTAGATAGGGGTGTTGATAAAGAACACAACACTTTTATTCCAGTTAACCAATTGACCAGAGCAAAAGAATATAAGTTAATAGATTGCTTCAAGTTTGTGGCTTCTTTCACTTCAGCCTTACCCATGAAGATGGTGTCATCAAAAAATTGTCCATGAGAAAAAATTAGAGGATGAGAAGAAGGTTGTAATCCCTTAATGAAACCTCTATGGACCAAGTCCCCAATATATCTCCCCAAGCAATCAGCCATAATAACAAAAAGGATGGGGGATAAAGGATCACCTTGTCTCAATCCCCGAGAGGGATAAAAGAAATGAGATGAGCTTCCATTTACCAGAACAACAATAGAGGAGGTAGAAATCAATTGATGAATAAGACCAACAACCTTTTAGTCAAAGCCAAAAGCTAATAGAATGTTTGAGAGGAATGAGCAATCAACTCTATCATAGGCCTCAGCAATGTCAACTTTCATAATGAACCCCTAATTATTAGAACAAGATAAGGAGTGAATATTCTCATGAGCAGAGATGATAGAGTTAAGGATTTGTCTACCTAAGATGAAGCCATTTTATTGATCAGCAATAATCAAAGGAATCACTTGGATAAGTCTGGAGGTAAGAACTTTGGAAATAATTTTATAGAAAGAATTACAAATGCTGATAAGTCTAAACTAATCAAGAGAATCAGCACCAATTTTCTTAGGAATTAGGCACAAAAAGGTGGAGTTGACTTCCTTAAGCATCTGTTTAGCTCCATAGAATTCCTTCATAGCATCACATACATCTTTACCAACAAATTTTCAAAGTTTTTGGAAGAAAAACATGGGGAAACCATCAGGACTAGGAGCTTTATCTCCTCCTAGAGAACAAACAGCTTTGAAAATTCCATCATCCTTAGGAATTGAGCTTAACATTTTATTTTGTTCCTTCAAAACTAGAGGAGGAATCACTCTAAGGATTTCAACTTGACTATCCAAATTGATGTTAGGATCAGCCTTCATTAGAGAAGAGAAAAAAGTCACCATTTCGTCCATGATGGCCTTATCCTCTATAATCTTCAAGTCTCCCTTTCTTAGATGTGATATGTGAATTTGGCTCTATGATTAAGAGTGGAAAGATGGAAAATTTTTGTGTTTTTATCTCCTTCACTCAACCATAAAAACCTTGATCTTTGTCTCTAGTAGATTTCTTCTTTAGTGATGATGTCATGATATTAAGCCAACTTTTCATTTTCTTCATTGAGGAGGTTAGGAGTATATCCTTCCTTCTGAATTTTTTCCTATGTTTTTAGAATATCCTCCTTAATAGTAGTTTTGTTCTCAAATATATTCCCAAAGCTATTCTTATTCCATATTTTAACTTCCCTTTTAACATTTTTCAGCTTAGAAGTAACTCTAAAGAGGGCCATACCTTCAATATCAATACTCCACCATTCTTCTAATTTAATTTCAAATTGTGGGTGTTACATCCACATCTTCTCAAATCTAAAAGGAAAATTCTTCTTAAGATTGATATTTGTAGTAGTGAAAAAGAGGGGAAAATGGTCCGATCTAATTTTTTGGCAGGCTTCCAACTTGAAAATGAACTCGTTAGTCCAATCAGGAGAAATAAGAGCATGATCAAGCCTAGCCTAAATACATTCATCACCAACTCTATTGTTACTCCAAGTAAACTAAATTCCATGGAGGTCCATATCCATTAAGCCCTCTTTATTTATAAACTCCAATAAATCCAATCTCCCTTCCAGCTGGGTAGCATTACCTTCCATTTTCTCATGATCATAGAGAGGCACATTGAAGTCTCCCATTATAATCCATCATCCAAAATAGTCCTTACTTTTAAAATTGGAAATAGACTCCCAGACCTCTTTCCTTAGGTGCTTAATGTTGGGAGCATAAATATTCACAATATACCAACCCTCCTTCTAGTCGACACTAGTAATTTTGGCTATCATAAGACATTTACTAGCAATCAGAATAGTTCCAGAATAATAATTCTTCTTCCATAACATCAAAGTTCCCCCTGATGCACCTTCTGAACTACTGGCATTTATAGAATAATTTTTAAAAGCTTTAATCTGTTTCGCTTTCTGTTTATTCATCTTAGTTTCTTGTAGTAAGAGAAAATTAGGCTTTTTTACTCTAACAAAATTCCTAACAATATCTAGTTTATGAGTACTATTCAGCCTCCTAATATTCCAAGTAATGATTTTCATATCTATTTTTTAGGTGTAAAATCCAGAATAGTTGCCTACCTACCATCAACAATATTCTTCATACTTTATAACTCTTTAGTTTTCTTAGTGGATCTTCTTCTAGGATTTTTTGGGGAACCAACATTCAGTATCACCTTAGAATGTTGTTCAGCTCTTTTTCCAGATTTATTTAGAGTAGAAGCAAGAGGTTTCACCTTAGTTTGCTGATATATTTTGTTGCTTCTAGTTTCTACCCCCTTAGTATTGATCTTTTTTTCATCCCTTTTTCTTTGGTTTAGTTTATGCTTTGAGTTTTCTCCATTATCTTTCACAACTTTTAGGGGAGGAGGCTCATCTAAAGGAAAGTCATTATCAGCCTGAGATAACTCCTAGATCTCCCTGGATTGAGAAAAAAGATCTCCCTCCTTTGATTTATTTCCAGCTTTAGCCAAGAATTCACCTTCCTCTATCACAATTTTTTTGTCTACATCTCTCCATCGATCTTCTATCCTTTGATAGATAATGATTTGTTTTGATAGATTTGTTAGATCATCTACTCTTTGTTCAGGTATTATGGTATCTAATTGCAAACCATGTCCTTCTTTCTCAGAGTTTACTTTCTCAAAAGAAGGCTCTTTATCCACCTCAACGTGTGGAGCATTAGAATATTTAAAATAATGCTCTTTATCTGCCTCATCATGTGGAGATTTAGAATCTTCATTATTCTTTTGTTCTTGGCAATGATCTTTTTTGGGTTTCCATACTTTCTTTTGCTGGACCTTGGTCTTTTTCCCATCTGAAACACTACTAGGATGATTTTTAATTTTGGAGGGACAATTTTTAACTAGATGCCCCTATTTCTTACAAGCATAACAAGAGTTGGGTAAATCTTCAAAAAAAAATTCTTGAGTTCTTTTACCAAGCTTGGATATTAGTTCCACCTTTTCTTGGAGATAATTCAAATCTACCACTTTAATATAAATTCTAGCACTTTGATGTTTTGTTCTAGAAGTTGTGGCATTATCCAATGCCACAAGTCACCAAAAGAACTGGCAATACCTTTAAAAATGTCCTCATGACAAAATTCTAAAGGGAGACTAAGAAGTCTAGCCCAAATGGGAGTGGTTAACAAAAAAGAATTTGAGAGATCCATGTTAGGCTCCCATTTTTTAATAGTGAGAGAGCATTTAGCTAAAGACCACAATCCTCCATAAAGAACCATATTCATGTCTTCCTTACAGTTGAAGATAAACGAGAAGAAACCATTTGACATTGGTGTAATATCTACCTCTCCTCAAATAACCCATTTCCTTTTAACCATTTTTCTAAGAGATTCTAGATCTGGTCTTGCTCCTAAAATTTGCCCACTAGGGTGAAATCCATGGAGGACATAGAAAAATTAACTAAAGGATTTGGAATAAAAACTTGAAACTCACTTTTCTCCCAGCAAGACTTAGCAGTCACCGATAGGAAAAGAGATTTTCCAGTAGGTTTCTTGCCAAACAAAGATGACCAATTCCTTCATTCTGAGAACCCTACCTTTAGCCCTTCTAAGGACTTTTCCTTGTTAAAATCAACATTATCTTTCTCATTTTTGAGATCCTACCCCAACACATGAAAAATGAAATGGGAATCCAATGGGGGGACATGGACCCCACAAAAAGGATCAGATATGCAGAAAGACTTTCCATTGTCCACATCGGCCAAAGATTTTAACCCAACATTCTTCTCAACACTCCTATAGTTACTCTAAGTTCTATAGCTCCTGTCAGATTCTACACAACCAGTTTCCCACCTGCTTGTGAACCGGTTAATTCAAATTTTGAAAGAGCGCCCATTGATTAGTGACTCAACCTAATTATCATCACTTTGTTATATACCTTCAGAATTTAATTATGATGTAAATATGATGTAATGAGATCTATTTATAATGAATTAAAATCAATGAGGACCTTTCATCTTGAAATCAAAATGAACAATTGTAAATGAGTCCTTAATAGTGTACATAAGCACATGGATCATTAATGTGATCCCTTTATCTTAATCAAGATGAAGGGTGAAGGATGATATTTAAAAATATTAAATAAGAATTAATATAATCCCTTCATCTTGTTTCCAAGATGAAGGGTTGAGAATTATCCTTCTAAGATCTTTGTGAGAGTCCATTTAGACCCTTCATCTTGTTTATAATATGAAGGGAAGAGAATCATTCCCAAGAAGGCACATGGATCACCTATGTGGGACATTCATCTTGTTTCCAAGATGAAGGGTTGAGAATACTCCTAAAATATCCTACAATACTCACTAAGGGCCCCTCATCTTATATCCAGGATGAAGGGTGGAGAATAATCTTATATATTAATTCACTTTATAAAATTTATTTATCTCACAAAATCAAAGTACAAGGAATCTCAAGATACTTTATTGAATTAATATGCCCCTTTTGAGGAAAAGAATAATTAATTAAATTAAAGGGAATTGTAATTTTATTTTTAATAGAAATATAATTTAGAATAATGATTTGTAAAAGAGATATTTGATTGTGTTAATTGATCAATTAAAGGGGAATTATTTAAGTTGACTAGATAAAATTGATTAGAATGATAATAATTAAACATATAAATTAACCAAAATTATAATTAAATAAACTAAATAGAGTGATAATTGAATATATCTAATAAGATGAATTATGCCACATAGATATTCCCCATGGTGAATGCAACTACATACATTATATAAACAAAAGAATTCAAACTAGAGTAGAAGAATTAGTGAATTAACTAGAGTAAAAGAATTGACCAAAGAAAATGACCAAAATGATAATTGAATAGACTTAATGTGATAAATTATCACACCTAGAGATGATCCAATGAAAATTTAAAAATGTATTTTAGATGAATAGATGAATTCATACTAGTTTATGTGTAATTATAAGAAATCATTCTATTTTGTAATTTTGATATGAAAGTGATAAAAATGGAGTGTCTACATTTCCCCCTATTTGATAAGGCATTGTGATATATATATGAAGCCAAAAAATTTCAAAGAATAAAAACTATGTTAAAATGATCATAAAATAAAAACTAATGAATGTTATTTTTGACAAATATATTAAATGTAATAGCAAATGGGTTCAGATATGTCTCAAAGCAGTGCTTGTTAATCCCTAGATTCTCCTTGAGAGGAGATTCTGTAAAATTTTTGGTGAGTGGATCCATGAAAGGAATAAATGATCATAGAAAGATCCATGAATTTTATTGTTATCTCATGTGATGATTATTTCAATTTCTTAGGTATCTTTAATGTAGATTAGACATGAGTGATATGACATGACTTTGATTTATGAATTTTCTTACTATTAGTATTGATGAGATGATAAAATGTTTGTTATATTATATATATATATATATATATGTATGTATGTATGTATGTATGTATGTATGTATATGGTTTATGGAATTTAATTTTAAACCATTTTGGAACTTGAGATTTTATATTTGACATGATAATATACATCATAATCTAGGAAGGACCATGATAGCTTTCATTTGTTCAAAATGTGTAGATTAGAATTTAAAATGTGAATATATACAACTTAAAACAAGCTATTGAAAATCAATCTTTAAATGTAAAATATAATTCACTTAAATCAATTATAATTCAAATACAAATGTTCGTAACTCAAAACCATGATATGAATAATCAGGACTTAACTAGAAATATTAATGTACTAAATTAAGGCACATGATTAACAAAAATACATATTGATAATAAAATAAACAATCAACACATAAACACACAAGAAAAAGTAAATAAACATTCAATTTATAAAGGAGTGTGTGTGATAATAAATCATTACTCTTTGAGACCAAGGGTATGATAGAACAATCATGACCAAGGAATGGTAATATAAGAATAAGGGGTAGTCGAGCTAACTCCAAATTCCACATAGAAGTGGATATTTTATACATAGTACTATGGACTTCATACCAAATGTAGTTATCCAAAGGATTTAGGATTGAATATAATTGATGATAAGATAATAAGATATATTATAGAGGAAAAATAGGAATAGGGACACAAAATGACAAGAGAATATAAGGAATAGGTTTACCAAAATGGAAAGATATATAATCATAAAATGTTGAGAGCATAACATAAGGGATGACCATGTTGACCTCAAAAAATTGAGTGTTTCCTGTATTGTCCAATTGGACCCCAAGCCATTGTATTTTGACCAAAAAATGGTCATAAAAATGATAAGTATGATTAGGGACAAGATAGATATGTTTTGAGACTATATGGTTAAACTCACAAAATGATGATAGCATGAAGTATGAACTCAAAAAATGGAAAGCAGGTGGAATATGGATTCTATTAAAATGGTTAGAGTATGGAATATGAACTCATAAAATAACAAGGTCATGGATTTTAAACTGTAAAAAAATGAGAGTGTGGAATGAAAACATAAAATGGAAAGAACATGGGAAGTTAATCCCACTTTTTGAAATGTCATACTCATGAGAAAATGAAAAACACCAATGAGGTACTTAAATATGTTCCAACTAACTATAATAAATCAAGAATCCAAGTTGAGTAATAGGATGATGATTATTAAATTACCTGAATTTAGAGATGATCACAGATGGGGAAACTAAGTCAAGTAATTATTTAGGGTTTTCTATATAAGGAAATATTTAGATTTTGGAATATTAGAATATTTTAGGTATTTCTGAAATAGATTATAAATAAGATAATATTTTAACTAGATAATTTAAATGAAATCATAACATACAAATCCAAAAACACCTATCAGAGGAAAGGATGATCATAGGTACGTGAATTCAATAGTGAATAGGGAACATGAAGGGGTTGTCTATACACAAACCATTCTAGGAGTACCACTCAAAATAAAATAAGAAGAGGATATAGATTCCATTTTTATAATAGTGAATTGAGATACAATGGGAATGAATGAGGGAATTTGTTTAGAATTTGATAGGCACTCAAAGGAATAATAAAAGTCACACAAATCAGACAATCAAGGTGTTCCATATTGTGGCATTTCTTATGAAAAGAGAGTCTAACACAAAAACCATTATTCAATTATGATTTTTTATTATTTAATTTTTCTCTAATTTACCTATTGTACCTATATAATTTTAATCAAATTAGGGTGGTAATAGGAAAAGGAAGTGAAAAATAGTGAAAGGGTGCCCCCAAGAAAGGGAAAAAAGGAGAAGGAAGATATAATGAAACAAGTATGTCCCTAAGAAGGAACATTTATAAACAATAATGAAAATAATTAATCATGAAAGTGATTAAGATGCATAATATTCATTGTCTCATCTAACTCATCACCTTTTAGAGTAGTCAATATATATACACTAGACATGTAGCTAGTTATAATAAAAAAGGGGCCTAACCAACTAGGTTCAAAATTACCTTTATTTTCCCATTAAACATTTATATTATTTTGATTTTATTTCAGCATAAGATGACCAAGCTCAAACTCTTAGGAGATAATTCATTTTTTATACCCCTAACATAGATGAATATGATATGACTCAAGGTGATTTAGGGTGGCTAACCTTTACTCATCTAAAAGGTCCAACTCTACTAATCTATCCATTTGGTAATAATATTCATAAAGGATGTCCTATAGTGAAATTACTAGGGAAGGAATCTTGATTTAAATAGGAATAATGGATTTAGATCCATAAACCAAGAAATAAGGAGTTGTGTCATTAGGAGTGTAAAAATTAGTATGGTACAACCATAAGGCTAGGAATATTTTTAGATGCGAATCATGGACAAATGCATTGATAGTATTTTTGAATATTTTGATAATGGTTTTTTGGATGTTTCTACTTGGTCATTAACTTGATGGTAATAATGAGTGGAAAACTTGTGCTTGATATGGAATTTAGAATATAGGGCAGTGATATCCTTATTTTTATAGGATGTATCATTATTTGAAATGATTGTGGAAGGGATGTCATAATAAAAAATGATGTGATTCATGATTAAATTTAAAATATGCATACTGGTTATATAATTTATAGTGATTTATTTTACCTATTAAATAAAATATTTATTAATAGTAAGGATATGTTTGTGACCATATGAAGTAGGGATAATATTTCCCATGAGATCAATACCCCATGTTGAAAATGGCCAAGGAGTTATTACTGGTTGTAGTGACTATTCTAGAACATGAATTAAATCACCATGTTTTTGACATGATAGACATTTATTTACATAAGCACATGCATCTACTTCAATGGTATTCTAGTAGCAACTAACATGAAGGAGAATTTTAGTTAGGAACATACCACTAGTGTGCACCCCATAAATCCATTTGTGGACCTCAGTAAGTGATAATTTAGATTATCTTTTATTTAAATAAAGTGTAGAGTTTTGTCATAGCCACTATTATAGAGTGTGTCTATAATTATTGTGTAATGATTACTATTTATGATAAAGGATTTTGTTTGGTTATAGGATAAATTAGGTGGGAGGATGTGATCATGAAGATAGGAAAATATCAATGTACCAAGGTGAATTAGGAGCAGTAATGACACATATCATCTCTAAATTTGAATATTCATACAATGGAACAAGAATATTTTCCATTGAAAATTGATACTCTTTAATAAGAGGATAAAGTGAATTCATTGAGCTAATGGTATCCATAGGGGCCCCTGAACAAAGGACCTGGTCGTCATTGTTTGGGAAAAACTAACAGGGAAATCCCTTTTCCCACCGGTGACATCTAAATCATGTTGGGAGAAAGATGAGTTTCAAATTTTCATCCCAAATCCTCTACTTGATTTCTCTGTATCATCAATGGATCTCACCCTAGTTGGAAAGTTTCTAGGAGCAAGACAAAATATAGATTCACTCAGATCTATGATCAGAAAGAAATGGGCTATACGCGGAGAAGTAGACATTGCACGAATGGTGAATGGTTTTTTCTCTTTTATCTTTAACTGTAAAGAAGATTTGAATAAGATTCTAAGTGAAGGACCCTGGTCCTTTGGAAAAAGCACTCTTACAATCAAGAAATGGGAACCAGAAATGGATTTATCAGACTCATTCTTCTTAACTACCCCTATATGGGCTAGACTACCTAGGCTTCCATTAGAATTTTGGCACGAGGACATTTTCAAGGAAATTGCTAGTTCATTTGGTGAGTTAGTGGTTGTGGATAACGCCATGGCTTCAAGAACTAAACTCCGAAGTGCCAGACCTGAACCATCTCCCCAAAAAAGTGGAATTAATCTCTAAGCTTGGTAAGAAAACCCAAGAAATTGTCTTCGAAGATTTGCCAAATTCTTGTTATGCATGCAAGAAACAGGGGCATTGGGTTAAGAATTGTCCCAACAGGGGTAGACCCATTTTAAGAAATTTTTAGGAAGGGAATAATATAAAGATTCAACAAAAGAAAATATGGAAGGTAAAAGAAGACTATCGAAAGATAAGGAAGACTCAAGATGCCTTAGCTGACCAACACACAGATAAGGTTAAAATCTTTGCAACAGAAGAAGAGGGCAACCTTAATTTACCAGGAACAATAGATCCCCTACTAAAAAAATTTAGTCCTCTGATGGAAGAGAAGGGGAAGGGATTAGAAGACAAAAAATCAGATCTTCTAACAGAAGAAGAAGCTAATTTCCTAAACCAAAACACCCAAAGTTTAGAAAATCAATTTTCTAAGGAAAAGGATAATGAAGGATTAGAGGAAGGAGAAGTATTACCTGAAGGGGGGAACAACATAGAAGAAGGAGAGGGAGATTTGTGTGAAGTTTAGATAGGGGAAAAGTAGGAGGTATCAAAGGCTGAAAATAACACTCCAGTGAAAGAGGCCCTAATGACAGAAGAAATGAAAGAGGTTGGAAAAAACTCAAAAAACCAAAATATAAAACGAGAGAAAATGAACAATACTAATCACATTATGACGAGAAACAGCGGTGCGAAAGTAAATAGTCCTCTTAGGAGGAAAGAAGGAAAAGGATCTGAAAAGCAAGCCAAATTTAAACTGGATGTAGGATATTCAGATAAACTTGGGAAAAAATCTGCAAAGAAGAATAGAGAGTTGGAAAGTAAGCATAATATAGTAGATGGAAACCAGGCAACCCTGCAACAATGTCTCCTAATCAATAAAAATAAATGAGAATTCTTAGTTGGAATATTAGGGGACTAAATATCATTTATAAAGTAGATTTAGTTAGGAATTTTGTCACAGAGCAAAACCCAGACCTCCTTCTGCTTCATGAAACTAAAATGAGTAAAGAGAAAGCAGAACAGATCAAAGACTTTAAAAATTACACCATTAAGGCCAGTAGCTCTGAAGGTGCTTCGGGAGGAACCATGATGTTATGGAAAAAAAATCAATATACTGGTTCTATTTTGATGGAAAGTAAAAAAATTTTGGCTGTCAACATAACTAGTGTTGACCAAAAGGAAAGATGGTATGTTGTAAATATCTACGCTCCTAATGCCAAGAATGAAAGGAAAAAGGTATGGGAAACTCTCTCAAAACTCAGAAGCAAAGATTACTATGGGCGATGGATTATAATGGGAGACTTTAATGTTCCTCTCTATGATTATGAGAAAATGGGTGGTAACACTATTCAAATGGAAGGGAGATTTGATCTCATGGAATTTATAAGTAAAGAAGGTTTAATAGATGTGGAGCTGCAAGGAATTTAGTATACTTGGAGCAAAAAGAGACTGGGCAAGGAATGTATACAGGCCAAGCTTGATAGGGCTCTCATTTCCCCAGACTGGATAAAAGACTATACTTGTAAGTTGGAAGCATGCCATAGAATAGGCTCGGATCATTTCCCTCTTATCCTCACAGCGGTCAAATTGAACCAAAAAAAGAATCATCTATTCAGATTTGAAAAGATGTGGATGCAACATCCACAGTTTGAAAGCAAAATAAAAGAATGGTGGAATATACCTATTGAGGGAACAACTCTCTTCAGAGTTGCCTCCAAACTCAAAAATGTTAAAAAGGAAGTTAAGAAATGGAATAAGGACTATTTTGGAAATATTTTTGAGAAAAAGAAGACCATCAAGGAGGATATTAGTAAAATTCAGGAAAAAAATCAGCAAAATGGATATACCTCAGAATCCCATAGAGAAGAAAGTGAACTATTGGTACAATATCAAGACATTATATCTAAGGAGGAAACCTTTTGGAGACAAAGATCTAGGGTGTAATGGTTGAAAGAAGGAGATAAAAATCTAAGTTTTTCCATCTTTCCACTTTGAAACACAGAGCAAAAACACATATTCATCACTTGAAAAAAGGAGATCAGAAGATAACAAAGGAAAAGGAAATAAAGGAGGAAATGATCACTTTTTTCTCTTCCCTGATGAAGGTTGACAGAAACATCAACTTGAATAGCTAGGCTGATATCCTACGAGTGATTCCTCCATTGATCTCGAAGGAGCAAAATAATATGTTATGTTCTATTCCTAAGGAGGAGGAAATGTTCAAAGCTGTTAGATCTTTAGGAGGAGAAAAAGCACTTGGACCAGATGGTTTCCCCATGTTTTTTTTTCAAAAGCTCTAGAAACTTATAGGTAAGGATGTCAGCAATGCGGTGAAGGAGTTTTTTGGAGCTAAACAGATGCTGAAGGAAGTTAATGCCACTTTTCTGTGCCTTATTCCAAAGAAGGCTGGAGCTGAATGCCCTGATCAGTTTAGACCGATTATCTTATGCAACTCCTATAAGATAATTTCCAAAGTACTAACGACCAAACTAATTCAAGTGATCCCTTCATTAATAGCTGATCAGCAAAATGGATTCATTCCAGGCAGACAAATCCTCAACTCTGTTATAACGGCACATGAGAATATTCACTCTCTGTTCAGCTCAAACATAGAGGGGTTCCTAATGAAAGTGGATATAGCTAAAGCATACGACAGGGTGGATTGGCTATTCCTTTCAAATAGCCTTATTGCCTTTGGCTTTGAATAAAGAGTGGTTGATATTATCAAATAGCTGATATCTACAACTTCTATAGCTGTGTTGGTAAATGGGAGTTCCTCTCATTTTTTCAAACCATCTAGGGGATTAAGATAGGGGGATCCTATCTCTCCTATTCTATTTATTATCATGGCTAATAGTATGGGGTGATACCTAGGGGACTTAGTTCGTAGAGGATTATTTAAAGGCCTGAAACCCTCTTTGCATCCTTTAATATGTTCCCATGGTCAATTTGTGGATGATACTATTTTCATGGGACAGTCTGAAGTCACAGAAGCTAGAATTCTAAAGGAAGCTATAAATCTATATTCCTCTACCTCTAGACAGCTGATTAAGTGGAACAAAAGTGTAGTATTCTTTACTAATACCTCAGATTATAGACAGAACAAAATAGCAAGAATCTTAAAATGCTCCATAGGTTCTTTTCCCTCCTCTTACCTTGGTCTCCCTTTAGGGTCGAAAGCTCCTGAAGCTTTTTGGGAAGGACTTATTAACAAATTTAGTAAGAAATTGGTAGGATGGAAAGGCAGTCTTCTAAGCCAAGGTGGAAATCTCACACTCCTCAAAGCAAGTCTTCAAAGCATACCTACGTACGCTTTGAGTCTTTTCAAAATCCCCACTAAATTTGCTGAAGCTATAGAAAAAATCCAGAGAAACTTTCTTTGGTCAGGTACTGAGGAGAAAAGGAGAATGCCTCTTATAGCATGGGATAACATTTGTAAACCTATTAGGGAGGGTGGACTTGGTATAAGGAAAATTAGAAGTATGAACACAACCCTCTTAGCTAAACAGGGGTGGAGGGTTTATCAGGAAAATAAAGAATGGAGTAAAATATGGAAGCACAAGTACTTATTCAAGGCAAAGTCACTCCATGAATTCTTTACTACACTAGACATTTCTCATCCTTCTGCCATATGGGGGGTAGTCCAGGGAACAAAACATGTTTTAAAAGAAGGAAGCTCATGGAAAGTTGGCAGTGGTAAAAAGGTGAAGTTCTGGGAAGATATTTGGTTAAGAGGAAAACTGTTACAGGAAGAAATCCAAGATAAAGATGTTATAGATAGATGCAAGCAAAGAGTGGGAATAACAGTTAACCAATACTGGTAGAACAACTCTTGGGTAAACCTCACTGACTATGATCAAGATCTCAAGGATATTCAATTATCCCTTAATGCTATATCTCTATATTTTAACCATGAAGATAAAATTGTTTGGCACAATGAGCCAAGTGGACAGTTTAAAGTTTCTTCCATCTTCACCTCTATGGGAACTGGTAGTAAACCGTTATGGACGAGAGCCTGGATTAAAGGGCTAATCCCTAAAATCAAATTCTTTTTTTGTACCCTTCTCTAAAACAAAATATTGACTTTGGATAATTTAAAGAAATGCAGAATTAATATTGTAAACAAGTGTATTCTTTGTAAAAAAGACCTTGAAGATAGAGATCATCTGTTCGTGAATTGTTCCTTCACTCAGCTAGTTTGGAAGGAGATTCTCAATTTGTGGGGTATTACATGGATTCACCACAAAAATGTGGAACTATCTCTCAAAAGCTGGTATTGCCCCTCAAAGAATCCCGAAGTTCTTTTTTTATGGAAAATTACTCTTCCCCATATTTGGTGGGGAATATGGAAGGAAAGAAATAACTGAATCTTTAGAAATAAAGAACTTCCTGGATGGGTGGTAGGACAGAACATCATTAGAGCTTTAAAGGAGAATTTTTTATCACAAAATAATCCAAGCTCAACTTTCCAAGTGTATAATCCCTTAAGGACGGATAATCCTATTGGTAAACCTAATAATCCCAGATCAGGAGTTACTTGGAATGTTCCCCCTCAAGGATGGATTAAAGGAAACTTTGATGGTGCTGCCAAAGGGAACCCAAGGAATGTAGGTTGTGGTGGAGTTTTGACAAACCATATGGGAAAGGTAATTGATGCTATTTCAATCCCCATTGGTAAATTGAATTGCCACATTGCCGAAGCTACAACTGCCCTTCAGACTCTCAAAATATCTATGGACTCAGGATATCCCAAATTATGGCTTGAAGGGAACTCATTGAATATTATAAATATTCTTAACAATATAAATACTATGTCTTGGACCATAGAGGATAAGGTTATGGAGATGAAAACATTAATAAAAAAATTTGAAGAAGTGATTATAACCCACACCTTTCGTGAAGCCAATAGTGTTGCAGATTGGCTAGCTAATTGTGCAATCTGGGCAGGTCAAACAGTGAGGTGGCATGAAACATTAGAAAAGAATGTGAATTTGAGGGCACTCATTCTTCATGATGCAACCCATGCATATGAAGGAAAGATTTGAGTGTAATATAAATAAATGAGTAGGAGGAGTGGCAGTGCGGGGAAAGGACAACAATCATTAAAGAGGAAGGCCCTCAAGAGTGAGAAGTGGATCCTGAATAAGCAAAAACAAAGCTGACTTTCCAATCAATTTGGCAGCATGTGGGATCATTGTAAAGACCATAGCAACTGGGTTACAAAGAAAATGAGAATGGCATGCAAAAGAAAGGGAGAACCCTGGAAACAAGAACCCAAGAGCTGTGATGAATGGAAAGAGAAACAAGAAGTCTGGAGAATTTTGCAGAAAGGAAAAGTTGTGAGCTATATGGAAAGACTCCATGGGTCAAAACCACATATCACTATGGATTTTTTCAAAAATTGGACTGATGAAAGGGTCACCCTACATGGTATCATAGTGAACTTAACAGAGGATTTTATAGCTGAGGTTACAAGGTTGCCTACAGATGGACTTAAATTCTCCAAGCAGACAAGCACTTTGAATGAGGCCTTTTGTAAGTTCCCCAAAATGGATGAGGAAGAGCAGAAGCTGGTCAAGAATGGGGATTTCTATGAATTGGATCAGATTAGAGGGATATGGAGGGATGTCTTAAGCTGCATAAAGGAGTACTTCATCCTGGATGAAAGAAGTAAGTGAGTGCACAACTTCCACTTTGTCTTCCTTAACCATTTTAGGCACAAGGTAAGTTTGTCTTTTCCCTTTTATCTTCACTTCTCCTTGGTCCAAAGTTTATATGCTCATAGGAAAAAGGAAATGCGCCCTATCCTACATGAGGGCCTTATTCTGTTAATCGAAGGCTATTGCAAGAATAATGCAATGGTAAAGCACCCCAAACAGGGGGGAAAAAAGGAGTCAGGGAATAGAAAGAGTGAAAGTGTAAACGGGAAAGGGAAAATCAAGCTCCCTAGTGCTAAAAAGTAGAATGTAGAAGAAGATATGAAATGGGAGAGAATTGAAAAACCTAAGGAGGAAAACATGGAGGATGAAGAAGGAACTGAGAGCTAGGATACAAACTCTAATGAGGATGAAGAATGTCCTGAGAAGAATGAAAAAGATGATGTCAACATAGAGGAGGATTCTACAAATAGAACTGAAGATATGGAGGAAAATCAGAAAGTGTCAGAGGATGAATTTGTCCAGGATGGCCCTATTGAGGACCCAGCTTCAAAGAACGAAAAGAAAACTACAAGTTAGGATGATAATCAAGATATGGATATGGAAATTCAAACTAGAATTAAAGAGCAAGAACAAAAGGGTCAAGAGGATATCTTTGAAGAAGCCAAGAACAGTCCCAATAAAAATTTTGAGGAATGGAGAGGGAAAAAATAGAATGATGAAACACACACACCAATGACTTGGGTTAATTGCAAAGCAGAGGCATCTTCCCAATTTTATTCTTGGATGTGTAGGGAGATTATGGATCTCAAAAGGAAAATGGAAACTATGGAAGATACCCTGAAAGCTGTATGGAACAAAACTAACAATATGGAAAATTAGATAAGAGAGATCCCAGTCAAGCTCAAAGCCTATGAGAATAACCTCTGGGAACTTATTAAGGACAACAGAATGAAAATGGAGGAAGTTACGTCCAATATTTGTGTTGCTACTGTCAATATTGGAAAAAGAGCCAATGAGCAGACCAAAGCCTTGGAGGGACCTAGCAAAAGGATGAGACAAAGTTCAAGAAATAAGGTTACACAAAAAGGAGCCATCCTGGTGGCAACCACTACCCAGGATACTGTTATGAAAGGAAAAGAAACTATGAAAATGATATTGGAATTGGATGAATAATCTGGTTCCTCTTGTTGGTTATGAAACTAGTCCTGTTCTTTGTTTTCTTTTTGTAATCCTTTGCCTTTGGTGTAACCAGATCTCTGTTAAATTTGGGTTTTGACTGGTAGTCTTTCTAGTGGTTTTAGGTCCATTTAAAACCTATTTTTGCTACTTGTTGTAGTTTTTTAGGCTTTTCTTGAGGTTTTGGATTATCTTTCTTTCTTTCCTTGTACTAGGGTTTTGGGGCCCCTTCAAAACCTGCTTTTTCCATAATCTAAAACATTAGCTAATTTGTTGTTGGCTCTATAAATTTGTTCAAATAGAATGGATTCAAATTTTATTTTGAGAGCATTCACCATATGTTTGTAAGGCATACATTTTTCATCCTTTATTTGATACTAATTAGTGATTTTATTGGTGATGAGTTATGAATCACCATATACTCTCAAATGTTGAATATTCCATTGCATTATAAGACAAAGTTTAGAAAGTAAAGCCTCATATTTAGCTATATTATTCATGCAAGAAAATCCAAGTTGAAAAGATTTAGTAATAATATTTCCCTATGGAATGATGCATATTAGTCCTTTTCCTAAACTACAAGATGTAAAAGAACCATCAAAATAGATCTTCCATTCTTTATGTTCAACTAGAGTCATAATAGACTCACCAGGAATGTGAACTATAATAAGAGTATAATATTGAAGAGGTTATTTAGCTAGTTGATCAGCTAATACTTATACTTTGATTTTCATATGATGTGGATACCAATTATCAAATTAAGTAATCAACATGGTCTGTTTAGGCATTCAACTAGTTAGAAATAATTTTGATAATAAATATGTCAAGGGATTTCTTTTTGTAATTAACATGGCCTTATTATTCATCATATAATGTCTAAGCTTTTAGGAAGTGAAAACTAATGCAAGACATATTTTTCATATTGAATTATAATTTTGATCATAAGATACTAATGTAAAACTCAGATAATAAACAACTCTTTATTTTTAATGATTATCACGTTGAGCTGGGAGTGCCCCCAAGACACTACTAGTAGTATAAATGTAAAGTAACAAAGGCTTCGATGCAATTGGTGGAACAAGTATTGGAGGATATAGTAATTATTGATTAAGTTATTCAAAAGATTCTTAGAATTCAATATTCCATTTAAATTTAATTCCCTTCTTAAAAATATGTGTAAATAGATGATAGAGATAAAAAATTTGGGAGATGAAGCATCTAATATATCAGATCTTACCTAATAGACTAAAAAGTTGCTTTAAATTAGAAGGAGGTGTCATATTAGTAGTAGATTGAAATTTGGTTGGATCAACTTCAATTCCCTTATGAGAGATAATGAAGCCTAACAATTTTCCATAATTAACCCAAAAACACACACTTATTAAGTTTCAAATTCACTTTATACTCATGAAGTTATTTAAATATTCTTCATAGCACTATTGGATTCTCTACATGGGTTTTAGATTTTCCCAAAATATCATCAATATAATATTCAAAAATATAATGCATGAGATCATGAAATACAATAGCCATTGTTCATTGATAGGTGGCTCCAACATTTTACATTCTAAATGACATGAATTAATAATAGAATGTTCCCCAAGGAGTTGTAATGATGGCTTAGCTTGATCCTATGGAGTGATATTAAACTTATTATAGCCCAGTAAGACATCCATAAGAGATAACATCTTATATATATATATATATATATATATATATATATATATATATATATATATATCTGTGTGTGTAAGCGATGCACCAAGATTGATTCTCTTAGTATCATCATATGTGATAATATTTACATCTATTGTGTCTTCCAAAACAAAAGTAGAACCATCATCAAAAATAATAGAAAATGTAGGTAATTGATCATTGAACTCTAAATGTGGACTCTCATATTGACACATGTATCAAGAATCAGAATCATTTCCTTAGGTAATGGCTAATGATCTATCAAATGTGGATCCTAAAAAATAATAAGATCGAATTCATCATGATCTTTGGGCTTGATTTAAACACTATATGATAGGCATGGACTTGTAGACTCTTGGGCTTCTAGTGAATGAAAACAAACTTCCCTATCTAATGGTTCCTAAAATAGGTTTTCACTAAGGAACTCACATTTTTCTTTGATTTTTCCCTAATTCAAAAGTATCTCAAAAATATTTTAACTTAATATTTATGTTTCATGTTTATTTTTACTATGTTTTCTTGCTCCCTAGAGTAAACCTCAGGGTCTAAAGTGTATATAAACTCCTGCTTGTGGTCACTTATTGGTAAACTATCTCTTAGGCCCTTAAACTCTAAAATTGCTTCTTCATGAAGAAACAAGAAAATTTTTACACAAGAAATCATTTTGATTTTTTATTGAATACAATATGTTGGATATTATATAGCCATAAAAATAAAAAACCAACATCCTATAAACTAGGAAATGATACAAACAAATATCCTATTTAAGATTTTTATGGGTGCAACCAAATAACCATGAATTATTAACAAATGATTTCCTAACATCCCCCCTAGTTCATACATGGGTAAAAAATACCTTCTACTTGTACCTACTCATGATCTGGTTATTTTCATAAGATAATCACAAACTTGATAGATGGTTTTACACATGGTTTACCATAAACTGAGAATGGTGCTATTACATTTGGATTACCATAAACCACAATGTGATGGTTTTTTAAATGGTTTATCAACAACCAATAATGGTGGTTTTTCAATTAGTTTACCATAAACCAAAAATGAAGGTTTTTAGATGGTTTACCTATAACCACATCATTATGTGCTAATTAGTATTATTATCTCTCATCACATCTCACTACAGGGAATAACATAGGAAAAACTACTCACATAGTACACATTGAAAATTGGTAATGGAACATTAGAATCATGGTCCCCCCCCCCCCTTAATGTGAAATTTACACTTATTTAATTAGGAAAAAAATTAATTGTAAGAAACCACAAAACAAAAATAAAATATGCCACCAAACCTTTCATGCATCCCCATCGTTGGTGACTGATGAGAAGTCGTTGAAAGACCTCGAACCTATTGTGCCTCTAGCCTCCATTATAGATGTTTAGTACAACAAATAATTATAAATTTATCTAAATTATTCTTTTATAGATTCATATTCTTCCACTAAGTCTTTTTTAATGACTATATTGGTCTCATTTGTTTTGAATTTTTTGTTGAGTAAGTCTCTAGCTTGAATTCTACAATATGAATAATAATGTCCCTTTTTATTGAAATAGAAACATTCAAGCTCTTCCTTATTTTTGGAAAAATTGTTATACTTTTTTTAAGGTATAATGCAGCTTCTTCTTCTACATATTCTCTAGTCTATTTTTCTTCAGCAAGGAGCAACAATCATATCTTTTAGTGAATGGGAAGTTATCTAACCTAGAGTAAAAAGAACATTACTATATTTGGGAGGCAAACTATTCAATAATATAGCTTTTTCATCCTCTTCATCAACTTTTTCTTGAACTTCATTCAACTATCACATAAGAGATCTCAACTCATTGATATGGCTTGAGATTATGATGCCATCATTCATATTTAACTAAAATAATTATAGCTTCAAGGAAAATTTTACATTAATGGCTTTAGCACCAAATGTCTTACTCACATTGTACCATATTTACATGGATTTATTTTTGAAATCCACATAATGGAGATCTAAATCATGCAAGACCAATTATGTCTTTTGCTTTATCATCTCTACTTTGCCATTCTAATAATTTTATTGGATCCATCAATTCTACTTCTTTCCCATTTACTATTCCCCACAAATTTATATTCTTCAACTACATATAGATCTTTACTTTCCATGTATGGAAGCTAAGTACATTGAATTTATCCAAAGTTATTTCCATGATTAGGCACAAAGACAAACTTGAAAAAGAAAACCTAAAAGATGCTTTACAAAACTTGATAACTATTAATCACCTAAACATGACTGAGGCAAGATTATATGACTCACAATGATACAATAAAAGTAATTACATTATTTGAATAATTTTTTTATAGGTCTAGTATTTGTTTTATTTTAAAAGTAATGAAACCATTACTTTATATATATATATATATATATATATAAAGTAATGGTTTCATTACTTTAAAAATAAAATAAATACTAGACTTATAAAAAAAATATTACCATGACCCTACCTAAAGATCCAAAAAAAATTTAAATAACTAAAGGACATTAACTATATAAAAATACCTAGACCAAAAGAGAAAAAAATAAACCCTAGAAACTTTTTGAAAGACCAACATGTTTTAAGAAGACTGCGACACTTATCTACTTTGTGGAAGTCAATGATAGTTATTAGGAATTTGCAAGATGTCATGGGTTGGGAAAAAAATATGGAGCATATCTCAGTGAACTCTATGCAGTATGGAGATACACATATATGTAGAAAACAACATACATTATATTAAGAATACCAATAGAGGATGCTAGAGAGATGACTAAAGTTGATGGTTCTAAAGAGAAACCACTTGTCTAGATGATCTACCACAAAGCTAAATTCTGTAGTCTGGGAACGTCCATACCAATATTGTTCATATATCAAGGAATCATATTATAATTGATTAAAACTTTTATGAAATGTGAATTGAATAATATTGTAGAGGTAGATATTATCAATCATGCAAACATTTAACTAAGACCCATTTTGACTGAATATGACAAAGCTGTTAATAAGTTAAACATATATTCTAATAAATGCAACTCCCTTCATAAATATGCATCCATTACACTTTTAGACTTTTAAATTAGTTCATTACATATGTGCATCCAAATGGGTAGAGAGGAATAAACATAACAAAATACTATTGTATTCTTATCTCATCCTCCAGAGCAAACCTTAATACTACAACCCCTTCAAGGTTATCAAAAGATCATAATTGCTTTGATACAATTGAAGAAATATAAAAAGTTTTACATAGGATATAATTTTTCAATCTATTATTGAATATAATATGTTTGATATTATATATCTATAACAATACAAAACCACCATCATATAAACTAGGAAATAATACAAATAAATAACCCATTTAAGAGTTTTACGAGTGCAACTAAATAACCATGAAGTCCTAATAAATTATTTCCTAACACTTCATTAGAAAACTCATTAACAATATTATAATTTTATTGATAGTACCATTTGATAGGGTCAAGATAATAAAGGGTAAAGATAATGGTATGAATAAATAAAATGGTAATCAAATAAATTAGTGTTGGTAAGCTCATCGTAGATAGTATATTAGTACTTTGTGTCATTTCTAGGAATGTCATAATTTAACACAAAGATTAAACCACTTTTAAGATGTTTGGGGACAACCCTAGGTAATTTGTATCCTAGACCTTGTTTCTTTGAATGCTTTACTATAAGAATAGGGTCTATTCTACCTTACTCTTTTCCCCCCCAACCCCTTAAAATTATAAGCATTGTGGGCCATAATTATATTTGGTATAAGGTAATTTTTACATTGAAAACAAGGAGCTAAATATTCATTATACAACCATAATTCATCTTATTGATTAAAATATTCTTGACTAAATGCTTTTCCTAGGATGAATGGAATAGGTTTCATAGGAGAAGATTTTATCCTCTTTTTTCACCACTCCATCTTGGCCTATCCATGTGAGTTATTTGATATAGGGAATTTGGCAACATGAAAGTCATCTTCCATTCTATATATGTTATAACCTTTGTCATGAATTTTGAAATGGGAGGAATTAAATAAAGGTAAGGGTGATTAAAAAGAATAAGCAATGGTATTGAGATATACATAATTATATTTACGTGTCTTAGATATTACTTTCTTGTTATTTTTTAGGGTACTAGTGTCACTAGGACAATATTTTTATTCATGACCTTCTACTTCTATATGTTTACAATATTGATATGGTTGTAAATTTCTAGGAATACTAACTTCCATTCCATAATGAATAAATTTGATACATTGATGGAGTGTAAAGGAAACTACATACATCTCATGAATCCATCGATGACAAAGAAGTAAATTATACGGTAAATCTAGATCAATGACATGACATAAGGTACTATGAATTACAAGACTAACCTTAATGGTCAAAGAATTTTTACTTATTAACTATTGATCAATTTTATCATACCCTTGATAACGATGTATCATTATTGAGATTTATCGTATTATATCTCAGACATTAGATTAGCTTTAATGTACTAATTTTAAATCCATAACCATTGTCTATAAGTACCTACTTAATTTTTTGGTACGTAAATCTAACTTTAATAGATAATAAATTGGTGTGAGAAGATCCAAGATATGATATATCACTTTTATCAAATATAAAATGTGGGCCTAGAGACAAGTTTCTAACCAATGTCTAAAATTTATCTAGTGCAATATTTTAGGCACCTAAGATTGACTCAAAATCTCATATAAGACATCCTTGTGAAGATAATAAGTACAAAACATATCCAAAATGGAAATTTGTGATGGAATTTTATTTAGTTGATCCATAAGATTATATGGATTATTAACAAGTGCATACTTGAGTTTGGATTGATATAGAATAATATTATAATGAGAAAGTGGATTAGGATTAATGGAGGAAGTTAAAGGCCACTAAAGAGTGATTTTATCATGTCAAGTTATAAAAATACAATATAAAGTGGGAATATAAACATGGGGAATTGAATTAGAATAAATAGGACCTAAAATAAAAACTCAAGAACAAAGATCATGGAAATGAGTAACTCCCAATATATATGGACTTGATCCTAGAATAGAGGGACATGCTTGTTGGGAATTGTAGGAATAGTTATTGATCATGATCACGATGCATATTGTTCCATGATACATCCCACTACATTTTAATCTTAATGGGTATTATGGTAATATATTTTATTACTTTAGTAAACTTGATTTTGATTATGATTATTATTATATTGATGTTGGTTCTACTCATGCTAATAATTTTCATGTTGAAGAATGGTGCTATTATATATCTCCATATTTTGACTAAAATTAGAGGATGATTCATTATTTAACTCAATTTATCTTGTTTCCAACATGTCTTGAATGATATTTTGATGTTGCACACATTTATGTATTACATGTTCTTTGACTCGATGATACTCATAGTATTCATTAACCATATACCACTATGGTTTAGGTTTAATTTCATCAAAGGGTTTGGTATTCAACCAAAAAAACATATTCTCAAAAATTAGTTTGTGAAATAAATTCTCAATGGGCTCTCCCAGATTAGTAACTAGTCTTTGATTGAACTGATTTATTATTGGTGGTTTCCTTTGCAAAGAAAGTGGTTGTAGTTGGTGATATTTTTGTATTGGTGGTGATTGTATTATTTGAACATGTCTAGATTATGTAACTCCATTTCCAACCATATTTTTACCATGATTAAATAGCTTGGGCTTATCTATTATAATTGTTGGATTTGGAGTAGAATGTTGAATCTGATTTTGACTCTGACTCTGATTATGCAACTAGTTTTGAGACTTATTTAATGAATATATTTTAATCAGGCCTTTATCAGTAAGATATTTATATATTTAAACACCCTTGGTAATAACAAATTCAAAATTAGCTAGACACTATAATATGAGATTGAGTGTTAGATCTAAGTTCAAATTCATCCTGAATATATTTTCTAACTCAATGTCAAGAAGTAGTGTGAAAATATACTAGCCAAAGCTTTCCATCCTTGAAGATACACAAAAAAAATTATCACCTCCTCTTTGTTTTATATCACATATGTCAATCATGGTTAACTCATGTTCAATGTTACAGGAAAAGTGATTAATGAACTTGTTTGGCAAGTCATCAAAGTTGTGTAAAAACCTTTTGGGAGCTATGTAAACCACTCTAAGGTAAGACCAACCAAACATTTTGAGAACAAATGAATTAGGAAATTAGAGTTATATCTTAATTATTGGAAAGTAACAAAGAATAGACTTAATTTCTCTCTTGGGTAATGTTTTACTTTATATTTGTCAATTTTTAGAATCTCAATATGATATGGAAAAGGTATATAAAAAATATTTCAATCAAATGGATATGAACGCATATGATATAGCTTGTATTTAAAATTTTGATTCGTAAATTGTAATCTTGATATTGCCTCTTTGACATCTTGTAATACTTAAGAAAATAAGGTGTATTGATATGTAGGTGGGGGATTATTTGATTGAGAATAAATTTTTGTGTTTGTTGGATTTATGGGAATTCTTTACCTTAGCCAATTAGAATTATTATTTACATTTCCAAAGTTTGATTTGTTAGGTGGAATTTAGTATTGGTTGTGATTAGAAGATGGAATGGAAGCATATTTTTGTGGAGGAAAAAACTAACACTGATTGTGATTATAAGATGGAATGGTAATACATTATTGCATAGGATGAAACTATTAATTTTGACTAAGGAATTGTTATTGAGCAATGGGATTTTTTTTTAGTATAAGAAACATGTTAGATAAAAGGGACTCATTGTTATGTATTAGAAAGAACATTAAAAAAATGGTATTGGGGAACATGGGAATTAAAAGGAACATTTTGTGTCTTAATAGGAACTTGTTGGAGATGACTTGAACTATATAATTATTTATATGGAATTTTCTCTGATGGAATTTGACATGTAAGATTATTCTAAACTTGGTGAAGATTACGAAACATTTTTAGGATATTTTCTGCATCTAGTTTTAAATTTTATTAGGTGTATGTTGTTCAAGAGTAATAAATATCTCAAACTAGGTAATGGTTTAACCAATGAATAATTTATTTGATGCTCAAGTAGAGGATCAATAATGGGATTAAGTAACAATGTGGAAAGGCAATTGATTAATTTATCAACTTGTAGTTTGGTTACCATACTAAGATAAACTTGGGGATAAGATATAGGTATTTTTTTTCCTTTCTTAGACATTTATAAAATTATTGACATTTGAAAAATTGGAAGATCATGATTAGAATAAGGTATATCATCATTCCACTCAATAATTTTGGCATTATTTCATGGTGGTGATATTTTTAGACACCTAAAATTGGCCACCAATGGCTTCATACCAGAATTTATACTGATTCTTACCAACATTTTGCAAATTTATCCTAAGAATCACTAAATGTCTCAAATTTTGCTTCATAACATGTTATTTGGCCTATAAACCTATTAAATGGGATAAATTCACACATCAATTACTTCAAATCTTGTAAAATGCTAAAAAAACCTAAATAAAATTAATTAAAATGTAAAACTTAATCAAATTCCTAATTAAATTAATCCATGAGAAATAAAAATGAGTTATAAAAAATGAAATTAAAGAATTAAAGAATATTATAGGAATTCATAATTACCTTTTTGTGAGTTATCAAATATCCAAAAATATCACAACATGCCTTTTCATTGCTAATCATGTCCATTTGACACCTTTTAACTCTAATGGAGTTAATAAACTCACTAAGGTTAGGTTTGAACTTATTCCAATCTATAACTACACCTTAATTCACTTTGAGTTTGGGATATTTATCAAAACCTATAAATACAAGAATTTACCTCTCATTTGAGAGATATTGGACATAGTAATGTTATAATGTTATTTTTATGACAAGATTGAAATCTATAGAGTTAAAATTACAAAATCATAAGCAAAGCCACTTTGAGCAACATCAAGCCAAATCTAAAATCAACCATAGTTATAAGGAGATAAAGATATATCCAAGCTCCATTTCCACAAGATTCTTGAGCACAAGCTTAGAAAATAAAATGAACACATCATTTGGAGTATTCAAGGAAGGTAAGAAAATTTGTAAATTTCCTTGCATTTTAGTTAAGCTTTATCATTTGTTTTTTGTTCACTAAGATCTCCCTATGATCTAGGCATGGAGGTATTAAGCTTGTTATTGGGTTTTTCATATTATTGTTTTATATGAGCAGTAACAATTAATCTAACGTCCCCTCCATCATTGAATTACTAGTATCACAAATGGCATTCCTAGTGGGACCTTTGAGCACCCCACATAGAAAGGAGATGAAGATGCAACATAAAAAATAATAAATTAATGATTAAATATCATCAAAATTATAGTTTTAACTTTAATTTTTCTATAATTTTAATTCTTGAATTCACTTAGATCTATTTAGAGACCGATATCAATTAGACCTAACTAGTATCGATTCTATATGACCATCATTAGTTTAACCAAACTGAGCTCAAATATATGTGACCATCATTAGTCAGTATGTAGGGTAAAATAAGGTTTATAAAGATTGAATTTCAAATCTTTCTAACATTCCTTTTCAAGATTTCATGGTTTTAGTAGCATTTAAACTCTCTATCTAATCCATGTATTATAGGTTTTGTTAAGTTTTTATCGACTTTTGATCTAACCTAAAATTTTTAATATTGCGTGGTTTTGACTTTGCATTCATAGGTGATTTACATCACTATTATTTGATTGATATCAATCCTTTACTACCATCATAATTTCTCTTTGAGATTTACTAGCATTGGTTGCCTTATAACTAGCATCTATTAGTTCTGACTAACCATGGTCACTATGTTTTTAAAAACAAAAGGCTAGGATCTACTTTTTCAAAGGCCATTTGATCACAATCAAAATTACTTCTAAGCATAAAGATACTATCTAACCATTGTAGTTCCTAGATGTTATTTTAACACAAGTTTATATGTTTTGGATAAATAACAATTTATCTTGGGCTTTTAAAAATATTTAACTAAGTCTTGTATATTTCAATTTGGTGCTTAAAATCAACACTTACATCAAATCACAATTGGTTTCAAATTATTTGTTGATTGTTTTTTTAAAAATGAATAGCATGTGTATACTCTCCCCCCATCTCCTATAGGGATTTTAGGTGACCAAAATCACCTTTACATTGCATTTTTGCCTAGTCCAATGTGTGGAAATAAATTTATCTAGGCTCTCCACAAAACTTGCATGGTTTGGGTGATCTCAAATCAACCCTAAAGTATTTCTTCTTAGTATTTTTTTTCATGCAATTTAACTTATGAATGGGATTTCATTACCTCTCATGAGTTCTCTAAGGAAGCATTAACCTAGGGCTTCATCTCCTGGTAGTGTTTCAACGCTACTCCATGATAGGGTATACAAATTAGGGTATGCATATTATGAGAACTAGGGGGTTGAGAGGGTAACCTCTCCTTTCATAATGAAGGATCGAGTTAAGTTTGGTCAAATAGGGGATTCCACTAAGAATTCCACATATAAAATAATCATACAAAGGAATAGACCCTTACATGATAATTTAATCATTATGAACTCAATTTATGTGATGCTTCTCTTGTGTTAGCTACACCTGGGATCAATCTACACAGTTGTAACTTATACATTTTGGTCAACCCCACATGACACACCTTGATAGATCTAGGATGATATACTTAGTTTTATTTTTTCATTTTTATTTTTTGCTTGGTGTTTTGTGTTTAAAACTTCTGTTTGTTTATACCACATCATAAATGAATTTGTTTATGTACATTACTCCATTGTTTGAGAAGGTGTTGTGCCATCTATTTTATACCCTACTTTAACTTATAATATTCTTTGTTCTAAAAAGTTTATGTGTGTCACTTGATTAAAATAGGTAATATAATGCTATCGAAATCAATTCAAATTTTGATCCTTAGAAGTCTTTGAAACATAACATTGTTTATACCTTTTGAGAGCACTAACATTGTTACATTACTCCAATTGTTTCAATAGATTTGTCTTTTTTCTTTCCAAGTTTTAAATTTGAAACCAAAACATGTTATCTTATGGTATATTCATTTTAGTATAGTCATTCTATTCAAATTTGCCTAGCTTATGGGTAAATAAAGCCTAAATTTTTCTTAATTTGAGTCTTTAATTAAGTTTTACAAGTTCAAATTCAAACATTCATTGATTTGTATTTAGGCCTTGATTCATATGGGCTGATACATAGATCTTTCTATTTTGGGTTGTGTAACTTAGGTTGATTTTTCACACAACATTTGAAAAGTATATTGTTTGTGCCTGTATTTAAGAGAATCAATCTATCTTCAAAATGCCTTTTGCTTAGTGCTTTATACCAATTTGATCATGTTCATGTCTATAATCATGTTTCTTGTTTGTGCTAAAGTATTCCAATTTTTTTACATTAAAAATCATCCTTTATTTTAAGTCTATATTTTGATGCCACATTTATCCAAGAATCCTAACACATACCTTGTTTGATCTTATATTTTAATGCCACATTTGGCTAAAAACTCTAGCAACTTTTAGCTTTGCTAGTGTTATCACTTGGATTTTCACCCCTTCAGGAGATACGTAGCTCTCCTCATCCAAGTGGCACAATATAAACATCTCTCTTGCTATGGGTAACCATTTGGTGAGATGAATATCTATAAGGGCTATTTCCCTTGATGCACTCTTTGAAACACTCTCTTATTTATCAACTTGGTATGAAAAAGGTTACTAAGAAAAACTAAGAAAACTAAAAGGTGATTCACCAATATTGAATTTCTTCCTATAGAGCAAAACAAATCCTTCTTCACATAAAACACATAACACAAGACATGTTGTTACATCAATGTTTCATAAGCTAGGTTCAAAAGTTATTTTGATACTTAGGAGGGTAATGAATGACTCCTTATAATAATAAAGTGATGAACCACTTAAAATACACTTATGCACTTGAAATATAACACTAACAAATACTTGTAACAATTATTCTTATGCACACTTGCTGAACAATTAGGGATACACTGCCACAAAAGACTGTGTTATACTAGACAAGACCAATAAGATTGAAAAAAAACTCAACTGTACAGAATGTAAGAAGGAAAATTCACTTATTTATTTATTTAATATACTTTCAAGTACAAAATTGGCTATGTTTTCACCATAAACCAATGTAGGTTGCTAAAAAGAGCTAAAAGGGTCAACATTTATAGCATTTGGAGGAGGGACAAGACAAGGGAAGTTAAAAGGTAACTTGGATACCTAAAAATACTATAAAATAGGTTAAATTTTAAATATAAAATTATGTGAAATAAACCATTCAATTTTATGAGGTCCAAATGTCCATACAAGTCATGAAACTTATGAAAAATTGCATGAAATTCCTCATTCTAACTCAAAAAACTATCATCATGATTTGGAACTATTTGAATGTCCTATAACTAACTATGGATAGGTATAATGATTGGAATGATAGGGAAGCATTTTATAAATTACTCTCCATGAATTTGTTATAGTCTTACTCATCTCAAAACTCCTAGAAGGAAGCCATCACTACTTGCAGTCTAAAAAACTCCTCTTTTCTATCACCGTAATAGTTGGCCTCAATATTCACATTATTTTTAAATGGAAATACATGGGATATATCATATGATACTTTTAAATATCCTCCATGGCCTTATATTACTCAAGTGAACCTTAAAAGGACATCCACTTGAGGTTTTCACACTTCTAACCCATATGTTCATTATGCCAATTTTGGCTGGCTAAGATGAGAGCTCTAGTCTTGAAACTTATGGATTTTTTATTGGAATGAAATTAAAAGAGGTATTTATTAAAATTAAATATCTTACTCTAAAACTTTATTGAATCTTTAGACCTCTTTTATAAACTACAAAACACATAAAATGGTCAAAAATGCCCTACTTTTCACCTTATCCATGTAATTTTATACAACTAAAAATTATGGGAGGGAGCCTGAGTGATTCCTCTACAAGTTCCAATATCTTTCATGGTCAAACTATTCCATATAAATATCTTTCCAAGCTTATTTTCTCCATCGAGTCTTGATTGAGGGTTTAATAGGGTTGTAGGTATTTTTTAGTATTAAGCATTGTTCATAAAGTTTTGATATTTAAATTTCCAATAAATGCCACAAAACATATTTTTATGTACCCTAATAATACATAAAAACTCATTTGGTTCCCATGAAAAATCTCAAAGGAGATATCAACATTTGATGTCTTCCCATCGAGCTTATTTCCACCTTTCTTACGTGTTTGGATGGTCTCTGAGATAGAAGTGGATTTATTGTAAGTTTATTTACATATAAAAAGTTAATTATTGTATAATTACATCTCCTTAACATGTCTCAATCATCTAAATATCCCACCAAGAGTTAGAAATGAAGATGGAACCCCAATTAGCTCTAGGTCTTTTCAAGGCCTAATAGGCCTGACATACACAAAACTAGATTTGGCTACTTAGACTGATATTTCATGGTTGGGATGATGTATTATTAATGTTAATATCTCATTAAAGCTTAAAAAGTCATTACATAACTTCCCAAGCACTTATTTTCACCTTTTCCTTTCATTCACCAACTAGGCCTAAGAATAACATATCTAGTTGCATTATGTACAAGGGGATTATGGTCATTTTTCAAGGTTTGAGTGTGACCTAGTTATCTATTGCACCTAATTTCCTTTCATACACCTCAAAATATGTTTCTAGACTTTTCCCAAACCTTCCATCCAATTCTTTATCCCTTTTTGACCTCATTAACTTGTTTTGCTAAAACTTGAATTTCCTTGACTGACCTCTAAGACAAAATAGTGAGGTATAATCCTCTTATCCATGGAAAAGTGAATATTTCAGGAGTTTTTTAATGTCTAAATGACACTTTTTACCAAATATTTTTGTTTTATTCATTTGTTTAGTTTCCTAACTAGTTCAAAATGCCCAAAAAAGGCTTTTAAAAAGCCTATTTTCCTACATTTTCCTTAAATCCACCTAAGTGTGACCCTTCCATGTTAGAAAATTTATTATAGTCTTTGTAAACGTGATCTTCATCCTAAAATAATTCTCATGAAGCTTCTAATTCACCCAAAACACTTCTCTTTTATGGATTCTTCATTTTCACCTATTGAGCTAAGAGTTATAGGACCACTATACGGACTGATAACTTGGTTAAGAGGAAGGGTAAATGCCAAACTTGGAAGATTCATTTAGATTGAGAAAAACCCTTATTTATTCATCATAATCCATTTTGAATTTTTTTAAACCCTTTCTTTCTCACTAGTCTAGTTCATCTCTTACCTTTATCTCATGCTTAAGATTGCACGTGACTACTGTAGGTGTATACAAGGGTTTAAAAAGCCTTTATAGGTTTATTTCATCATTATTAGATCTTATAAGGTTCATAAATATCCCAAAGTATATGATCATGTGTTATTCCATTAGGTCCAATTTATATTTAACCCTTCACGTGCACTTTGAGCCTGAATACTGAATCCCTTCCTACCTAGCTAAGAAACCCTACTTTTTGACCCTAATTGTAGGTTACTTTGCTTCTTGAGACTTGGGTTATGATTTTGGGAGACATGTATTTAATTTTTATGGTCATATAATATAATATTTTACCTTGAAACCATTTTTTATGAGTTAAGACACTATTAAACACTTTAACTGAGTCACTAACTACCTTTTGACTATGAATCTTTCCTTTATACTATTGTAGGTGAGCATTAGCTCTTGAGGACTTGAGTATGATATATGAAGACTTCCCATGAATCCCCTTTCATCAAAAAATACATTATTGAGTATACACTCAAGTTTTTTAGTCTTAAAACACCATTTTGGCATCAATTTAGGGTCAATATCCTATACTCTACTATAGGTGTCTATTTCCCATTAGAAGGACACCTATAAGTGAACATACGGCTTGCATAGCCATGTATCAATGTCCTCTTGATAACCTGATTCCATTTGTCTAATATTCCACCAATTAAAATTTTCTATCCATAAGGGTGTCTTAATTGTTGCTTCTTTGTGTCAAAAGGCCATTCATAACCACAAGCTTGTAGACGCTAATGGAGTATTTTAGTGTTTTTAAGGTCATATTTGACTCCCTTCATTTCCATTATCTCTTCTTTTTTTGATCTTGATTTTTGGCATGGAATCTCTCCCAACTATTTAATACAAGATACACCTAGCTAGATGACATAGAACCATTTACTACCATGGTTTAAGATGTCCACAAGAAGCCCTTGGACCTCTATTTTTACATTTTAAGGAAAACATCCCTAAAGTTATAGTCATTACATTCCAACATTATTTACATAGTTTTTATCCTTTTTAAGCTTCAAAAAAAAATCATGACTCCTCCACCTATCATTACTTTCAAAGGTATTTAGCATGATTCAAATCTCCCATACATTAATTTCAAGGTTCTTTGACATACCTGTAGATAAGCATTTTCATATATAGGTAGTGAAGTATGGAATTTTGGGTAGTATGTAATATACTAATTCTTATGAGTTTTATATGAATTATTGACAGTTTAATTCAACTTTAATGATATTAATAGGTTGAGACATAAATCAAACTTCCCATTTCTTTTATATGACATCAACAAGGTTCATATAGGTGTGCATTGGGTAGTTCTATAGGTAGGGCATGGGATGGAGCTCACACATGTTGATTAATGACATAAAAATAAATAAATCATATTTCCAACCTTATAAATGGAACAAATGTAACCTTGAAACAAGTTCCAATACATTTTATCCAATGTGAAAACAACTTGCACATATCTAGAACAAAAGAGGCATGATATCTCATGATTATTTTAGCATGGTGAGTGGGCTTGTAAACACACTTTTCTCTTCATAAACAATATAATCAACTTTAAAAATATAATAATGGTTTTTAAAATATAATTCACCTTCAATACAACCTCATGTATAGGAAAAATAAGCTTATACAGGTGATTGTAAGTGAAGTTAGGCATGTAGTTGACTGTGGGAGATGGCAAGACTGCAAGATACCTAAACCATGATATGGTGAAAAAAAATCATGTGAGTAGGTATTAATATGACCTTGATACCTATGTAACATTATTTTAAAACTACATGAGACCTCTATATGAAAACAACACTTTGTAAATAAGAACTTTGACTTAGACTGCACATGGTGTCACCTTCCTGCAACATGGACTAACTTGAACATCAAAACATTATGAAACCTTAAAATAAAATCTAAATACAATATTATAAGGTATCCAACATCTTATGAATTAAATATCACCAATTGGTTCATACGGATTTGAACAAAATGGAGAAAAACCTATAGGGTGCATGAAATAACTAGCAAAAAAGTACAATCAACTTCATGAGGATGGTTCAAAAAGCACAATTGATAAATAATTAAAAAATATATATATTTAAATTAACTTATCCTATTATTATATTAAATCCCATAATTATTCATCTTAAAACCTCATGAGTTATTTGTACTAAGTATAAACCTGTAGGTCACTTTTGTATGTCTAAAAATGCAACAAAGAAAAAGAATGGTTTTGGATTTAAAATGGAAATTATAGAGAAAACCAAAAATTTATATGAGTTTTAAGAAGATTAATATTCATTCCATGATATTCTTCCATATGATAGACTTCCCCATGAGTTGTGCAAGTGTCAAATGCTTGCTTTTTTAGTTGGATTCTTGAGTTTTAGTTAAAAAACCTAAAATGTTTTGATGTAACTGACATCCCTATTATTTAACCTGACCTATTTTAGGTTTTAAAGGTAAAAATGACATATGGACACCTTGGGAACCATGCCACTTTCATTAATGACCCTTAAAATCCCACTATAAGACTTAAAATGACAAATGATCCCACTAGACCATCAATAAAGCTAAAAATGCATTAAATAACATCAAATGAATAATAATATAGCCTATGAAAAATATTTAGACCCATAAACATTTTAAAAACCCATGTTTTTGGACAATATGGGTCCAAATTTGACCTAAAAGTCAAACTTAGTCAATAAAATGGTGACTCATAGGGGTAGTACACTTGTTATAGTAAATACCAGTATCCTTATCCTATTATGGGCCAAGGGAGTCAATAAATTATTAATGAAAAGTATAAATTAATAGCCTAAAACACACATAAAACAACCACAACACACCAAGTAAGATAAGATAGAGTAAGACACAAACAAGACTCAGACATGTGCATAAGCACTTAGGGAAAACAAGGAAAATAAAAACTATGTACAAGGATAGAGGAGAACCTTAGTATCAATGTTTGAGATATATCCCATTGACCAAGATATGAAGTTCCTCTCCATCCAATTTTGAGAGTTAGAAATCATTGTGTTGCTTGCATTGGGTGATAACATAAGGGCCACTCCATAAAACATTAAACTTTATGTGTTTTCTAGGCTTATCCCTATCTTCATCCCACTTTAAAATAATGTCTCCCTCTTAGAATATTATTGGCATGTCTCTCTTGTCAAAGTATCTATTTTTTGATCTTGATGAGACCTCATAGTTTTCATAGCTTGATCTCTTGTCTCTTTAAGCTCCATCAACTCACATAGCCTGACTTTCATGCTTTAATTTTCCATTAACTCTAGTTGATAAGTGAGATCAAAGGCTAGTATCTCAAGTGAAATAGGTAGTCTAGCTAATCTACATAGGTGTATTTGGTGTGTTTCCAATTTCTCTTCTAGGGGTGATTATATTAGTCTAAAGAGATGTCTTCAACATGGAATGCCAAGTTCTTTGATTCTCCTCCATTATCCTCTTGATAATCCTAATTAGATTCTTATTGGTGGACTCAGCTAGTCCATTACCTTGTGGGTAATTTTTAGAGGAATTATTAAGGTAAATTTCATTATTTAAATCCCATTCACTTATCCTCATTCCAAGGAAAGCCAATGTATTTTCTAAAATTATTGTTGAAGCATCCCTAATCACTATGCCTTCATAGAAGTCTAGAACTAAACTTTCATTTGCTTCCTTGAGAGCTAAGAAATCCACCAATCATGTAAATTAATCTATAGTATTCAACACCCATTTGTGGCCAACACTAGAAGGTGGGTTAATTAGGCCTATGAAATCTAGGCCCCATTGCATAAAAGGTAGATCTACCTATATTGGATGAAGAGGCAAGGATAAAATATTTTGTTCACCATCTTTACATTTTTGACACTTACTAACCCAATCATGGGTGTATTTGAAAAAACTAGGCGAAAAATATATATCTCTCATTATCTTAGTAGTTGCGGTTCTTGGATAAAAGTGACCACTAGCTATTACATCATGAAACTCAAGTATTATTTTCTCAACTTGATCTAATTCAACACACCTCAATAACACACCTGATAAGTCCTTCTTAAACAACACTCCATCAATAATTACATAAGGAATATATTTTAATTTGAAGTACCTTCTTTTATCTCTATTTAGGCCTTATGGACACTAATCATTTTGAAGAAAATGGATCATATATGTGTCCAAATCCTCATTGTTGAAGATGTATATGTCATAGGGTCATCATTAAGTACTAAAACAACCTATTTTTGTTCCTTCAAATTTGAATCAAGGTGCTCACATAACCTCTTTCCTTTCACTAGCTTGGTTGTCTTGATTTCTACTTCATACTCCATCATTTTTATGATCTAACTAGTGTTTTTTTTTCATTCAAATCTCTACTCAAAAGGAAGTATTTAACACTAGGATGAGGTACCAATATATTAATCTTGTTGTTATACAACATATTTCTAAACTTATATAGACTTCTAACAACTAAAAGTACTTTCTTATCTACATAGGTGTATCTTACCTCATAGCCCTCCAATCCATGACTAAAAAATGTAATAAGTTGCTCCAAGTTTTCTTTATTTGATTGAGTGAGGATTCTAAAAATTACCTCATCATTGCCAAAGTTATACAATTTGAAATCCTTTGATAAATTAGGACTTACAAGAGTTGGAGCTTGGGTAATGGCTTGTTTAATCTCTTTAAAACTATCCTTCCTTCATCCCTTACAAGTGAACACTTCATCTTTCCTTAGCATAGAGGATAGAGGCTTGACTAAATTAGAAAATTCAAGAATGAACCTACAATTTTCAAAACTTTCTTGTGTTTGGGTAAAGCCAATGCCAAGATTGTACTCACCCTTTTAGGATCTATGTATAGGCCCTTCTTTGAGACAATGTGTCCTAAAATTCTGCCTTCATGGACAAAAAACACACACTTATTTGGGTTGAGATATATTCCAAACTCTCTACATCTCTCAAAAATATGCCTAAAGTGATTCAAATGATCCTTTTCATCCTTAGAAAAAATTGTGATATCATCAAGATACACCAACACAATGTCATTTATTAGACCTTGAAAAGCCATATCCATTGAACATTAAAATATAGAACCAAGATTAGATAATATAAAAGTCATTTTATTATAATAATATGTACTTAATTTAGTATTAAAGTTTGTCTTATATTGGTCACCTTTTTTACCAAAATCTAATTATACCTTGAGTATCCTTCGAGGAGTGATAACCTTTCAGTACCTGCCACAACTTGAAAAATTTACTCCATTGAAGGAAGAGGATAATGTTCCTTCAAATTAACTCTATCAAAATCCCTAAAATAAACACATAACTTTATTCTCCCATTTCCTTACTAGGACTAAGTTTTCCAAACAAGATGAATTCTTAATAGAAAAAATGATTTTGGACTCAATCAAGTTTGTAGGCTCCTTTTTCATGAGAGGCTTAATCTTAGAGTTAATTTTCCTTTCTCTTTGCTTCATAGGCTTATAATTATCATCTATATCTATGGTATTTTGAGATAACTTTGTATTAAATCATTTTAAATCACTATATTCCCATTCAAGACATTAGAAAATTCCTTGCATAACTCAATGAAAGCATGTTTGTCTTAACTAGTACATACCTTACCAAGAGCAAGTAGCTTATCCTTGAAGATTTATACTTTTCCATAGTTATATTTCTTATTATATGCTTACATTTTCCTTATTCAAATGATCATCATCATTGAAGATACTCTCAAGTGTGACTAAGCCTTTAAGGAGCTTGTTTCTTTTTCAATTATATAATTTTCCCACCATATTGTTGTTATAATTTGGACTAATTCTTGGAAGAAAACTCAGCCTCTTATTATAGGAAAAGATCTACTTCGTGGTCACTATCAAAAAAATTCAAGTTAGTGTCATTATCAAGTATATACAGTCATATGATAACCTTGAGATGTGGTTGGTTTTTATCTTCTCCTATCCCATTTAGAACATCAAATTAAGCTCCAATTGCTACCAACCTATTATTATGTTTGATGTCTTATCTTGGTTTATATTTGATGTTGAAGACTGGAAATATTCCATAAGATCCCACACTCTATTCTTATTGGACTTAAGCAAAGAGTTATTAGTCAAATTTTGTCTCCTTACTTGATTCACAACTAGCTCACTATCACCATACACTTAGAACTCTTTCACAAATCTTTTCCTAGCCCACTGAAGGCTATGAATAAGGGCCTCATATAATAACACACTACAATTATAAGAGCAATAACATATGAAATATTAATAGTACCTTTCCTTGAATAAATAAAGTAACATTGGTCCACCACCTACCCCAACTTTACTTCTAGATCTATCAAAGAATAACTACCATAAACCATCCATGTTTTCACTTGGCTTAATCAAATTTGGCATGAAAGAGTCCTCCTCATGAATTAATTACACTCCAAGACTATCCTCCTTTATGAACTCATAAGGCTCATGCTCATAATTCTTAGCTCCCCAATCATCTAAATACAAATCAAAAACTCCTTCTAGAGAAGAGGTTGGAGATTGGTCCATGTGAAGCTCTTCCTCATTAAGGATTTCATAATTGACATTTTAAAATTTAGGCATCTAGTAATATAAATGATTATGATGAATAGGATATAATTAAATATTCACTTTAGTACCATAATTTTTCATAAAAACCATATAGGACTAATTGGCTGCCAAGTATCCACCTATGTTGGTTGCAAACTCTCTTGACAAACAAAGAACAAAGTACGGGGTAAATCTAACATAACCACATCATGAGGGATAGAAAAATTAAGACAATCATGTAAAATAAATTTCAAAAATTTTACAACTCCTAAGGTATTTATTGGTGACCCATCCAATTGAAGGACTCCTTTAGCCATTGGTTCATACATGAGGCCTAGTTTATCCACTATTGATTTGGGCATAATTGAAGTACTAGCCTCACTATCTATGATAAAATTATGAATTAGGTAATCACCAATGATAAAAGATAGGTAAAAGGAGGATTATTATCAACTTTCTTCATTTGTCCATCATTGGGCTGAGTTCTATTCACTAAGATAACATTTTTAGTCCTAGATGATCTAACTTGCTTACCTAGTCCTTGTAATTCCTTTTGAAGCATATCCTTTTGTCTCGATATTGTCAATGAGTCCCAAAATATTATATTCATGTGTAACTTATTAATATGATCCAAAACATTGATATAAGTAATTCTTAACTTAAGAGGCTCTATAGAATCATTAATACCTTGTCTATCTTGAAAAGTGATGTGTAGGAGCTGGATTTGCATTTTGAAACTTTTGAATTTATTGCACCTTAGGAGGTAAGTTAGACCCACCCAAAATCAAAGATCATGTAGGATTAAAAATAGGTCCTTTATTAAAACATTGTGTCTCTTCAACAACCCTCTTCTTAGACCTGGTGTTAGATGATACACTAGCATTCACATTACTTAAATTTCCCAAATGATTGATGACACAAAACTCTCACTCCAAATGATTTATAAGAGTAGAATAAAATTGTGTTTTTGTTCATTTCAAATTCCATTTTTCATTGGAAACTCAAAATTATAAGCTTGAGGTGTTTAACTACCTTTCACTATCATGGCTTGGTTATGCATTTCATTAGCATATGCAACTTCATTTTGTTTTGGTCATAGAAAGGATAACGTGGTTATTATTGAAAAAAATATATTTAATGGGAAGAAGAGCTTCAAAATATGATGGGTAATTAGGATTGTAACTATAGTAATGTCTAACTTGAGTTATTTGACCTTATCCTTGAGCATTACCTTGAAAAGGAGGCCTATTTGTTTTCCCAAACTGATTGTAGGATTGGTATGGTCTATAAATTTGACCTTGTTTCCTTTTAATGGAAACCAATTCATTATTAACACTTTGGAGAAAAATATTGACTTCATGAATATCATTGGTAGGGGCAAGGGTAGACTTTTTTTACTATTAGGCAAATAATCCAAGGTAGGTTATGCAACTTGACTAAGAAGCTACAAATCAAGGAACAATGGCATTGGTGGTCTAGGAGCAATCTTCCCTAATTGAATAAGATAATTATTAGAATTTATGACTATCTCAGAGGCAACATGTAGTGTATTCCCACTCAAGGATTTAATCATCATCGATACATCAATATTTAATGTTTTTAGATAGTAAAAAAAGGCATAATTTGGGGTAGGTCTCACAAGGGTTGGGATTTATCCCATGTATTTTAAAATATAGTGTTAAAATATTGCATAAAATTTTTAGGATCCCTCTTAATATTGGTTAATTTCTTATCTAGTGATAGATAATCACTCTTCTCTCCAAACCTCTTAGACAATATATCTCCTGGTTCATCCCATGAAGTAATGGAATTTTTAGGTAGAGCTCCATACCAATCTAAATGTTTTGATTTGAAAGACAATCCCAATAATCTAATGGATACATGATCTTGAGTGATATTATGGATGTTGTAGAATTTTTCCATGTTCCTAATATGATTAATGGGATTGATAGGACCTTCTCCACTAAAATATGGAACACTTTTAAGGGTTTCTCCAAGAATTTGGTCATATTGTGCAAGATTCAAAAGAGATGATTTGGTGAAAGATACAAAAGGAAAAGGTATAGGAATATTAGAATGTATCTTATGTGTATTAGGGATTGTGATAAGTATAAATTTTGACTTATTAAACACAAACTCCCTTGAATAAGGATGAGTGTTTATAAATATGAATCTCTTAATAGAATACAAAGGTAATTGCACAAACTCAAAAGGTATACTTTTAGCATCAAACCTAGTGGCCACTTTTGGCATTGAAACTAAGGAATGATCAGAAACTAATGAGTTAAAAACTTTAGTCGAATCACTAGGTAGTGAATGTAGATGTTCTTATAGCTATAACTATAACAAGACTATCACCAATTTTCGATAATCTTCTAAGACATAGAATACCATCAAGTGTTTTATAGAATAATTACCCAGTGATTGATAGATTCTTGATTCTAATTAAAATTAATTATCAACCCAAGGTGTGTACACTTTTTAAGGATGTTAGCACTATATATGCATCATTGATTCAAAAATCAACTTGCTTTTCTAGTTGTAGTATAATCAACTTATGTTGAATTCACCAGACAATTATATTATGAAACTATTATGATAGAATTATATAACTACTTCATACTTATGCATCACACATGCATCACACCTATATAATCAAAATAATAATAAAATCAACTTACACAATGCACAAAAACTAAAGAGGGTCAGAATATTCACTACAACTCCTTTTGAGGGGGCCCTTCCTCATTTAGAACTGAGTTCTAATCCTTCTCTAAGAGAATTCATAAAATTCTTACAAAATAAACCTTGTCATTACTCAATTATATAGCAATTAACTATTTATATAGAAGGTTACAATATTTAGAATGTAATTTCAATAATTTCAATACTTCTACTATTATCTATCGAATTAACTAACTCCTAATCTAATCTAGGTTCTGCCATTAAATATATAAGATAATTTATTAACTTTTAACCAAAGACATAAAACTAGGAAGAATAATAATACTTTAGAAACTAACCCAATCAACCTTCAAGTGGTTGATAACTGAAGTTACTTTTTTTAGGCTTGACTAGGTTAAGGAAAAGGTATATTTTTTTACTATTTTATTTATTTTTATCTGTTTCCCATTATCCTTATCTTTATCATCTTTGGTAGCACATCTAAATTTAATTATATGCAGGGAGTTAGTAAAAGATTATGATCTTTTCCAAACATCCATCAAGTTCCCAAGATGATTGGATGTGTCCTTAAAATTTAATCACAACAATAGCTCTATTTTACATAGTGGCTATGGAAAACCTATAGGTGGATCCTATAGTTGTTATGAGCACTCTACAGTGGCTATAGGTAACCTATAGGTGAAGCCTACAATTGTTTCAAGAACTTTTAAATGGATATAAGAAACCTATAAGTGAAGCCTATAGTTGATTAAGGCACTTTATAGTGGCTAATAATAACCTATAAGTGAAGCCTAAAATTGATGTGGATGAGGTTATTCCTTTTATAACCTCATCCATACCTAGTATAGATATGTTTTCCATTTAAACCCCTTTCTAGTTTATATGTTTTAGATAGTTATGGGGTTTAGATGGAAAACATATATATACTAGGTATGGATGAGGTGATAAAAGGAATAAATTGGTGGCCTCATCAAAAACTACTACTTAACCTCTTTCTCAACCTCGAGTAAGCCTTCGATCCATTTTTAAACCATAAAATTTCCTAAATTATTATGCCTCAGGGTAGCATGACCCTTTAAATATGTAGAAACCTTTACCATTCTTAATGTTTTCCCATCTTTTATTCTCTACCTCTCTATTAGCTAAAACATTTCCTTCCTAGTTAGGAATTGTGCACCATAATATAAGGGGTTGAAAAATAAACCCTAAACTTTGTATCCTCCACTTTATAATAATCTCAATATACAAGTATTATCTATGGATAGCCTCTCTAAAGTTTTGAGGGCAGTAAGGTTCCTTTCTTTTCAAATCATCTCAGAGTTTTACCCATCTGTGAGAACAAACACAAATTTGTTTATCATCTCCTTGCATAAGACTTAAATAATGATTATGAATATCTACCTATTTTTTGATAACCCATTTTTATAGAGTGTCTATGTTCATGAAGGAGATCCATTCATCTATTACAACATTTGGATTTCTTGATTCACCCCTGATCATCAGGGTCATTTCTTTTTCTTGATATTCTTCCATTTTTTTCTTTCTTCTAGTTTCATTTAGAACATATGAAGAAAATGAATTTAGTAGGACATCCCCAAAATACATGTTTGGATTCCATTTTATATCATTGGGTATAACATATTGGTGGATGCAAAACTCACTTAATTGATCTTAGAATTCAGGCCATGTCTATATTCTTCAAAGAAATATTTGGTGTCACAAACCATATAAGATTGATCATTATATATCCTTTCATATATAAATTTAAGCCATCTCTCTTCCAATTATGCAACATACACCCTAAAAGGTGGTCTATAATCCATTAATAGTTTAGTGGTTTCATGCATTTTACTAATCTTTTCCTTTAGATGACTGATCTAAAATTTAGAAATTTCCAATTTTTCTTATAAGTCATGTTGTTCCTTTGATTCAATATATCCCTTGAATATCTACACCAATTCCTTGTGGTAATCTTCATTATCACTAAATTTTTCTTTTAGAAAAATCAAAAGATCATCATTATCTACTAGCCTAGTAGCTAAAAAATCCACATCAATAACTTATTCTTTTATAAGTGTTTTTGTAGTGAGAAATGGGGGATGAAATCTAGTGAAAAAGTGTACCAAAGCTAGAGTATAATCTACTACAAGTGTTTCTTTCTATGGCCAAGGTGAATGAAGTTGCATCAAGTTCCTCCAATAAATGTTATCTATCCATGGAAGGTTCTACAAATTCTACTACCCCTAAAAATGTTTCAATGCCTCTCTTACCTTTCAATTATGTTATCTCATTCTTCAGTCTATATATTAAATATTGTTCCAATGTCTGGAACTCCTAGGTATGAGGAATTATTTCTTGTTATTCTTCTTTTTCCATAGTCTTTTCTTCAACCAATTCTTCTTCTACTACATGTTGATCTTCCATTCTCAATTCCTCTTCTATATACCAAATGTCTTTGAGGAGATCAATGTCTTCCTCAGTTAATCTAGATGGTTGAGGTGACTATTCTTCTTCTACCTTGGTAGATTCCTCATCAATAGACCATACTTCAATTTAAAACCCATTAGCGGTCTTTTGGATCGTAAGCTCTTTCTTTAGTTTTTTTATCATAACTAATAGCTAAGTTTAAAAAGGCTATAGTGGTCATTTTTTTTAATTCTTTGAGATCTCCTAGGAGGAAGTCTCCTTATTCTTGACATAATGGGTTTCTTTTCTTTATTTTTCATTTTACTTTCAAGAGGGATGATTGATGGAACTTATTCTTCTTGCGAAGCAGTCGATATAATAAATTCCTCTTATCCTAAAGGAGCCATGGTGGAGGAATCAATCTATGGTGAGGAGATAGTGGGAGAAAAAATATGTTATTATGTACTTTCCTCTTCTATTTTAGGAGGTATGATTAGTTTCCTTCTCTTTCTTCTACCCATAGTAGTTTTAGATGGACCCTCAATAGTTACAACCTAACTAGTAACACTGGTGCCTACAAAAACTTCTTGTACAATCTATTAGGCCTACTCCTTAGGGGATTCTTTCTTATTATTACCCTCTTTTTATTTAGGTTAATTATTCCCTAGGGCTATAAATTGCTCCCAACATAGATTAGGTTTGATAGATTTTACTCCTTATTTAGTTAACAACCATATTAGGCAATGATGAGATAGGGTTGTTTCAGTACCCTTTTATTACTCTTTGGACATCCTTTCTAAAGTGTTTCATAATAAATTTGGAAAATTAATGGTTTTATTATGCGTTAAGTGACTCAAAAATATAAAATAAAGGTGTAAATTAGGGAATACCTTCCTTCATAAGTCATATACCTAATTATGTATGATGTTATCTCCCTCTATGTTATAGGTAAGTAGAGTCTCTCCACACCACCTTTCTTCAGTACCAATCTTTCATTATCTTGATAAAACTATTGTCTAGCTTCTTGGCCATTAGCTTTGTCTCTCCAATTCTCTCATATACTTGGTAGCCTAATTGGTTGGCTCACCAGTTCTTTAGTGACTAGGAATGTGATACTATATATAGTAGCTTGGTCTCCATTAAATAATCTTATAAATTCTCTAGCAAGAGGTTCTAAGAAATGTTTTAAATTCTCAAAATAAATAGTCTAACTAGCTCTATTAAAGATAACCCAACTAGCTTGGTCTCCCTAAAGTTGCCTATGATCCATGGGTTCTCTCCTCATAATTAACCCTCCCATCTTGCTAAGTTTAGATTTTATATCAATCCTTTCAATAAATAAGTGGTAACACACACTTATTTGGCTTATGAAATTCTCTTTGTAGTAAATTTGGGTTTTTTTAACAATGGTGGATGTGTGGTTGCAGGTTGTAAGGTTGAAAGTTATGGCACGCTATAGTTTTATGTGAATGGTTATACTTAAAAAGGTAAATCAATGAAATTGATTGATTTACCTATAGGATATTATGTCATACTTATAGCATCTAATCTTGCATGTATTATTATTTTAGTGCATGGTCTTCTCACCCATATCATCCTTCCCCCCAACTTAAGCTATCACATGGCCTCAGGTGACATAGAGTGAATAGGAAGGAAATGATAGAATGGGGTCATAACTAGGGGTATAAGTGTTGGTTTAGAGGGGATTTGAAATGAATTATGTGACTTATGATTGAATATGCTCAATAATATTATACATGCTATATTAAAATAATGAATACCTTTTAATGATTCAAATATATGGCATACCTTTTTGTTAATGGTGTATTAGGGGTGATACTGAGGGTTTGCATGTGTGTGTTGGCATGTGAGTGTTTGCATATGAGTGAGTAATAGAATGAAATTATTAGGTTAGTAGTTGAAACTAGATTGAAGTGAGCCATTTTTAAATAATTGTGAGATCACTAGATGTTAGGATTTGATGGTGCCCTCAACTCACCTACATGGAATTGGAATAAGGGTCTTAACGTAGTTGAAAGATTATTTATCTCCTACCAAAAGGTGGTTATTTCAAAGCTAGGTAATATAAGTCATGTGTTGTATGATCATGGAAGAGGGTAGCTAAGTGTTCTAATAATATGTGATCTTCCTCTACATGAGCCTACTGATTATTGTCTTTGTGGTTTCTTATGTCATGTAGGTTTTGTTCCTAGTGGACATGTATTTTAAGAATAAAAAAGATATTTAAACATGGGTCTTATGTGTCATGAAATGACCAAAAAATAAAAGTGAGTCATGTCTATCCTTATAGGCATACATTCTAGTTTACAACACTCTAAATGGAGATTGAAAGTGTTTGTTATTGGTGTGGCTCTTTAGCCTATTATTCAAGTGTAATTCTATGTAAGAGGTTTGACTTTGGTTCTCCAATCCTCCTTCACTCATCTACAAGTTTGTCTAATAGCTTTCATGCATTGTTTAAAATCCAATATCCAAGACATAGATTAGATTTTAGGAGGATCTAACTTGCATTCATTAAAAATGTTGAAATAGGCATTAGGAGGTACTTGTAATAGCTATAAGTGGAACCTATAGTAGGCTACAAAGTGGTTCCCAATTATGGAAAAGGTGCCCATTGTAGTTATATAATTGCCTGTAACAACTAGATAGTTGTGCTCTGAATGATTGCCTTTTCTCCTTGCTTCTTTTATTTTTATTTTTTATCCCTAAATAGATAGCAAGTTGGTTTTATATTTAGGCCCATTTTATAGTTTTGGGCAGTTAGTAGGCAAGTTTTCTACACAAAATCTACCAATAATGCCCAAAAATGGTTTTTCATTATTGGATACTTTTTTTTAACTCTAGTTACTACATGTAGTAAAATGTTTATTTAGTGTCCTTGCCAAGGCACTTGTAAGGGTGACTATCAAGGACCAAGTGAAGGTCTCATTTATCATACCTGAGGAGGGTTAGGATGTCCTCCTCTCCTTCACCTAGGTGTTGGATAGTTCTCCCTTTGTATGGTGAGACATCATGCCTATCCAATACATCATTGTATCCATCCTGTAATTACTTACATATTTTCTTGGTAAACTCCTCTTGAGTGAGTGACTTTTTATATAAATTTATTTTGTAGACATTGACCAATAGATATAATCTTACTCAATCAATGGTTTGGATTTGCACTGCTCTATTGTCATAAACATGCTTAATCTTAAAAGGACCAAGCCATCTGGTTTAGAGTTTTCCCTTATGATCATGATATTTGGAGTTAAAAAGAAGGGCCCAATCTACTACATTAAATTTCTTGATCTTAATGTACATATCATGCCATCTAATCCACTGCTATTGTATAAACTCTATGTTCTATAATGATTGTTTTCTATATTCATCTAAGGCATTCAATTGTATAAACATTTCTTTTTATGTTTTAGATATATAAATCTCAAGTTCTAGTGTTGTTTATAAGGTATTATGCTCAAATTCAATTAGCAAGACAAGTTTATTCCCATAGACCAAATCATATGGGGTGAAGCCTATAGTGGTCTTTATGTGATTCTGTAAGCCCAAACAACTTTAAGAAGTCTAGCCTCCCAATCCTTATGAGACATATTAATAGTCTTTGTCAAAATATTTTCTAACTTCTTATTGGTGACTTCCAACTATCCATTGGACTATGGATGATATGAAGTTGATTTCTTATGTCTAATCTCATATTATTGGACCAAGGTAGTAATTAAGTTATTAGTGAATTAGGGTCCTTGATCAATGATTATTTCTCATGGCATACCATACCTTGTAAATATTTATTCATAGAGCAAATCTACCATCTTTTCATCCTTAGTGTATGTGAGAGGCTCAAATTCCACCCATTTAGTGACATAATTAGTACATACAAGGATATACACTTTGTTTTTAGATTTTGGATCAAAAGATCCTACAAAGTGTAGGCCCCATTTTTCAAATGGTTCAAGCACCATTTGAGGCTATAAAGGCATGTCTTAAAAAAGTGTAGGTCTCCCCATACAATTACATCTATCATAATAAGTAGTATACCTTATTGCATCTTTATGAAGTGAGGGAAATTAATATCCCATATTCAAGATTTTTACTATTTTATACTTGGTTACAAAGTTTCCTCCACAGGGTTCATCATGGAAAGCTTTGAGGATATCTAGAACTTGATCTTCTCTAAGACATCTTCTAATGATACAGTCAAGCCTAGTATATAAAATAAATCTAGATATCCATGAATATCTACTACTTTTTTGAATCAAATCTATTATTTATTTATGAAGTGTTATAGAATTAACCCTATTATAAGCTAGTTCATAATATCGACATACCAAGGTGTGGTAAGGGTGAGGGAGAATAGGTGCTCATTTAGAAATGAGTCATCCACTATGGTATGTTCTTCAAGAAATTGTAGGCATGATAAGAAATCATCCATGACATTATACCTACAAGGATTATCTATAATGATGATATCAAACTATTTTAATAAGAGTAGCCATCATATCACTCTAGCTAGAATAGCTAGTTTGTTCATAAGGTATCAAATGGTTGCATGGTGTATATGAATAAAGACTTGATACTCTATGATGTAGTGATGGAACTTGTTGATAGCATAAACTACTACCAAGAGATCTTTTTGGGTAACTATGTAATTTAATTATACTAATTGTAGTTTCTTGGTTACAAAATATATGGTATATTTAAGTGCTTCATTTTTTTGGCCTAGTGCAACTCCTAAGGTAGTATCTAAAGCATCTATGTGAATATGGAAGAGAAGCTTCCAATCAGGACCATGTAGAATAGGGGTGGTGGTCAATAATTCCTTCACTTATTTTAAGGTTATATCACAGGGAGGAGTCCATGGAAATTTAGCATCTGTAGTCAGAAGAGTAAACAATGGTTCTTCTACATTATTGAAATTATTGATAAATCTCTTGTAGTAACTAACATGTCTTAAAAAAATCCTAACATCTTTTTATTTCTAAGTAATAAGTAGATTTTTTATGATTCTAATTTTTTTTGGGGTCAACATTAATTCCTTTAGTAGATATGTGGTGGCCTAAGATAATGCCTTATATCATAAGCATGTATTATTTCTTATGACTAAGAGACAAATGGTGCTTCTGACAACATTGTAGCACTTTCTCTAGGTTTTTGAGGTAGTCATCAAATGTTTCTCCATAGATAGTGAAGTCATCTATATAAATTTCTACACATTCATTGGCCATATCTATAAAGATACTCAAGATAATCCTTTGGAATGTTGCAAGAGCATTACATAGCCCAAAATGTAATACAACATAAGCATAAGTACCCCAAGGACAAGTAAAGGTGGTCTTTTCTTGGTCCTCAAGAGAAATTTTAATCTTGTTGTAACCATTGAAACCATCCAGAAAGGCAAAATATTTCTTTTCTACTAGTGTGTCCAACACATGATCAATGAAGGGTAGATGAAAGTGATCCTTCCTAGTTGTTGTATTAAGTACCTTATACTATATGCATACACACCATTCTCCATTTTTATTGAATACAATTACCACTAGTGAAACCCATTCACTATTTGATATGGGATATGTAAATCTAGCAATCAAGAGTGTTTGTAATTCTACTTTGACTATTTCTCTAAGAGCTAGATTCATCCTACATTATTACTATCATATTGGTTGGAATTCTTATTTTATATAGATATGATGTGTACAATTTTCTTAGCTAATTCCTTGCATATCTTCATAATCCCATACAAAAGTACATTGGTTTGCATGCAACATGCTAACTAGGCACTTTTCCTCATTTAATTCAAACTTGGTATTGATAAGCAATGTTTTTCTTAGAGAGATTTTAATTTGTTATGCGAGTGCTTTCAATAGTTTTAAACTGTTAATGGATCTAGTTTGGCTATAGATATGAGGAAGTAGCTAGTGGAATATTTCCTATATATATGCATCCAAATTATCTAATTCTTTGAGGTTAGAAAATGGGCACTCAACACATTGCAAGTGGTTGAGATCTATAGAAGGATTTTGATAATTATGCTAAAGAACATTGGAGGGAATTTTAACTTCCTGCTGATCATCTAATGTGCATGCATGGTCTATGGTAAATATAGGAATCAATAGAGGTTGATCTACCTCATCTTCTTCAACCCATAATGTATGATTTAGTGTTAAGACTAGCTATGTTGGGGGATAAAGGACCAACTTTTTATTGTGGTTTCTATTGGATATCATAATGTTACATGATCTAAAATTGATGAAGGCATCAATTGTGGTAAGCCAAAGTCTTCATAAGATAAGAGGGTATGTACCCAAATTAGACTTAGGTTATAGCACAATGAAATTTTTAAGATAATATTAAGAATCTATAGTAATGACATGGTCTTACATGATTACTTTTGGCTAACTATAGACTTGTCAGCCATTTATAGCATTGTAGATGTGGGATGAATATTATGCAACTATAGTTTACACATGGTTTTAGTTATCATTAAATTTATTATAGCCCCTAGGTCTATGAATGTATTAGATAGATACTAGTCATAGATCTAGATTGTTACTATTGCACATCTTGGATCTAAATATTTCTTTGGTAGGGTGTTTTTGAGTATGATGTCTACTATTTGGCCAATCACATGCACAGTATTGGGATATTTCTTCTTCCTTCTAGGTTTTCATAGATAGAGGTCTTTAATATTTTTATAATATATGGGTACATTATTGATGGCCTAGAAGAGAGAGATTTTTACACAAATATTCTTGAGTTGTCCCATGAAATCCAACTCAAGTTTAATTATATGGCATTAAAAGGTGAGATGTTTTGAAAATGGTGGGGTTATTTTATCAACAATTTTATTTTCTAGTTTAGAGATTTATTGTAATGATGGAGGTGGGTTAGCATGACATTCTATAGTTTCATGATCCAATTCCATTATTATGGGTGGTGTTGGGGGTGGTAAAAAATTTCTTGAATAGAGGTGAACTTCATTGATGTTCTCTATGCATGCTAAGTACTGAACATGTTCACTACTAAATGTGTGTTGAACTAACTTATTTGAAAGATTTTGTATAAGCTAGGTAGGGAGATAGTTAGCCTTGGGTGTATCTTATGTATTTGGCATAAGAGTAGGAGGTTGTTGTTGCTATTGTGGAGGGAATCCACCTTAATGGTTTTCCTAAGGCTGATTGGGTCTCTAGGGCTGTTGTCCCTAGTTTGTGAAGTGTGGGCCTTGGGGTGGTTTCAAGACTTGTGTCTAAGATGAGGATACATTTTTTTAGGATATCAAGAGGTGGTGGGGTAGCTTGTTTGAGTTGGATGCTATCTAGAATTAGGATGTGGGATGTTCATCCAAGGACTACTCCAATTGGGAGTAGTATTTTCAAATTATGAATTAAAGGTGGTAGAATTTGAAAAATGTGGATTTTTTCCCATACCTGAATAAGATGGTTATTGAACCTATGTACTTCTTTGTGTAACATAGAAAACCTAGTCACCATCTCTTCTTATAGCATGTATCTCTATTATTTCTTGTTCTTCAGTTGTGATGTTAGCTACTTTAGCCTAAACCTCATGACATATACAACTTACCTTCTTTTTTTATAATCCAAAAAATAAATGGTTAAAGATTGATATAAGGTTGATTAATTTTGACTTAAGTGCAGGCTATCTAGTTGTGTGGCCAAGTGAATAATGATATCCTATTTCATGTCTTGTAATAGGTTACTAACTTTAGATTTTGATAAGTCATTTATAGCTACCAGTGGAATTTATGGTAGACCTATAATAATTTTTGCTCAGCTCTTTGGTTTTAGCTAACGTCATTTTAGAGATATCTACCTCACTCATTAGGTATAAATCTTCCAAACAATCTTCTCTAACTCTTTTAAGTAAGATGAGTTTTAAAGGCTCTTCTCTGAGTGCACTTTACTTTAATTTATGTACACTAAACATGAACCATTTAACACAATATTCCCAAGATTCATCCCCTTCTTGATTCATCCTAAAGATTTCATTTCTTCTATAATTTATTCCTCATCCATAGTCCTTATAGTTAGTCAAAAATTTATTCTTCATGTCTCCCCATGTGTGGATTGATTTACTACCTAGTCCCATGAACCAGTGAAGTGTTGAGTCCTTCAAGGTGGCTGGAAAAAGTTTCAATTTCTATGCATCATTCTTATAGTAATAGCTTCTATAGAGGATATTAAATTTAAACAAAAATATGTCCAATTATTTTGATAATGTACCTCTAAAATTAGGTAAGGTTGAGGGTAGGATATTTTTCATTTGTGTTACACCTATTGCATTTGGAATAAGAGATTCAAAAGTAACTATGTCTAGATTCTTGTTATTATCTACAAAGTCTCCTTCTCTATTCATGATGGATTTTCTTGTTATATGGATACCAAAGGTACTTAGGATCTCATACTCAAATTCTATATCAATCCCTTGGTTAGCATGATAGTAAATGTTTATCTCTTAATCCTCAATCTTTTTACTAGATGAAAGGTCTAAAGATTCTCCTAAGATTTCTTTGATTTGATCAAGAAATCCTTGCTAGAATGTTGTAAATATGTTACTCTCTAGAGTATCTAGTTCATGTAATTCCTCTCCTTCATTTCTTCTTACTAGCTTAGATAATGACTCGTCTACTTAAATTTGTTTTTTTAAATCTAGGACTGCTTCTTCTGCAAGAAACCTCATTTAGTTTTTAGTGTTCTCTTCTTCAAGAGCCTTCTAGCTTATGGTATATTCTTCAATAGGATTCTTATTTGTTGCAGGTATTTGTGGTTCTTTCCTAGTAGCAACTTGTGAACTATTTGGTAGGAATTTCCCTCAAGAATCTCTTTTTATCTATATAAATGTTATGCCACTACTTTAGTTGTCATACCCCTTCCTATATAGGGTTAGTTTTTTTTGTTTTTGTGTATTCTAAGGGGATGCTTCAGAATAAGTAAAAATAATGTAGAAAATAAAGGAGTGTGGAAATCAAAACAACAGGAATTGAAATTTTACTTCTAGAAATCAATATAATTATCTATTGAAAGTGGGAAAATTATCATAGAAATTAGGAAATGAAAGCAAGAAAATTATCCTATAAAACAAGAAAAGAAAGTAGAAAAATTATCCTAGAAAACAAGAAATGAAATCAAAAAAATTATCTTAGAAAATAGGAAATGAAAGCAAGAAAATTAAAGGCACACTTTGAAGAAAATAAATCACTCTTGGAGGAAATAAATTCTAGAAACATGAACTTAAGTAAATTATGAACCATTTACTTCCAAAAACATAAACATATGGCATAAGACACTATAGTTCCCTCACTCAACTTTCTCAGATAGAACTATATGTCTAGGAACTTATACATCTAGAATAAGACACCATAGTATCCTCACTCAACTTGCTTGACTGGGTAGAATAGTGCATTAACCAATCTTAAAAAAATAATGATTAATTTTAGAAAACAATAATTGACACCCTCCTCAAAAATGGTTCCAAAATGTTGTGCAAACTAATTACCCAATGATTATGAGATTATTGAGTTTGATTAACATTAATGATCAACCTAGGGTGCATATCCTTTTCAAGAATATTAGCACTATATATGCATCATTGATTCAAAAATCAACTTGATTTTCTAGTTATAATATAATGAATTTATGTTTAATTCACTAGACAATTAAATTAAGAAACTATTATGACATAATTATATAACAATTTCATAGTTATAAATCACACATGCATCGCACCTATATAATCAAACTAATAATAATATAAACTGACATAACACACTAAAACTAAAGAGGGTCAGGATCTTAACTACAACTCCTTCTGAGGGGGCCCTTCCTCATTTAGAACTAAGTTCCAATCCTTCAAGAGAGAGTTAATAAACATATTACAACATCAACCTTGTCATTACTTAGTTATATAGAAATTAAATATTTCTATAAAAGGTTACAATATTTAGAATGCAATTTCTATAATTATAATACTTCTATAATTATCTATCAGATTGACTAACTCCTAATCTAATCTAGGTTTTGACATTAATTATAGAAGGTATTTTATTAACTTTTAACTAATGACATCAAACTAGGAATAATACAAATACTTTAGAAACTACCCTAATCAACATTTAAGTGGTTGGTAACTCAATTTACTTATTTTAGGCTTGACTATATTAAGGACAAGGAATACTTTTTTGTTGGTTAATTAATTTTTGTCTCTCATTGTCCTTGTCTTTCTCATCTTTAAAAGCACATATAAATTTACTTGTATGTATGAAGTCTATACAAAAACTATGATCCTTTCTAATCATCCATTCAGTTCTCAAGATAATTAGATGTGTCTTTAAAATTTGATCACAATAATAGCTTTATCCTGCACAGTGGTTGCAAGCAACCCATAGGTGAAGCCTATAGTTTCTATGAGAACTCTATAGTGTCTAAGAGAAACCTATAGGTGAAGCCTATAGTTACTATGAGCACTCTATAATGACTATGGGAAACTTATAGGTGAAGCATATAGTTATTGTCGACACCCTATAGTGGTTACAGGCAACCTATAGGTTTAGCCTATATAGTTTATGGGCACTCTGTATGGGATACAATCAACTTGTAATTGAAGCCTATAGTTGCTACAGGTAGCCTAAAAGTGTTGTGCCCTGACAAGATCTTGCATCCTTATATTATCCTTCAAATGTTTGTTAAATAAAGTTACATAAGTATAATCTAATTAAGAAAGAAGAAAAAGCATCAATAATATATATATATATATATATATATATATTATATAACTTATGTAAATGAATGAATGAATTTAAGATTTTTTGCATGTGCACACAAAAAATCTTTAGTTAATTAATTTATTTACATATATATATCAATTAATACACAAAATATTAAATTCATTCATTTACATAAGTCATATATATTTATGGTGCTTACATGAAATAAATATATACTAGGTATGGATGAGGCTATAAAAGAAAGCAATTGGTGGCCTCATCAATGAGCATGCAAAAAAAATTATCACTTGTATTTGAAACCTTTAAGAATATTCCTAGATCTCCTCATCTATTTTGCATAATAGAAACATCTCTCTTGCTATGGGTAATAATTTGGTGAGATGAATATCTAGAGGGCTAGTTCTCTTGATGCACTCTTTAAAACACTCTCTTATTTATCATCTTGGTATGAAAAGAGTTAGGAATATAAATTAAGTAAAATAAAATTTGATTCACCAATATTTAATTTCCTCCTAATGACTTAAATTATACAACTTATAGCAAAACAAAGCCTTCTTCACACAAAACTCACATCATAAGACGGATTGTTACATCAATGTTTCATAAGCTAGGTTCAAAAGGTATTTTTATACTTATGAGGGTAATGAATGATTAATTGGGATAATATATTCATGAACCACTTATAATACACTTATAAACTTTAAATATAACACTAATAAAGACCTATAATAATTACTCTTCTGTACACTTGGTGAACAATCAAGGATCACATGCTATAAAAGACCATATTCTACTAGAGAACATGAATAAGATTACAAAAAAACTTGATTTTATATCATTTAAGTACTAAAATTCACTTTTTTTACTACTTTAATTAACATTAAATTACAAAATTGGCTAGGGTTTCACCATCAACTAATAGAGGTTGCTAAAAAGAGACAAAAGAGTCAATATTTATAGTATTTGGAAGAGGGGCAAGACAAGGGAAGTCCAAAGGTAACTTGGGTACATATCAAGCTAAGAAAAAATGTTAAATTTTCATGATAAATATATGAGATAATAACCATGAAATTTTAGTAGGTCTAAATATACATACAAGTCTTGAAACTTATGAAAAATGGCATGCAGCTCTTCATTCTAGCATTTAAAACTACCTTAATGATTTGGACCTATTTGAACATTCTAAAACTGATTAGGGATAGGTATAATTATTGGTAATATATGGAATGATTTTATACATTCCTCTTGAATTAGTTTTTATAGTCTTACTCATCTATAAATGCCTAGAAGGAAGCCATCACTACCTGTAATTTAAAAAACTCCTCTTTTATGTCACCCCTAATAGTTGGCTTCAAAAATATCATCAATTTTATATGAAAATATATGGGATGGAGTTTATTAAACTTTTAAATAACATCCATGACCTTAAAATACTAATGTGCACCTTAAAATGACATCTAATTAGGGTTTTCACACTTCTCACCCTTATGTTCACTATGACAGTTTTGACTAGTTGAGATGAGAGCTCTAGTTTGGAAACATAAGAGTTTTTTATTGGAATAAAATTACAATATGGAGTTACTAAAATTAAATATCTTCCTATCAAACTTTATTTCATATTCAGACCTCTTCTAGAACCTGTGAAATACATAAAATGGTCAAAAAAACCCTATTTCAGACCTTGTTCATATAATTCCATACAAATAAAAAGTATGAGAGAGAGCCTGAGTGAGTCTTATAAAATTTCCAATATATTAAATGTTAAATATATTTCATTTGGATATCTCTCCAATCTTTTTTTCTCCATCAAGTCTTGACTAAGGGTTTAGTAGGGTTTTAGGCATTTTTTAGACCTAAGCATTATGCATAAAGTTATGACATTAAACTTTCTAATAAATGTCAAAAACCTTAATTTTGTGTACCTTAATAACCCCTATAAACTCTTTTTTCCCTATGAAAACTCTTAGATGTGATATTAACATTGAAAGTCAACCCATCGAGTTTGTTTCCACCTTTCTTGCATGTTTGGACTATCTCTAAGCTAGAAGTGGTTTTCCTATGAGTATATTTGCATATAAAAATCTCATAAATGTCTATTCACATCTCCTTAAAATTTATTAATCACATAAATATCCCACCAAGATTTATAAATGAATATGGACCCCCAATTGGCTCTAGGTCTCTTCAAGGCCTAATAGGCCTAGCATCCACCTAGATAGGTTTGGCTACTTGGAATGATATTTCATGGGTGGGTTAATTTATTATGAATTTTAACATCTCATTAAAACTTAAATATTCATTACATAACCTCCCAATAACTTATTTTCACCTTTTCCTTTCATTCACCAACTAGGCCTAAAGGAAACTTATCTAGATAGTCTGTGTGTAAGGGGATTTTGGTCATTTTGAGAGGTCTGAGTCTGACCTAGTGATCCATATCACATATTTTCCTTTAATAGACCTCAAAAAATTTCATTTATAGGTTTTCCAGACCTTCCATCCAATTATTTATCCCTTTTTAGCCTCATTAGCTTGTTTTGCTAAAACCTAATTTTCCTTGACTAGCTGACCTCTGAGAGCAAATAGTGAGGCATTTCCATCTTATCCATGAAAAATTGAATTTTTTTTGAGTTTTTAAAGTTCCTAATGAGACTTTTTACCAAATTTTTTATCTTTATTCCTTGATTTATATGCCTAACCAACTCAAAATTCCCAAAAAGTGTCTCTAAAATGCCTATTTTCTTGCATTTTCATCAAATCCACCTAAGAATGAACCTTCCATGCTAAAATAATGCTTATAGGATTCATAAACATGGTATTAATCCTCAAATAACTCTCATTAATCTTTTAATTCATCGAAAACATTTTTCTTCTATGGATTCTTTATTTACACCTATTGAGGAAAGAGTTGTAAGACCATTGTACAGACTGATACCATGGTTAGGAGGAAGTGTAAATGAAAAAATTGGAAGATTTATTGAGATTAGGTAAACACCTTATTTATCCATCATAAAAAAAAATATATCCTTAAGCCCTTTCTTTCTTCCTATTCCATTTCATCTCTTACCTTCATCTCATGCTTAAGATTGCACATGACTGTGTAAGTGCATACAGGGGTTTAAAAGGCCTTTATAGGTTTTTTTCATCATTATTATAGCTTATGAGGTCCATAAAGATCCAAATGGATATTATCATATTTTATTTCATCATGTCTAATTTAAATTTAACCCCTCACATGGACTTTGAGCCTCAAAATTGTGTCCCTTCCTCCCTGACTAAGAAAGCCTACTTTTTAACCTTTCATGTAGGTTACTTTGTTTCTTGATACTTGGGTTATGATGTTGGGAGAGATAAATTGAAGTGTTATGATAATATGGTATCATATTTCACCTTAAATCCACTTTGGATGAGTTAATACACCATTAAACAGCATGACTAAGTCCCTAACTACCTTTTGACTATGAATACTACCTTTAGACTATTGTAGGTGAACATTAGCTCCTAAGGACTAGGGTATGATGCATGAAGACATCCCATGAATCCCATTTGGTCACAAAATACATGATTGAGGCTAAACTCAACTTTTAAAGTCTTAAAACATCATTTTGGCATCAATTTAGGGTCACTATCCTATACTTTGTTGTAGGTGTCTATTTCACATTAGAAAAAAACCTATAGGTGACCATAGGGATTGCATAACCATGTATAAATATCCTCTTGATAACATGATTCCATGTGTATACTATTCCACCAGTTGAAGCATTTTATCCATAAGGGTGTGTTCATTTTTGCATTTTTATGTCAAAAGGCCATTCACAACTACGAGCCTATATATGTTAATGGAGTATTTCAGTATTTTTATGGTCATATTTGAGGCCCTTCATTTCCATCCTCTCTTCATTTTTTGACCTGAAATTTTGGCATGAAACCTCTCCCTAATAGGGAATAAAATATTCACCTATCTATATGCCTTAAATCCCCTTACCACCATGTTTTAAGATGTCCACAAGAAGCCCATAGACCACTATTTTGACATTTTAAGGAAAGCTTCCATAAAGTTATAGTCATTACCTTCCAACATGGTTTACACAATTTTTGTTGTCTTGACACTTAAAACAATTTTTTCATGACACCTCCATGTATTAGAAATTGTAGATGTCTTTACCATGCTTCAAATCTCCCATAAAATAATTTCAAGGTTTTGTGATATACCTATAGATAAGCATTTTCGCATATAGGTAACAAAGTAGGGAATTTTGGGCAGTGTGTAAGATACTAATGATTATGAAATTTCTATGCTTTCTTGAGAGATATAATGCACATTTAATAATACTAATAGGTTTAAACACACATCAAAAGTCCCATTTCTTCATTATGATGTCATCAAGGTTCCTTTAGGTGTGCATTGGGTTGTTATACAAATAGGGCATGGAATGGAGCTACAACATGTTGATTAATGACTTCAAAATAACTCAATCCTATTTTAAACCTTCAAATTTCATTATTTCCACCAAGAAAACCTTTAAATAAGTTCCAATACATTTTATCCAATGTTAAAAGCACTTGCACATATATGGAATAGAGCAAACAGGATATCTTATAACTATTTTAGCATGGTGAATGAGCTTGTGAACACACTTATCTCTTACTAAACATTAAAATGAAATTTACCAAGATCATATGGTTTGAACAAGCTAATACACCTTCAATATAACTTCATTGATATGAAAACTTAGCTTATACAGGTGATTACAAGTGAAGTTAGGGATAGAGTTGACTGTGGGAGATGGCAAGATTGAAATCTACCCAAAGCATGGTATGGTGAAATAAAAACATGGGAGGAGGTATTAATAAGACCCTAAGATATTTTGAACATCATTTACCAACTACATGAGACCTCTATAGGAAAACAACACTCTATAAACAAGAAGAATTTTGATTGAGACTACACATGATGTCACCTTCCTACAACATGGACTAAATTACTCATAAAAACATTATGAAACAAGAAAATAAGAATGGATACCATATAATAAGGTATCCAACATCCTCTGGAGTCAATATCACCACTTATTTCATATGAATTTGACCAAAATGGAGCAAAACCTATAGGGTGCATGAAACAACTAGCATAAAAGTATAGCCAAATTCATGAGGATGGTTCATAAAGTACATTTTATAAATAATTTCACTATTAATATGAAAATTTAATTTATCTGAGTTTAATATCAAATCCTAGAAGGATTTTTCATGAAACTTTTTGAGCTATTCGTACTAAGCACAAACCTATAGGTCACTTCTGTATGTCTAAAAATGTAGAAAAGAAGTAGAATGGTTTTGGATTTAAAATGGAACTTCTATATAAAAAATTTTAGATGAGTTTGAGAAATATGAAGAGGCCTTCCATGATATTCTCCCACATGGCATCTTTCCCCATGAAATGTACAAATGCCAAATGCTCCCTTTTTCATTTTGATTCTTTATTTTTAGTTAAACAACCTACAATATTCTGATGTAATTGACATCCCTGATAGGTGACCTAACCTATTTTAATTTATCAAGGAAAGGACACATGGTCATTTTGGTAACTATTCCACTTCCATTAATGACCCTTAAAAGCCCACTAAAAGACTCAAAATGATAAATGAACCCATTACTCCATGACCAAGGCTAAAAATGCATTAAATAACATCAAATGAATTATAATATAGTGCATTACAAATATTTAGACCCCTAAACATCTAAAAAACCAAGTTTTTTACCTATAGGGTCCCACGTTTGACCTAAAAGTCAAACTTGGTCAACACCTAGTTTAGACCTATTTGTATCATCTTTGGACCTAGAGTTCGACATCTTGTTTTTAGTTCATTTTAGTTGACCTTTTTTTTTGACAAATTTAATGTTATAAATTTGACATTATACTAATTTTACCAAGTCTTAGTATAGACCTTTTGGATATACAACTCCATCCATTAGACCAAGTTAGACCTAGATTGAAACTTTTATCTTTTTAGACATAGCTTTTCAGAGTTTGTATAACTCTAACTCCTATCTTATTTTGAAATATTTTCCATTTATTTGAGGATGTCTCACTATACACATAGTGGATTCATGCATAATCTAGGATATGGAAATTTTGTCACATAAGAGGACTTTATTAAGGACTCTTATGATAATAATGTTGTTTGGGAGATGGATTCTTATCTACCATACAACACTCAAATAGGGGAATAGATTCAAGATCCTTTAGAAAATTATTTGGTTAGCATGCCTCCATACATGAAGAAAGACCAAGAACATATGACCTAATATATAGGTAGTGTACCTTTTGTTGTGGAAAATGTTCAACCACAACCATATTACATTACAATTTCATCTTATGATCCTAATATATCAGTAGAGGTAGATCATGAAAACATGCCAAGTCTAGTAAGAAGGCCTTACAACATGCCTTATAATGAATAGGTCTTTTCTATAAACCCTAATTCCATTATGTCAATGTCATATCAAGATTTGTGTATGCTTGTCATATAAAGAGGCCTTATGGAGGACCACTTCATTCAAATATAGAAATCATACTAGACATATCAAAACCTAACACATAAATTTAATCATATGACCACATCAAATGCACTTCCTATTAAATTAATTCCTTCAAAAAGAGTCTTATTTGAATTGGTAGTTCAAAAAAATTAGGGTTTTGACCTAATTACACAAAGCACTTTAGCATAAAACATGTTCAATACCCCAACCATTGATGAAGTGTCTTCAAATTCTACATACAATAGTGAGTAGAACATAGTGGATAATGTGTAATAAATGTCCAATTTAAACCAAAGTGGTGTTAATGCACAAATAAATAGTCAACAATAAAATGTGCCATTAGCTAACACCATGAGTGGTTCTCAAACACAAGGAATAGAAGTTTATACTTCCCAACCTCAACCAACTACCTCTAATCCTCAACCAACTACTTCTTTGAGTACACAACATCAAGGATTAAGTATTCAACTAATTACTAGTGCCATACCACAATAAAATATGATGAATTTTATTCCACCCTAATAGGTGATGAGTAAAATTCCATAGCGGTAGGCACCATCAAACATACCCATGAAGCAAAGGGAAAATATATTTCCACCTCAATAGGGGAAACCAACGTTCCGCCTCACTAGGTAGTAGTGAACATACCTCTTTAGTCATAGACTAAGATGCCAATCCAAAACTAAATGATGTCTAATTAATAACATACAAGTGTTCGTCAGTGACAAATGCTAAATATCTAACATACATCTATTTTCCAATAGGGATTCACATAACCAAGAGATTCTAATGTTTCATAAGTACCTATTAAGCAACAATTGCCTTTCATGCAAAACATGTTATAAGCTCAATAAGAGGGCCTTGCTTCACAATTTCCCCTCAAAAAATAATGTATGACTAGTTGATAACATGTTCTTATTCAACCATAATAGGTATAGTATGGACATATACCTCCATCCCAACCATAATACTTCCAAAATTAGTCCTATATACCTGATCCTAACTAGAATATCACACTATAGTACATGCAATTTCAATAATTGCACTTTAATCCATGCATGCATATTCTTGGCCACTTCCCTAACCAATCTAACATTACCCAAAAAATGCCTTGATCATACCCCCATAAAAGTAATTCAATTTTGAATGCTCAACCTCCACCTCAAACTAATGATCCCACTAGTTTTCTTGTATATTAATTAAAACAAATGAAGGATTCAATTGCCCTCATCCAAGCAAGGAAACAAACAAAACAATTTAAGTTAGATGACATGTGTTCTTACCCCTTTAACATGAGGTACTTGTAGATACCATTTCATCTATGGTATGAGCCACCAAAGTTTGAAAAATATAAAGGTAAAGGTGACCCCTAGGCACATTTGATGGAATTATTTTTTTCATGCCAACTAGTGGCCTATAATGACATATACCTATTGTTTTTTCTAATAAGACTAGCAGGGAAAACATTTGAATGGTTCCTAAATTTTCCTAGGAATTCATTATCTAAATTTGATGATCTTTTGGACAAGTTCATCTATCACTTCTCTTATAATATTGAGAATGAGATTTCATTAGTATATTTGACACAAGTAAATCAAAAGGATGGTGGAAGATTCACAAGTTGCCTATAGTGATGGAGAGCCCTTAAAAGTAAATTTACCCATAGTCTACCAGATAAGCAACTACTCACTATGTTTACCAAAAAATACAAAATGAGATATCTTACTACCTTGAGTTATAGTGTACACATACTTTAAAATAGATAATTGGCAAAGGTTTGTTTATTAAAATATCCCTCATTAACAAAAGGATCATTGAACTAACCTTGTTAAATCAAAGCTAGAACCAAAACTAGAACAATGGCCAAAATTAAAACTAGGTTCAAACACAAGAATTACAACTAACACAGGCTAATAACTATAACAAAACCAAGTAATTCAATCACAACAATAATGCTATAGGGAATGGAGTAATAGAGTCATGCAATGTCTAAATGGTGAAAACACCATTTGCATAACCTACATTGTATATGCTCATAACTCCTAACCAACAACCTCTTCAACAAATTTAGTAGACACAACAAACATAGTAAGCACAAACATTTAGACCAATGTAGTAACCTATGTCTTTACAAAACCTTCATCCAAGGATAAATGTGCCTACTTGTCATGATTTTAGTAACCTTGGAGATCCCTTTGAATCTATGTTTTATAAACTTGTCATAGCTAATTTAATTGATTGGCCTTTTCTAAAGCATTATCTTGAGGGTTTTACCTATCTAAACTGGTACATGACAAATGAATTATATGAATATCACTAGGTCAATGGCCATATTTTACATCATCATGTGTAAATTAAACATGTGATTGAGAATATGTTATAAAATGGAGAGATCACATTGGATCATGGAGCTTCCACATCCAATCAGAACTTTAACATTTATTAGAATTCATTTCCCCAATATAACAACCAACAACAATAATAATAACAATAGTGACTAGTGTAACAATGCTAATATCAACAACTAAAGCCAAATAGATATAACCAATAGTAAAACCAACAACGTTAAAATGATGGATAGAACCAAGGTCACAATGATGCCACCAACTAATAGACCTATCATGTAATTGTACATGACTACAACATAGTTGTAGGCCATATTATAGGAGGTTATGTTAACATAATTTTCATTAATATAAGCCCAATTACCAGTAAAATAAGACCATTGCTAATCATTCCCAATCAATCAATCCATGTTAATAATTCCTCCTTGACTTGGGACCACATATAGGTGAACCAACAAGTAAAGATTCCCATGTTTGAACCTTATACTAATAACTTGTCATTATCCATTGACCATGTATAAGTACACTAACAACCAATGCTTATCCTATCTTATCCACCTCCACCATCATTTTTAAGAAACAATGGTCTTGTACCTAATCCAAATTGTGTAGTCACAACTCAATGGTCAATGATTACCATACTAGGCCCATAGCCATCTACCAATTCACCCATCATCCAACCAACCATTATGGATAAGAACAAACCATTTACCACTATCCAAGAAAATATGTTTGACATTGTGGAATTTTTTTAAACGATGCCAGCATACATATCCATTTTAAATTTGTTGTGTATGTACACTATCCATAAAAACATCTTGACAAAGTTCCTTGGCCAATCAAAAGTTCTTAATGACATATCCATTGAAAAATTTAAATATTTGGTTGGACACCTATATATAGTCCAACAAATAAACTTTAATCAAAGCATATTTCATCCATTGACCCTCTTCATAACAATCCATTATTCATCAAATTTTATATAATGAGGCACAAAGTGAAGCACGTCCTCATAGATAATTTATAAAGTCTAAATGTTATGTATCTAAATCTTATCAATATTCTTGGGTACATGACAACATATCTCCAAGTATAAATAATCACCATCAAAGCCTACAATAATGAAGAATGATAATCACAAGGCACAATTAACTTCTTAGTTATCATTGGGTCCTTGACCCATAATACACTATGTCATGTGTTATATCTCAATTTGTCTTATAATATGATTTTAGTTAGACTTTGGATACATGATATTCATGAAATCCCATCAACATTGCACCAGTGTATTAATTTCTCCCATTCAATAATGGATGCTATTTTTTCAAGAGATTTGCATCCATATGAGCATTGTAAGCATTTAGAGGCTAAGTTCAAAAGCTATAACTACCATTTCAACATGAATATAATTTATAAGAAGGATAAGAGGAAAGTAATAATTATTGATTCACCATAGGCCAACTACACTGATCTTGATCTCCTTGATTCACTTTCTCACATGCCACCTCGTAAAATATCCAATCATTATACCATCTTAGATAATGGCATAGGAGAGTACTTCACCCATGACACCTTTCACATTATTAAGTTTCCATAGAACTTCAAGTCCTTTGGAAGACCAAAATCTAAACTCATCATGCAATGGAAAAGAAAGGGAAAAGGCTAAATTCATAATGTATCACTTATCACTTTCATACCAACATTTGGTAAAGAATAGGACCCTCTAGAAAAAGATGAATCATGGTTGTATAATGATAAATTGGTAGATTGTTATGAAAATTCTAAATACCCCATTCTTAATCAAATCATGGAGAACCAAGACTATGAAAGAGGAGTCCTCGATCCAAATCAACAAGGAACCCTTGAGCTAATTTCTATGACTAGGTACCAAGGAACCTATAGACTTTGATTTAAACTACCTAGGGATGACCCCATGTATCATATTCAATTTTCATCACCAATGACTAGTGATGATGATGCCAACAGTGAACTAGAGGTTGATCATAGCTAATTTGATGACCTAACACATACCAATTTCTTTAACACTAATTCCATTTGTACCCTTAAACTATTTATTCACCATAATCCACTTCCATTATATTATCCTCAATTGATATACTGGGACCAACAAGAATCTAATATGCTAGTTTACAAGTTCCAAAATGATGAGGCCTTTTATGACTTTTTTAGACATAGGGACAATGTTCCATTTAGAGATCACAAACAAGGGTTCTCAATCAATTTGGGTCTTGGATCCTATTTTGAAGATCACATGAAAACCCTTGTCAAAAAATTAAATAAAACATTGATGTCCCAAAGTGAAAACCTCTTTGAGGTGATTTTGGACTAGAGAAAAAGTAAAGATAATCACCAATCTAGTGATGAAAACCTATTTTGGGTGACATTAGATGGGGTTGTTCAAATTTATTCAAACATATACTATGAGAATACCAATGATTAACTTATCTAGGGGTCTAAGTTTCACCTTGAATAATAACAAAATTTTAATCAAATCATCTAGGATACCAAGGATGATGAACTTACCTATGGGTTCTAAGTTCAATATTTAATAATAACAAGATTTTGATCACATAATACATTATTTTATAACCACATTTGTTACATGTCCATCCCTAACCTTATGGGATTTTGATTCATGATTCCTAGGATAACTTGAATAATCGATCCTAATAAATGAATCTACCATTAAAAACTAGTTCAAATCTTTGCCCATTATTCTTGAAAATGGTTTGACCCTTCTAGTGGAAGACACAATAGAGGTAAAAATCAAGACCCAAATGACCCAAAATGGATCAAACTAGGTGTGTCCCTCAAGGAGGAGGAACATGAAGTCGTTACAATATTATTAAAAGAATTTGTAAATATATTTGTATGGGTCTATTCTGACATGCCTGGTTTGGACACTACCTTGGTTGTTCATCACCTTGTAGTACATCTTGATGCCAAATTAGTGAAACAAATTTTTTACATAATACATCATTTTATTGTTGTATTAGTAAAGAAAGAGTTGGAAAAACTCTTTGGAACAAGATGTATTAGGCTAATCAATTATTTTGAATGGATTTCTAACATTGTACTAGTTAGCCAAAAGCCATAAGAAATTAGGGTTTGCACTAATTTTAGAGACATTAACAAGGCCTTTCCTAATCATGACTTTGCTTTTCCAAACATTGAAATGATTGTTTAATCCATAGTGGGTTATGAGATACTTTTAGTGATGCATAAATTCTCAGGTTCTAATAAGATCTAAGTATCACTAAAAGACCAATAAAAATAATGTTCACCGGTCCATGGGGAACATTCTAATATCAAGTTATACCATTTAGTCTCAAAAATGTAGGGGACACTTACCAAAGATCCATGATAGTCATATTTCATGATATGATGCATGACATTATTGAAGACTACATTGGTGACATACTAGGTAAATCAAAGACTAGGGCTTATCATCCAGTAGAACTGAGAAGGATATTTGAGTTATTGCATGAATACAAAGTCAGGCTCAACCCTAAGAAATGTGTTTTTGGAGTTACTTTAGGAAAATTTATTATTTTCATTATGTCTTGTAAATGCATTAGATTTGATTCATCTAAAGTATGATCCATAACATAGATGCCACCACTGACCAATCTAAAGTAGCTCCATAGTTTGTAGGGTAAGATATAATCCATAAGATCTTTAATATCTTAATTGGATAATAAGTGCCACCCATCTACACACATACTAAACATGGGTGTAACATTTATTTGGGATGATAATTTTTAGAAAGCTTTTTAAAAACTAAAGGACTATCTTGTAAATCAACCAGTTTTATTACTACCCATACTAGGAAAATCATTCCTTTTATATCTATTAGGCATGGATAAATCCTTGGGGGGCACTTCTAGCTCAACACAATGATGATGTAAAAGAGCATGCTATGTAGTATCTAAATTGTACACTAGTCATGTATGAGCATAATTATACACCCATAGAAAAATATTGTTTAGCTATGGTCTTCATAGATAAAAAATTATGCCATTACATGTCGAATAACAAGACCATGGTCATTTCAAAAGTAGAAATGATCAAGTATCTACTATCTAAAATAGATTTGTAATTTTGTATATCCAAATGGATCATGATTCTTAGTTAATTTGAGATAGAGTATGTCAATTAGAAATCCATCAAGAGGCATGTTCTTACAGATCAGCTTGATGAATCACCCCTTATAGATAAAGAGCCACTCACAATCTTATTTATCAAAGAATCCATTATGACCATCACTGAAACACCTCTTAAAGAGTAGCATTGTAAAATATGTTTTCATTTATCATTAACAACACATGGATTAGGAGTAGGCCTTTTATTTATAAATCCATAGGGGGATCTAATCCCTAAGTCATTTAGAATCAATTTTCCTTATACCGTTAACATGGATGAATATGAAACTATTGTTGTAAGCTTCAATAGGTAGTAGAATGGAAAATACATCATCTAAAGGTTTATGGTGATTCTTAGTTAATCATTAATTAGGTTACATACCATTTTCAGACCAAAGATGACAATTTGGTTCCCTACAAGGCCATGGTTGACACTCTCAAGCAACAAATTACCAACATCTAGTTTCAACATATATAAGGAGCTAGTAACAAAACAATAGATGCCATGGATATCACTATATATTTGATTCAAAAAATATATATGACCAATGAATATAATTTTCTCATTGAAAATTTTCTATCCCTAACTCATGAACCTTCAACTATCATAATGATGTGTGATATTATTGATCCTAACTCTACTTGGTATTCAAAACCTATACACTTGCATTTATGACCAAATTATGCCACTAGACTTTTCCCAAAAACAATATGAATCATTCATCTATAATGCCCAAGATTATACCTTACTTGGACCAACCCTATACTACCACAATTTTGATGGAACTTTACTTCATTGTTTACCTTAAGTAAAATCTACATTAGCGTTATGAGATGTTCATGAAGGAGTATGTGGTACCCACACTATTTGGGTAGTACTACCCAAAAATCTCTTGTGTATTAGGTATTATTGGCTAATAATGCATGCAAATGCAATTGCATATGTGAAATATGCAATAAATATTAGTGATATGCTAATCTGATGCATGCCCTAGCCAAGACTCTAAAACCAATCTTAACACCATGGGCATTTTTTACATGAGGCCTCGATCTCATTGGGAAGATAAACCCCACTTCATTTTATGTCCATAAAAATATCCTCACTACCATAGAATATTTCACTAAGTGGGTCGAATCTATACCCCTCACTTATGTGACTAGAAATCAAATTTCTAAACTCATATTTAACCATCTCATTTACCACTATAGTATCCCTTCCAACATTATATTTTATAATGGAGGATCATTCAAGAACAAGGATGTTGAATTGGTATGTTCTGAGTAAAAATTCAAACAACATTTTTCTATGGCATATTACCTTCAAAGTAAGTCCAAAGAAAAAGCATCTAACAAAACCATTATCAACATATTTAAATATATTATCAATGATGTTGATCATGATTGGATCCTTTAGATATTCTACACCCTCTGGGAATATCATACCAATCACCACACTCCCATAGGATCCACTCATACTCACTTGTTTATGGTATTAAAACCATTATTCCCATTGAGGTTGATTTACCTTCATTACTTATCTCTTTAAAGTAAGTCCTAGACAATGTAGACTATCAAGTAGCATGCTTGTAAGAGTTGGAGTTACTTGATGAGAAACACATGAATGTAATAAATAACCTTCAAGCATATCATAACCAACTTTGTGGCCACTACAATGAGCATGTGAAACATAGATACTTTTAACTTGGTGATCTTATTCTTAAAGAAAACTAAAATAATACCATGATTGATAAGAAACATAAAGGAAAGTTCAAACTTAACTGGGTGGGTTATTGTAGACTATGGACAATGAACATTATACACCTCAAATTTTACTTTGCTTGAGTGACTTGGTGTATTGTCTATGAGAAGCATTTTAGGTTGTACTATATTATAGATTTTCTTCTTTGTATTATACCATTATATCACTTTGTTTAGATTAAGGTAAAAGCAGGTTTTGACAGGACTCCAAAACCCTTTAACAGAATCAAGAAAGATAGAGAATTAACAACCACTAGGAAAAGCATTCCTGAAACCTACTGAAGAATAGTATCAACATCAGGTTTTACAAGGACCTGAAACCACAAACATAATCCAATAAAAGTACCCAGGTTTTACAAGGACCTAAAACCTCATCAAAACCAAGTTTTACAACTTGAGTTTATAGCATACGAAAAAGAATGCTAAAAAATATTTCTCTTTAGCATTCTACCCTAACCGACAATGCAGGTTGCCATTGAAATAATAACACACAATAATTTTCCATGACATTAAAGATCTACAAAATACCTTTGGTTTCTCTGTCACTTTGATTTGATGGAGACACCATCAGATCTAGAAATAATGATGGCCATAGCCATATCAAGAAGAAGGCCATGCTCCACCATGCCCTTCAACACTAAAAATGCACTGCTCACAGCCCTGGCATCCTTAATCAACATCTTCATGATATTAGGTGACCCCACTGGGATTAAGCAACAACATCCTCAACCTTTGCACTCACATTACTGTCAATAGCTGTGGCGGCCTCCATGAGCACCCTATGTTGCTCCATGTAGCATTTGATGATGAGATGCATGTAAAACTCATCTAGATCTTGGCCCTACTCCCCATAGTGGCCTCCATGAGCACCCTATGTGGCTCCCCCATGAGGGTTTCCCCCATCCATTCACTATTTCCTTCACAATCCAGATCGGAATTGTAGTTTAACTTAGGCTGGAAATCTAGCCTAGGTTCCATCCACAATACAGAAATCCAAATCAAAAATAATGTTCCACACAATAATAGATCTTGCATTATAGTGAGCCATACAAAATAGATAGGGTTTAAGGGGGCTGCACAGATGCGAGCCCCCTCTTCAAGCCCATTTTCCCTGAGTAGGGTGCTGCCATGGCTTAGGGTTTTTTCCATTTTTTCCATTATATCACTTTATTATTCCACCATACCATTCTACCATACCTTTTCTATCAACCAAATTGTTTTCACCCTCCCTATGAAGCCCATTTGACCTTATTTCATCCATTGGTTTAGCTTTCAGCATGAATATTTAGATTGATTTTAGTAGTTATTTCAAGTATTCCAAATAGATTCTACATTTTTAAAGCACTATGAAAAAAGTTTTGGCAATTGTATCCTTCATTTCATGTATTGTTATATATCATGCCTTATTTGTGTGGGCCTAATTATAAACAGCTTTGGGCAAATCAGTGTCTCATTGTTCTTACTACTAATTATAATCACCTATGGGTAAGTTAGTATCATTAATCTATGTTGTTTCCTAGCTATAACCACCTATGGTCAAAATAGGGGAAACACTTTTTTATTTTTCCTAGACATACCAGCTTGTACTATGACATCATGCCAACTATGTCTATTTTGTTTAAATTGGTTACTACACTAGTAAAATTCTTCTACTACAAGTCATAACTATAAGTGATTTAAGGTCCCATTCTTGAACTATGTAGAAAGTGTTTGATACTTGTTGAGGTTAGCTTAGTCACCCTTCACCATGCTCTCACCATTTTGTGAGTTTTTTTAATCTCCATACTCTCACCAATTTTGATCTTGGATAATTTAGTGTTCATCATTCTTGATTGAGTTGAGATGCTCTAAAAATTCAAAAAATATTTGTAAAACCATTTATAAAAACCAAAAACATTTACCACTTCTTTGCTTCAAGGATTTTAGGAACCCTTATTAATCACAAGAAACCACTTTTCATTTAATTTCCCCATCCTTTTTGGCATTTTATCCCACACACTTGTTTTTCAAAACCATTCCCATATTATTCTTTAACATGATCATGTTTTCTTTCTCATCATTTTCTTCTATCCCATATCCTAGGAGAACTACAATTGATTTGAATGTTTTTTTGATATCAAATCTATGAAACTATGTAGGAAGCATCCACTTGCATAGTGCATATGGAGATAATTTGTCCACCCCCTTCCTTTTATTTTATTCCCCCATTTTGTTTGTTTGAGTTTTTTCCTATTTTATAGGGATAATGGTCATCGTATTATTTGTAAAGTTGTTTGTACTAACATTGTGACTAATAGTTGTTTGTTTGTTTTTCTTTGTTTGGTTTGTTTTATTTGTGTTATATTTATTTGATGGTTTTTTCACCTATTTATTTTCTTTTAGTATTGTACCTCAATTCATTCTATGTGAATTCATTAGGTGATTCTTTTTGCATTATTCTTTAATCCATCCATATTCATGTGTCAACATCGTCATCATGGTTTTTATCATTGGTGCATTTTTTTAGTTGAATATTGTTTATTAGGAGTTAGTCCTTATGCATATTTTGGCTAAGTATTTATGGTGTTCTATCATGATGCCTACCATCATGTGTTATAGTAAAATTTAGCTTTGAGAAGTCTACATGGAAAATTAAATAATGATACTCATTGGCACTATCACATGTAACATTCTTGATCAAATCAAGATCATATCCCAGATAGAGAAATTAAATAAGAAAAGAATTGTCCTCCTTGCTAGTTCAAACAAGTATCTCCCTATTAGCAAGTTGTTTAATTCATATTTATCCTTCATATCAATTTTACAATCATCATTTACCATCATCATGTTTACCATAATTAGGATATAATGCTTATAAGTACCTTGGGGAAAATCATTGTATACTATCCCACTTATTTTCCATAATTGGGGCACAATGCTTATAACCAACTTTGGGAAAACCATTGTAATTTGTCCCACTTGCATTTCTAGTGATTATAATTGCCTTTGGGTAAATCATTGTATTTCTACCAATTTTAGGGTCACTGATTCTAATCACATTTGGGAAAATAATTTACTTTATTCTACGCACTTAGGGTATGTTTTTATCATACCAATGATTATAAATACATGTGGGCAAATCATTGTTTTCCCTTTAACTTATTATAACAACTTTTAGGCAAATCAATCTCTTATCACACTAACTTTTTTCATGATTATAAGAACCTTTGGGAAAATCATCACCTCTTTTTCTATCCCACCTATGTTGATGATTATAACTACCTATGGGAAATCATCCTATTTATCTTCCCTAACTGGGACAACTCCATATACCACTTATTATAATAACCTTCAGGCAAATCAATACATTTCACCCCATCATATTTATCTATTTGGTTCACATGTTTCCTTATTTTGAGTGATCATTTGCTGACCCCTTTGCCAACCACTCCCTCGATGGTGTACCCTATAGGTCATTCATTATTATTAAAGTCATAAGCATACAAGACCTTTCAATATTTGAGAAGATGTTACTATGATTAAAACTTATAATGCCTTCCCAAATAGGGTTAAACTATAGACACCTAAAAGTGGCTAGTAATGGCTTCATACTAGAATTTAGATCGATTCTTACCAACCTTTTATAAATTTAGGATAAGAATCACTAAACATCTAAGATTTGGATTCATAACACGATATTTGGCCTATAAACCTATTAAATGGGATAATTTCACACATCAATTAATTCAAATCTTATAAAAGGCTAAAATCCCTAAACAAAATTAATTAAAATGCAAAACCTAATGAAATGTATAATTGAATTAAACCATGAAAAATTTAAATGAATTATCAATAAAGAAATTTGAAAATCAAATAATATCTTAGGAATTCATAACTACGTTTTTATGATTTGTCAAATTTTTGAAAATATTTCAACAAACTTATTCATTTTTAATCAAAACCATTTGATAGCTTTTAACTCTATTGGGGTTAACTTAATAAGGTTAGGTTTTAACCCATTATAATCTATAACTACACCTTAACTGACCTTGATTTGGGGTTAGTTTCTAAACCTATAAATGCAAGCATTTGCCTCTCATTTAAGAGAGTTTGGACATATTAATGTTATAATGTTGGTTTTATGATAAGATTGAAATCTATAGAGTTATAATGCTAAAATGACAATCCAATACTCTTTGAGAAGGATAAATCCAAAGCTAGAATCAACCATGGTTTTAAGGAGATAATGAGATATCTAAGATCCATTTTCACAAACTTCTTGAGCACAAGCTGGGCAAACCAAACAAGCACATCATTTGGATCATTTAAGGAAGGTAAGGAATTTTTTAAGTTTATTTGCATTTTAGTTAAGATTTGTCATTTGTTTTTTGTTCACTAATCTCAACTTATGATGTAGGAATGGAGGTGTTAATATTGTTAGTGTATTTTTCATTTCATTATTTTATATGAGAACTAACACTTGATCTAACCTCCCCTCTACTATCAAATTCCTAATATCATAATATTTCAAGATAACATAAGTTTTATAATTTAAATTAGGAGGATATTTGACACCCATATCTAATAAAGGAAAAAACATTTCATCTCTATTATCAAAAAATTATTGTTCAAATAATGTTTTAGATGCATCATACATTGGTGTCATTTTTTCATACACTGGTTGATAAAATTTCATATCATATGGATTCATGGAATACTCTTAATCATGGGGGGAGGTGGGTTGATATGTGAATGGGTTATTTCAACCTTGAGTCCAATCATCATCATAAGTGTCATTATAATCCATACCAGTTTGATCATAATGATTCATATTAAACATGAACTTTATAATATATCTATATGGGAAAAGGAAAAAATGATACATATAAAAGACAAGATAAAGTCTTAGATTTCAGGTAAGTTTATTTTAAAATAAAGAAGTGATATCAATAATAGAAATGTTTATTTAAACAAGTATCTATTTTGGAAATGAACTTAGAATTAGGAACTTAGGAAAATGACTATAATGGTTCAAACTCACACTAATAACATAATGATATAATTTAAAATTAGATATGTGTGATTTGATAAAAAATTTGGACACAATTTATATAAAGGAAAATTTTTGAATTAGAACATAGATATAGTAATGCCTTTTTGTGTAGGTATGGTATGAAAATGTTGTGAACTTTGGTTTAACCTTTGGTTAATGGGATTGGTTTTAGAATAACAAATGAGGGTTTTATAAGATAATCAAGCATAAACATGCAATAATTACAATGAAATTTAATAAATCACATGCATGCCATAACATTCATATAACCTTCAATGTACTTTCCTTGAGAGAGGATTAGAATTTTAAGAATTATTAAAGAAATAATTATAATTATTGGTGGTGTTTTAATCCCACCCTTCCCTCAAAATTTTTTTACTAGCAATGTAATATTTAAGGGTGTCTTTAACCTTTTAACCCATATAAAAATTAATGATGGATGTAAAAATAGGTATCTAAGATGCAATCTAATATCTATCCATTCCTGGGAGGGTCTTGTCCCTTCATAACCATTTCATCCATTGGGGTATCACTAAAATGATACTAGATTTGGGGTTTACTTACCATTTTACTTGGGTTATCTATATGGACCCTATATACCTATTGGTACTTGTGTTATCTAGATGGAACCTATATACCTATAAGAAATATCTCCTTGGGGTCCAATCATCACACAAATTTATACAAATAGAAAGTTAGGTTTTCATGATGGAAATGTTCCTTATTTTATCTACACCACTGGATAAGTGGGGTTTGGTACAAATTTTGGGTAATTATGTCCCAATAAACATTACCTATGGACTCATGAGAAGATAATGACACCCCAACCATGTATCCAAAATAGAAAATAAGGTATTGTCATTCTAAGTCACACAAATCTCATTAAGGGTGAGTGAAAATCATAGTAAGCAAATCTTTAGGATTAAAAAAAATAAAGATTTTATATTTTTGAGTCACCCAAAATGGGAGTGAATACACTAAAAATATCCTTAAAAAATAATAAAGTAATAAGAAGCAACAATAAAACTTATACACAATGAAAAGGCTTGAAAAAAAATCATGTTCTCTTATAACCCAAAACAAGATGTGAATTGATTTTAAAGCACCAAAATGTAATGTGAATAGAAAATGTAATTGTTTGAATAAATCATCGCACCTTTTTTGGAACCTAAAAGAAAACAAGGTGAGTAATTTTACTTGGTGGGTCTTTGAAAAGAGAATAATATTGATTATATATATATATATATTTTTAACTCTCAGATTTTAATAGAAAAATGAATTCACCATTTAGCATAAATGATTTAGTTGATTTTAGAAACCCTATAAAGAACAAAAAATGAAACATAGAAAAATACAAAAAATAATGATTTCACTAATTAATTGGAACATTTTCATTAGTAACAAAATAATTTAACTGATAATATAACCATTTATCTAATAAGTATTAAGATAGAACCATGAGATGTTTAGACAATTTCACTAATATTTGAATAATTTTATTAATTACTTTAATGATTTTTCCATTATTTGAAAAATTTTGTTAGTATAATATTCTCATAAGTAAAATAGAGAAGAGATATAAGGAACCTAAAAATTTTCACCACTAATAAATTTGATTTCATTGATAATCATGTCAATTTTTTTGAAGTATAATTTTATTTCACCATAATATATGTCAATTTCATCAAAATGGTGACCATTCCATTGATATGCAAATAATAATTTTCTGAATTATTTCATGAATAAGTAGTTGATTTAATTGATTGAGATATCAATCTCACTAATATTTAAATTATTTCACCAATATTTGGAAACCTACGCATAAAAATAGATATTAGAGAATAAAATATTGATTATTTCATTGATTACTAGGTGATTTCATTGATTAATAGAAACCCAAAATGATTTTTTCATTTTTACAAATGAATTCACTAAAATGGATAAAATATAAAATTGTGGAAAAGATGAAAAGAAAAGAGCAAAAAGTATCAAATTTTCTTCAAAGGAAGGATGCTAAAGAGGATTAAAACAAATGTATTGGTTGTCAGTCCCATCAGGCATGCCATATGTGTCATTAGGAATATTCATGAGACATATTTTCACCATGTTTTTTTATTTAGTTGAAAACATAAAACAAATCAAAAAATTCTTGGTCATAATACCTCGTGATCATATAAATATTAGATATAATACTAAGATTAAAATCAAAAGCATGCAAACCTTCATTAGAAATGTATTTGTATAGGATTTGGCTTGAATGTAGCATCAAATGATCTTTTCCAATGCCAATTGTGTTGATAAATCTTCATTGAAGCTATGAATTTGTTAAATTGGATGAAAAATTCAAAAATATGATGCACAATAGGACTCAAGAAATTATCAAAACCTTTTTGTATATCTTGAGCATGTTAATATAGATGTAATGAGGTGTATTCATAATTATTTAAGATAAATGAGGACCCTTCATATTTATATCAAGATGAATCAATTAAAATGAGTTCTTAATAGTGCACATGGATCAGCACATGGATCACTAATGTGAGCCCTTCATTTTAATCAAGATGAAGGGTGGAGGATAATCTTTGAAAATATCAAATGAGAATTAATATAAGCCATTCATATTTGTTCTAAGATTAAGGGTGGATAATTTTCCTTATAATATCTTTGTGGGAGTACATTTAGACCCTTCATCTTGTTTCCAAGATGAAAGGAGGAGAATTATTCCCAAAAAGGCACATGGATCACCTATATGGGCCCCTCATCTTGTTTCTAAGATGAAGGGTTGATAATGCTCCTAAAATATCCCACAAGACTCATTAAGGGCCCTTCATATTTTCTCCAAGATGAAGGGTGGACAATAATATTATATATTAATTCACTTTATCAAATCGATTTATCTCATAAAAATGTATTCCAAAGTATCTCAAGATCCATTCTTGAATGAAGATGCCCCTTTGTAGGGAAATAAGAGTTAAGTAAATAAAATAAAATTATAATTTTATTTGTAATATAAATATAATTTATAAGAATGATTTGTATAAGAGGTATTTAATTGCCTTAATATATCAATGAAAGGGGAATAATTTGAATTGACTAGAATAGAATAATTGATGAGAGATAATTGACCAGAATGAAAATAATTGAACAAAGAAATTGACTAGAACGATAATTTAACAAAGAAACCAACCTAAGTGATAAATAAGTAGATATATTATGGTTAATTTTCCAGCCTAGAGATTACCTAGGTGAATTCAAACACATACATTAGATAAATAGAGGAATTCATACCAAGTAGAATAATTAGTGAATTGATCAAAGTAAAATAATTGACTAGATAAAATGACCAAAATGATAATCAAATAGATCTATTATGGTAAATTATACAACCTAGGGATGATCCAAGGTGAATTCAAACTCATATGTTGTATGAATAGATTAATTTAGACAAATTTGTGTTAAATTGTAGGAAGTCATTCTATTTTAGAATTTTGACAGGTTAGTGATAAAAATAGAGTGTCTATAGTAGTATTTAGTGGGTTTATAGGTTTAGAGTATTATTTTGGATATCTAGTCTTGTAGTGCCTCTTAATATCAATAGCATAATTCAAATCAAGAAGGTACACTTAGCCTTTAGAGTCCCCAATCAATGGTACTTAGGTCTTCATCTTACCATTTGAAGTATTTAATCTATAACATCTCTTGCAAAGTGTCAGTTAACCTAAAGGGCGATATTTAAGCATTGGTGGGTCCACTCAAAGGTAATTATCTCTATCCCTACTCTATTTATTTTATTTTATTATCATATTAGATATTTTTTACTCAATGATATTGTGAATTTATGTGTTCACCCTTCCTTATGTTCCTCCTTATACCAAATAAACTAGTATAGATATAAGATTGTTTATGATTTCCATTTATCAACTTAGGATGCATAGACCACCCAATGATTGACCTTTTCAACAATCATATTCTTATTATTTTAGAAATTTTGGATATTTTGTAATAGATTACCCTTATTTTTTAATATCTTTCATGTGGTATCCTTATTATATCCTTCTTACATTGCTTTACAACCATTTTTACAACCTTTACAATCATTATTATAATTACCTAGACATCATTGAGCCCTAGTGAGAGTTATACGCCATGTTATAGGATTAGACTTTGGAACCATTTCCTATTGACATTTGATTGTATATTACCCTTTTATAGGTCTATGGTTATTATAGGTCCTTACCCAATCTTTCAAGTATATGTAGCCTCTATTTTTATGATATTATTCAAGTCCTAGTTTATAGATAAAAAATTTATAGTTATAGGTCATCCCAATCCATGCATACATAATGTTCAAAAAATATTTTATCAAAACAATATTATTATATATTTCCAAAATTACCTAGGAAAGGATACCATTAACAAATAGAATAAATCTCCTCAAGATGTTTCACAATAAACAACATTTAATAACAATGAAATATACTAATGTATTAAAGACTTTGATGGTGACAATTAAGGTATAATTCATGATGATATATAATTTTTGGATCCTCATAACCCTTGATATATGGGTTAGTAATACTTGTATAATAACATAGACTTCATCCCATACATCTTTTTGAATTTAGATTTTTAAGGCACCTTTCCTTATTTTGTTTACATTACTTGTTTGTTTTATACTAAACCTTAGCTTATTTTTATTTTTACACATGTTATGAATATTGATAGCTTATCATCTAATATATATGATATATCTTGACTATTACCCTCACTCCCTTAGAGGTGATATTGTATTTTTTATCTCTCTCCATTAGTGAATATATTATTTAATGATTTAGGTTTTCCTCTCCTAGCATTTGTTATATTCAAGAATTAGTGTGTTGCATCAAACTAATAATTACTAGGACCTTATGTTATTCATTCTCACCTACTTATTTTGCTTAATTGAAACATAATTATTATGACATGTTACATAGATTTTTGATTGATTTCACCTTAAAATTATAAAAATGAAAAAAAAAAAAACAAAAAGCCAAAAAATTATTAGTCTTTATCATAATTATATGATACATATCATGCTTATTTAACCATGATAATGATTTATACATGTATTTTAGACACATGCTTCACATGATATACTTTTACTAGATGAGACATAAGATATGTAGGTTCCATATGGTTAATGTACACATAATATGCAACAAGGTCATATTCATCTAAGTAGATTTTTCATGGTGACATATTTATAGCTTATCATTTTCCATATAGAGATACTTTACATATTTCACACATTTATTTGTATGGTTTACATTTAGAATATGTACATTGGTTATAAATCAAATTATTACATGTATAATTATATCTCAGACATGTGCACATATGCATACATGAATGCACACATGCACACGTGTGCATGCATGCACATGCACACACGCACGTGCACACACGCGCGCACACACACACACACACACACACACACACACACACACACACACACACACACACACACACACACACACACACACACACACACACACACACATGCACACACATGCGCATGTGCATGCACATGTGCACACATGTACGCACATGCGTGCATGCACATGCACACACACGCATGCGCACATACACACACACACACACACATGCACACACATGTATGCACGCACACACCCACACACACACACACACACACACACACATGCACACACATGTATGCGCACACACACACACACACACACACACACACACACACACACACACACACACACACACACACACACACATGCACATGCACGCGCGCACACACACACACACACACACACACACACACACACACACACACACACACACACACACACACACACACACACACACACACATGCACACACATGCACACATGCACACACACACACACACACACACACACACACACACACACACACACATGTGCACATTCACGTGCGAGTGCATGTGCATGTGCATATGCATGCATGTACACACACACACACCACCTTTGTACCATATTAAACTAACTAATATTTTGGTGGTGATTCATTATTGTACCTAGCCTACTTAGAGGTGCATTACTTATATTTTAGATATATTTGGCCTACCTATTAGGAGGAAACATACCTTAATGTCTTCTTTATCTTATTCTATATAATCTATTCACATAAATCATATATCAAGACACATTGTCTACCCCTCTCACCTTTGAGAATATTATCTATATATTTCCACATTAAGGGCAATATAATTTTTTTCATGTGATTATACATTGAAAATTACATGAAAATACATATATACATATTCCCTCATTACCATAAGGGGCATGAATCACATTACCTATACTTGAGAATCATTGATCCTATATCACTATCATTTATCCACATTACCTATGCATGTTTTATTATAACACTAGTAGGTACTTTTGACCATACATAAATTTTAAATATTAACACATTATGATTTGTCATACATTCTACATACATGCATATATATTACACATTGGTGTGCATAAATTATATATTATGAACAATGAAATTATAATTACATGGTCCTTATGAGTAACTCATTTGGAATATTCTATGCAGATAAGGACATTCTCACCATTATGTTTTTCCCTAACACACTGTTAACCAAATTTGAATTTTTTAGTCAAATTGGGGAACTTGTACATAAAAATGTGGTATTTAGAGTTTTTATGGGGTATAATATTTAGTAATTAGGTGTATTATATGTAATTTGGTGTCATTAAATCCTATATTAGCCTTGGTCATCATTCTTATTAGCCAACATGTCCTTTTGAGTCATTTTAGGGGTCAAAATTGAGCATTTAATGACATACATATTTATTGGTAAGTTTCAAGGTTCCCAAACATGTTGTCATACCCCATGTGTCATATTATGTCTTAACCAACCATTTTTATTTTAAAATTTGTAGGTTCCTCAAAAAAAGGGCAATTTCCTTGAGGGAAAGAATAAGTTTGTCACTTGTACAACTCCTTGGGAAGTGTACCACATGGGAAAGGATAAAACATTACCTCTTTAGCTTCTTCATGATTATTTACATGTTTTAAATCATTTGAATGTGCCATTTTTGGTCTAAAACCATTATGATCCTTTTTCAACCTTCTTGGTAAGTAGAAGGGACTTATAGGTTTGTACATGGTACGTTCAACATAAGAGGTTTTAGGAAAAATACTTTTGGGGGTGTATTATAAAATTATTATGATTAAATTTTATGTTTGGTTATAGAGTAATGGTGGTATGAGCTTTATGTATCATTCCTAAGAAGTTGACTTTGTAAATCTACTTGCTAATCTATGCACCCTATAGGTTTTGCTCTTGATTGGGAGATTTAATACAACTCAACTATTAATATTGGCTCCATTGTATTCTAACTCTATCATATAATTATTTCCATGCTTATTTTGTTATTTAAAGTTGATTTGATGGGCAAAACATCTCAAATTTGTAGACTGATCTTATGTGGGATGAGAGGCTTATTTTCATATTTCTAGATCTTCATGATTTCAAAATGTCTTCAAAAGGTTGTAATATCTCCTTCACCATGTATAAAAAATATTATTGGCACCCTTTTCCTTAAATTTTATTATCCATAACAACATTCCATGAAATTCACTCATTGTACACACTTGTATGTAGTCTACTTGCATACCTTTCAAAGTACCTATAGGATTTTTCAAGCATTTTAATGTGATATATAATCTTTAATAAAGTTATATAGAGAATGATATATTATTATATAATTTTAGAGAGCATGGATGTTGGTCACAAGGTCAAGACAATGCCTACTATCCACCACATCCTCATAATTACATAGTCAGCCATTAATGTGCATCTACAGGTATCATCATGAGGAATTTCATGTTGGAAAGAAGCTATTAAAGGTACTTTAAAACTAAATGAGTTCATTGGAAATTTTTTTATAAGATTTTAAGATCATAATAGGTCATAAAACATGATCATTACCCAAAATCATACTTACTACCTATGTGGAAAATGCCTACCTATAGGTGGCCTAGTCAGAGAGTCTAAAGAGCCATTTAAGAGAGGTTGTACATGTTTTGGGTTTTAAAATTGAACACAATTGTCAATTATTGTTTGAAATAGTTTTTTAGTTGGATTTTGTGTGGTAAAAAAAGGAATGTTACATGTATACTCTTCCATTTATCCCCTATAGGGAACCCTTCAAATCAAAATCACCATTCCTATTATAAGTAGCCTAGTCTAAGTTTAGAAAGCAAGTTATCTAAAGCACTCCCCAAAAACTTGTCAAAATTTGAGTGATCATTAAAATGACCCTAAAGTATGTCTACTTTCATGCTTTATTTATTTATGCATCTTGGCTTGCGAGGGGGACTTCATCACCTCCCACAAGTTCATTAGGGAAGCTTTGACCTAGGTTTTCATCTCTCGACATTGACTTCATTTGGCTCCTTTGGAGTTGCACATGTGACATAGTGGCACTTTGGACATCGCACTACACTAAGTGAATAGCAAGATGCAGTGGTTTCAAAAAAGACTACTTTTTTGTAATAAGTTAAATGATATAGACCCAAAATTCATGATTTTATTCTGAATTATTTGGCATGAAATTCATTGTGCAATTAATTTCCCTAGATCATTCAAAAAATTGCTAGATTTTAGACAAATTCCCACTTACTACGGAGGTATTGTTGGTGTAAGGGGTACCTCAAGGTCTAAGTCACAATATTTTCATTTGAGAGAGGGGGGGTGGCAAAAACCCTACTATATAATGCACATTTACATTTGGATGAACAATTAAAATCCTCTAAAAGTTATGTATACTGATGGATTCCAATAATACCAAGAAACCTTGTCAGTTTAGGATCTAAGGGTGATTAATTAGTTGGTATTATCCTAGATTAAAGTCTTGTTTAGAGTCAAAATGTAGTGTAAACAAACAATCTCAAACCAAACACATGGTCCAAATTTTCCTTTGAATAAAGAGGTGTTATGCTATCCATGTGAGATTATCCATTTGCCTTGTTCAAAAGTTCATCAAAAGCTTGAGAGTCATATCATCCACTTTGGCATAGTTATGTTGCCCAATTGAGTCTAGAAATTTACCAAATTTGGTTAAGTCCTTCACTTATAATTTCAATTCAAAATTACACCTTTACAAGTTCAAAGGGTTTATGTGTTAAGTAGGTTTGCCATTTTCACTAAACTTGAGGGAACTTAGGTTTAATTTCCAATTTGGCTTGAAGGTCATTTAAGACTCATAATCATTATCCTCACTTAATAGACTTAAGCCATTTTGTGCTAAAAACTTGAACTTTAAGTCTATATACCACAAAATTTTTAGTCAATAAAGGTGTTGTTACACAATCAAAATTGTGGTAAAAATTTTTTGCCTTAGAGATTCTTTGAGACAAACTTTTTTTTATCATACCTTTTGGGTATTATAGCATTGTTATATTACCCAAATCATTTTAAACTATGTTTCATAGATCTTCTTGTATAGAGTTTTAAATTTGTTCCTAAATTTTTAGACAAGTCCAAGTGTACTCTTTTGATCTTTTATCTAAAGCATAGTTATACTATTCACCTCTATCTCACCTATTTGTCAAAAGAACCAAGTCTTATACCACTATTTGTGAGAAAATAAACTATTTATAAAAGTGCATTTTATTTCATATTTTATACCTAGTTGATGAATTTCATGTCCAAGAATCAAATGCCTAATGTTTTTTAGAAGTGTTTCAAATCCTTTAGATTAAAACATTTATCTATTTTTTAAAGTCTAGCTTTTGACATTGTTTGGCCAAGAGTCCTAGCATATGCCTTGTTTGCCTCATTTGGCCAAAAGGCCTAAAAACTTTTAATTTCCTAGATTATACTAATTTGAAACACTTCAACCTTAGATTTTGGCATTCTAATTTTTGGTCCATTTACTTACTTATCTTTATGTGAATAGTGAAATGTTAAGTATTTTACGCTAGCCTATTTCCTACATGGGCAAATTGTAATGTACAATCTGGGGATTAGTAATGTAGCTACATAAGAATAAATTGTGCAAGACCGCTATGTGGATAACATTGCTTATGAGATGCAGTCTTATCCCTATTATAATACTCTATTAGGGGCACAAAGCCAAGATCCATTGGCTAACTATCTAGTTAACATACCACTATACATAGAATAATACCAAGAACAAACCATGCAATACTTAGCTGTAATACCCATGATGGATGAACCAGTACTATAATATCCATACTCTACCAATATAGCTCCCATGTATGATCCATTTTTGTTTGAGAAACATTTTTTGAAGAACAAATATGATATTTTGGTTAGAGCTATATAGGTAGGGGATAAGTTTCTAATATACTTCCCCCATGAAAATTTACTAAGTCTAGTAAGAGTGCCCCATAATATCATTTATGATCAACATGCTTCTTCTATCAATCCTATGGCTCTAGTCTAAACAACATACCAAGACCCCAATATATCTAATTGAGGCAAAAACATCATGGAAGATCACTTTAACCAAATGAAAATAGCATACCAAACCTACCTAAATTTAGCACATGATTTCAATTAGATTAACATGGTGAGTAAGCCCCTTCGTTGACTTAGTACCTTCAACAAGAGTGTTGATGGAATTAACTAGACATGAAAATTTGAGTTTTGACCCATTTGTGGAAACTTCTTTGATAGATAACTTTATACATATGCTAGTTATTGAAGAAGTGTCTTTAGCTTCTACACTAAATAGTGAGCCAAATGTAGTGGACAATGTGTAAAAAAATCCAATCTTGATCAAAGTGTTATTAACACACAAAAAACTAGCCAAGAATGTGTGTTTATAGTTAATCCCATGAGTAAATCATCATACCAAAGAATAGGAATTTATGTACCCCATCCTCCACCAACTAATTCATCAAGTCTATAACCTAAAGGATTAGATAATCAAACAATGGCTAATTTTATGCCTCAATGATAGAGTATGATGAATAATACTCCCCGTCAACAAGTAATGAGTGGTATTATACAATAGAAGACATAATCTATAATATCAACATAATAGAGGATGAGTAAATTACCACCTCAATCAAAGAAAACAAATATTCAACCTTGCCAAGTAATGAAAAACATACCTCTTCAGTCATAGACTAATATGCCAATTCAAAACCATGCAATGACTAATCAACAACATGTAAATATTAGTCAGTGATAGATGTTAAATTTACAACATGATAACACTTCCTCATAGGTATTCATGCAACAAAGAGGTCCCCATGTTTCTCAGGTACCTACTAAACATCCATTGGTTCAAAATGTGCCACAAATCTTGAGATAGGGTCTTAGTCCACAAGTTCATACTCAACAAGAAGGTTTGATTAGTCGATATCATGCCCCTTTTCAACCAAAATAGGTATAGTATAATTATATCCTCCATCCTAACCAAAAAATCCACTAGGTAAAACCTTTATCATTAACCCAAACTAGAATATTGCATATCCAAAAGTTTAATTTCAAGTACATCCCAATCCATGTATGCATATTCCTGGTCCATTCTATAACCAAGCCAATGTACCCCAATAGGTGTCTCCATCATACCCTAGTCAAAGAGTTCCACTTGTGACCTCTTAAGCATCTATCTAAACCCAAATTCTCCCTCAAACCAATATCCCTTCCAGTTTCTTATCCCAAGAATTATAACAAATAAAGGATACAATTACTACTATTCAAGTGGGGAAGCAAACTAAAAATTTCAAATTGGATGACATTTGTTCTTATCCATTCAATACAGAGTATTTTTAGATACTATTTACTCTAGGATACGAACCACCCAAATCTAATAAATACAAAGGGAAGGGTGACCCTAATGCTCATTTGACCAAATTCTTTATCATATGTCAACTAGTGGCATATAATGGCATATAACTTTTTCTATTGTTTCTAAGGAGCTTGGATAGACAAGCCTTGTAGTGGTTTTTGAAGTTGCCCAAGAATTTAGTAATGGATGTTGATGATCTTTTTGATAAATTTGTAGAACACTTTTCCTATAATCTCGAGCATGAGATTTTAGTAGTAGTCCTGACATAACAGAAGCAAAAAATTGGGGAGAGTTTTGCATGTTATATATAGTGTTTGAGAGCCCTTAGAAGCAATTTCACCCATAGTTTACTAGATAAATAATTAACTTCTATGTTTACTACAAATTTTCAGAGTGAGATAGCCTATAATTTGGAATTACAATGTGCACATACATTCAAAGAGATCATTGATAAAGGTTTGTTGATCAATCAAGTGATCATCATTAAAGGGGTCATCAATCTTAATTCAACTAGTAAAAATCAAGGTATAAATAATATAAATGACCAACATCCTAATCAAATGCCAGCATCACAGCTGGCATAGGCCAATAATCAAGAAAGATTGAAGTAATTCAACCACAATAGGAATGTTGTGAGAAATGGAGTAACTGAATCTTATCATGTCCAAACTATGAAAACATCATTTGCACCACCTTTTTAGCCTACTCCTACCTAGAAACCTCTTCATATAATGTTACAAGCACAACAACTGAAACTTTCAAAACAAATATAGTGTCCTTTACTATTTTAAACCCCTTTTAGAAGAACCATCCATGCACATTGCGTCTTTAGTGACCTAGGAGAACCTATCGAGTTTATATTTCAAAACCTTACTACCATTAATATGATTAGTTGGCCCATACCAAAAAATTATTTTCAAGGCATTCCTTACCCTGATTAGGCCATGAAAATGAATTTTGTGCCTATCATCGAGTCAACAGGAATAATCTATGAAGATGTGTCCAAATCAAGCATTTAATTCAAATTATGTTTGAGAATGGGGAGATAAAAATGGATAATGGTGCTTCCACTTCCAATCAAACTCTTGTGATCTATCAAAACCTCTTTCCTTGACATAATAATCAATGATAGTAAAATAATCAGTAAGAACAATAATGGCTAGTATAGTAGCAAAATCAATAGTATCAAAATCAAAGGCTAGCCCAATAGAATCAACAAAATTAGTAGAAAAATCCATAATGACAAAATAATAAACAAAACCAAGTCCATAACGGTAACAACAAACAAACCTACCATGTAGTTTCACATGACTACAATACGGTTGTAGGTCATATCATAGGGGGTAGCATTAATACCATCTCCATTAATCCTAGACATAACACTAATTAGCCTAGTCCATTGCTAAACAAAAATATTCAACCAAATCACATGGATAATCCTTCTTTGACCTAGGAGTGCATATAGGCAAACCAAAAAACTAGGACTTCCACTTTTGGATCTTATAGTGACTAATCATTCTTGTCACATGACCACATGTAAGTACACTGATAACCAAGACTTATTTTATCTAGTCCCACATAATTTCCAACATCAATTAGCAATTATGGCCCAGTATTTAATCCTAATTATGCAATCAAAACTTAGAGGTTAAATATTTATATCCTAGGCCCATAACCATCTACCACTTTACTTGTCATCTAACCAACCCTTTAGCCTTAAAATAAACCATTTACTACTGACCAAGATAGGAAGTTTGATATTGCAGAATAATTGTCGAAGACACTAGAACAAATTTCTATTTTAGATTTCCTACAAATGTCAATAATCCATAAAAACATCTTTAATGAGTTTTTGACCCAATCCACTATTTCTAGTGACATATCCCCTGATAGATTTAAAGCTTTGGTTAGACATGTAGCTCCAACCCAACAAGTCACATTGAACCAAAGCAACATGTCTTCCCTTGGCCCACTTCATAATAACCTGTTGTACATAGAAGTTTGTATTAGATGACTTAAATAAAAACATGTCCTTATTGAAAATGGATCTAGCCTCAACATAGTGTCTCTCAAGCTCATCAAGATTCTTTTGTACATGATGATACATCTCTAGCTAGAAATAATAACTATCAAAGCTTATGATAATCAAGAAAGAGAATCATAAGGCACCATCAGTTTTCTAGTTATCATTGGGCCTTTGACCCATGATACACTTTTCCATGTGCTAGACCTTGAGTTATCATATAATATGCTTATATTTAGGCCTTGGTTACATGATATTCATGCAGTCCCATTAACACTGCACCAATGTATTAAGTTTTCCCACTTAGGTAAAGTGAATATTCTATGATATTTACATCCATATGAACACTATAAGCATCTTGAGGCTAAGTTTCAAATCTATGATTATTAGTAAGAAATGTATATAAATTCCAAGTAGGATATAGGAAAGGTTATACTTATTGATCCTTCACCAAATAATTGTATAGATCCTAATACCTTGGATTCCCTTTCCCACATGCCATCTCCTAAAGCTTCTAATCATTTAACCATTTCAGATAATGGAGTAGTGGAATATGTGACCCATGACACATTTAAAATTTTAAATCTTCCTTAGAATCCAAAAACCTTTGGGTGACCTAAGATCATCCCACATATGCATTGATAATGAAAGATTAAAGATAAGGGACTTATCACATTTTTACTAGCATCTATCCTAGGACCTAAACCTCTTGAAGGGGATGAATCATGGTTAAATAATGATGACTAAGATGATTGTTATAAAAATACAAAGTATCTTATTCCTAATAGGATCATGGAGTGTCACAATTATGAAGGAAGAGGCCTTAAACCAAATCAATAAGGAAACATCGAGCTAGTTTCCATGAATAAGTATGAAATACCTTATGGACCTGGATTTAAACCACCTGGGCTGAGCACACATATCTTATCCAAACTCCATCACCAGTGATTAGTGATGATGATGCTGATAGTGAAGTAGATTTTGATCATACCCTCAATTTTGATGACCTATTTGAAACCAATTTGTTTGATAATAATGTCATTTGTACACTTACCCAAGTCCTTCATCAAAATCCATTGCCAATATATTATCCCCAACTAATAGATTAAGACCAATAAGAGTCTAGTCTATCAATTGATGAGTTCAAGAATGATGAGGCATTTTGTGATTTCTTAGGCCTTAGAGACAATGTTCCATTGGGAGATCAGAAATTAAGATTCTCAATCACATTAGATCCTATAGCCTATTTTGGAGAGTGAGTGAACACCCTTATCCAAAAAAAATAAGTAAAACATTGAGGTCACAAAGTGAAAACCTATTTTAGGTGCTTTTTAACCAAGGAAAAAGTAAAGATAAAGGCCACTCTAGTGGTGAAAACCTATTTTAGGCACCATTAGATGTGGGTGTTCATTCTTCTTCAAATGTAGACCAAGAAACCACCAACAATGAACTTGCCTATGGATTTGAGTTTAGTTTTTGGAAATAACAATTATTTGATCAAATTATCTGATAATTTTTAATGATTATTTTACATGGCCAAATATCTCATTAGGAGATTTAGATTCATCATGCCTAGGAGAAGTTGAAGAGCAAGTCCTAATAGAGGACCTTGACATAGTCCAATAGTTCAAGTCACTGCCTACTATCCTAGAATATATTTCAACCCTCCTAGTTGAATATATAATAGAGGTAAACATCAAGACTCTATCAGACCTAAAATGGGTAAAATTAGGTGCATCCATCACTGAGGAAGAATGCGATGTTTTTATATCTCTATTGAGAGAGTTTGTAGATATGTTTGCATGGGCCTATTTTGACATGCCAAGATTAGACCCCACCTTGGTTTTGCACCACTTTATGGTTAATCTTGATGTAAAACCAATAAAATAAAAGCTCTATAAGATGCATCCTTACATTATTGAATTAGTAAACAAAGAGTTGGAAAAAATCTTAGAAGCAAGATGTATCTGATCCATTAACTACTTTGAATGGATCTCTAATGTTGTACCAATTAACAAAAACCCTGAAGGAATCATAATTTTTACTTATTTTTTGGACATCAACAAATATTGTCCTAAAGATGATTTTCCCTTGCCTAATATAGACATGATTATTGACTCCATGGTAGGTTATGAAATGGTTTCACTAATGGATGGGTTTTTAGGATACAATTAAATTAGAACAAACACTAGAAGACTAACATAAAATATTATTCACCACTCCATGGGGGTCATTTTGTTATCAAGTGATGCCATTTGGCCTTAAGAATGTGGGAGCTACATATAAAAGATCCATGACTATCATATTCCATGATATGATGTATGATATTATTGAAGACTATGTCGATGACATATTAGGAAAATACAAGACCAAACTCAACCATCCAATAGTGTTGCAATAGATATTTGAAAGGCTATGAGAGTATAAAGTTAGATGAAATCCAAATAAATGTGTGTTTGGTGTAACTTTAGGCAAATTATTGGGCTTCATCATGTCTTGTAGATGTATTGAATTCAATCAAGCTAAAGTCCATGCTATAACTAAGATGTTGCCACCAACCAATTTAAAGTAACTTCATAGTTTATAGGGTAAGATCTAGTCAATCTGATGCTTCATCTCTTAGTTATCAGATAAGTGCCATCCATATATCCATCTTTCAAAGAAATGAGTTACATTCCACTAGGATGATCACTGCCAAATAGGTTTTCAATAGCTCAAAGATTATCTTGTCAATCTACATGGTTTATTACTTCCTATGCTAGGAAACCCAATCTTATTGTACCTATCAACTATTGATCATGCCTTGGCGCCACTCTTGGCTCAACATGATGACAATGTAAAGGATCATGCTATATACTACTTAAGTCATACCTTGGTTACATATGAACATAACTATACACATGTTTCAAAAACTCTTAGGGACACTTTCAATTTATTTGAAGGGTTTATGTCCTTCAAAAAAGGACTTAATAGAAAGGAAGTGGTCCACTTAGAAAATATTGAAGGGTAGAGTCCATTTGGGAAGGTCCATTAAAAAAACCCAAAGGGAATTTTCCCTTTAGGAAGTCTAAAACAAAAACCCTGAAGGGTTATTATCCCTTTTAAAGAGTCCATTCCCAAAAGGACAAAAGGAATTTTCAAAAGTTCAAAGGAATTTCTTCTAACAAATTGTCAAAAAGAATTCTTTTGAAAGGTTTACCATGACCAAAGTCTAAAGAGAAAAGTTTAGAAGGCATAAGGACTTTTCAAAAATCCTAAAGGGTAAGAGGACCTTTTTCAAAAGCCTGAAGGGAAAAAGAAAAAAACTTGAAGTGTATGTACCCTTTAGGAAAGTCCATTTTCAAATATGAGGACCATTGTAAAAATATCGAAGGGTATGTACCTTTCAAGAAAGTTCAAAATAAGGAATCCCAAAGGGTATCTTCCCTTTAGGAAAGTTCAAAATAACATCTCCAAAGGGTTATCACCCTTTGGAAATGAATGTTAAAATCAAAGCCGAAGACATATCCTATAGACAATTTATCTATAAGATGAAGACAAAGACAAAAAACTTGAAATAATTCATTTGGACAATTTGCCTAAAAGAAAGGAGAAGCTAAAGACAATAAGTCGATGAGATAATCCAAAGTAAAAGATAGAGGAAATGAATAGAAGAGATAATCTAAAGGAAAATCCAAATGAAACTCCATGAGAAATACAGAGAAATGAAGAACCAAAGAATACAAGAGATGTCAATAGCCAATAAATACATAAACATGTTCTAAAGAATGCAAAATGGACCAAAACAAGATTAGACATGTCTAATATGTGTAACCATTTCAAACATGACACCTTTAGTTATAAAATAGAGGCTTGTTTACATGAAGAAATAAAGAGTTTAGCATTAGAGAGCTTAACATTAATTTCATGCATGCACACTCTTGTTTGTTCTGAGCCTTTTAAGCATTCCATCAGTTTAAGTGAAGACCATTGGAGGTTGACTAGTCTTCATCTCTAGTTGACTAATTAACAAGTATCACATATAGTCATGATCTCCATATAATAGAAGACATTCTCACTTTCCAATTTAGCTTCAAGTTGGTTTAAGCTTGAGCTTAGACATTCAAATTAGTGTGATGTTCATGCATGAAGGAGATTAGCCTACCATCCATTTTTCAATGCCAATGAGTTTTCATGCAAGCATTAGAGAAAGGGATTTATTTTTAAATATTTGGATAATATAAGTTGAATTAGAGTTGACTTCTCTTTTATTTTTAGTGCCACTCTTATGGCTTGTTGTATCTTTTCTATATAAGTTGGATTTTTAGCCTTGAATTGTATCCTTCTTTTAGAAAGACAGAATTCTACCAAATATTTATTTTTAACCTTTTTAAAAATTAATAGGACTATTGTTTTTATATTCCATCTAATGGTATAGTGTATTTATTTTATTGATTTGCATAAGTGATAGAGTTTTCTCCCTTATCAAGTCTTGATTCTTACCTAGATACTAGTTGGTCAGATTATGCAGGTCATGATCCATGTTTAATGTCTTTTGGCTAAGTTTATAGTGTATGGAAGTGGATATTTAGTGCCTTGAATTAGGCCTATTCCATCACTTCCCTCAGGTTTTGATCACATGATAAAACCTTTTCATGAAATACTTATGCATATTGGTCAATTGGAGTTGAAAGTCTAGCCTTTCTCTTTTCTAAATCAATGTTTTTAGGAGTTATAATTGAGGGGATCAACCAATCATTAAGGTGTATCACCATCATTAGATAATATTTTATTTCAAGTTTTCTTTCTCTTTTTCTAAGTATTTTATAACATAGAGTAAAGATCCTAATCGATGCACCAAAGAGAACTAGCCCTTGCAATCTAGATATTCAATCCACTGATTAGGTTACCCACAACCTAGGATTGTTTCCATGTTTTAGTAGACTATGAAGGCCTAGAAATACCTTCATAGGGGTGAAATTCTAATTGACAACATTTTTTGGCACACCCAGTGGGACCATTTGGAGCTGATCTTGATGAAATTGTAGTTGTAATAGTGTTCTTCATGTAGTATTTGGTGATTACAATCCTAAGTGATTATTTTAATAGTCTAGGCACAATTTCCATGTAAGTCTATTCTTATTGCATTATCATGAATGAGTTTTGATGGCTGTGTATGAAGAGAATTCCTATGTTATATTTCCTTATCAACCCAATGATGGATCATACCATACTTATTATGATACCTATGAGCATCTTTATGAGCCTAATCAACCTTATCAAGAGTATTATCAAAGCTATGTTTAGCCTTATCAAGTTTCTCATAATCGTTATTATCAAGAGCATGACTCTTACCATCCTTGTGAGCCATATAAGTCTAAAGACCAAATTTCATCTTTCTCATATGACTATGATGTTTCATATGAGTAGTCTTGTCTTCAAGAAAGATTGAATGAAATAGAGCTTAGAATACTGGCATATGCAAGGAAATTTTGTTCAAATTCTTAGTATAAGGAAGTGAATGGTCTATTTCAAAATGTTTCCAATGATTCAAAAGAGATAAATAAGCTATGTATTCTTGTATTAGAAAATATGGAGTCTTGGGAGAGGTAAAAAATCAAGTTGAATCACTTTCATACAAAGGGTTCTTATGTTCCCTATTCTTATGAAGTTCTTAATCATGCCCAATGTGTGCCAATTGAGCTTCCTAGTTTTATTCAAGAGCTTATTAATGAGGCTAAGCCTTCTTATAGTCCCTTTTCTTCACCATATATCTCTCAAGCACAAGTTGACCATGAGGACAAGGAGATTTTAGACATTGATGAGGTAATGGCCAAGTGGAAGGAACATAATATAGAGGTCTTTAAAAGTTTCTCTTTCCCTCCTCTCCAAAACTCCCTAGATAATTCCATTGTCTTAAAGATTCTAAAATTTGATCATGATCATCCTCTGGTGCTTCATTCTCCCTCTCAAAAAAATTAATTTCATCACCCTCCCACCATCTCCCATCTTTAGGAGGAGCTTGTTCTCTATAAGATTGAAAAAAAGCTTACAGTTACAAGTCAATTTTTTATAAAGTGTGAAGAGGATACTTCAAGTATATTTGAGGAAAAGTTTCACATTGATAATTCACTTAAGGTTTTAGTTGTGAATCTAATTATAGTTAAGAATGAGAAGGTTGATCTTGATGTGGAAGAACTCCAATAAGAGCTCATATTAATTGAAGTCATAAATGAGTTACAGGTATCTCCTATTGAGAAGGATATAGATAGCTTTAAAGCTAGTTCTATTCAAATATATCAAAATGAGGAACAAAAACATGATTGGTAGCTATAATTTAAATCTCTACAAGAGATTAAATAACTTTGTATGGATATATTGTCTATTAAAGAGCATGTTTATGAGAAATTTGATCAAGAATCACCTTTCCAAGATCATAATACAAATTGGTTTGCCTATTAAAAGCTACTTGAAGAGCTGGATGAACTTATAATAATTAATAAGAAGGATGTGGTCACTGAAGAATAATGCATAGATGAGATATCACTTGACAAGGTGGTAGATTGCAAGTAGTATGAAAGAGATCATGAAGTACTTGATGAGTTTGTCTTTATTGGTGACTAGTTTTCTATTAATGAATCATATGAAAATATGCTAATAAAGTTGGTGGACAAGAAAAATGCCTCATCAAAGGTTATGATTAATAAACATCATACCTTACAACTTGTACTATCTCTTAGAGTGAATGAGGTTGTGAATTTACCTTTTGATCTAGGTGGATCATGCTTTGGCATGGTTATCTAGGTTCCTTGTTAGTTTACTTTCCTCCAAGTGTTATTCAAGTAAATTAATTTAGTGTGTTTTGTCCCAAATAAGTGCTTGTTTGCACAGTTACTTTGTCTAGTTAGTTTTCCTTTATTTATGTGTTTCCCTTCCTTTTTTTGAAAATGAAGGTTATCTCTTATCAGGTCAAAAGAGATTTCTAGTCATGGGGCAGATTTACTATTTTTTTTAGGAGTTTGATATCATGTTTATGGTCTAATTTCTCAATCATAATAGGCATGCTTCATAGCTAAGTCACCAAAATGTTGACAATTTTGACCCCACAATTTAAATTGCCACCTTTGCTAAAAAATCCTTGAAAATCCATGGTTAACAGGGCTTGAGATTTTGTAGGTGATTTAGGGGGTTTTAATTTACTTGTATTATTCTTTTTAGAGAATAATAGATGTTGAATAGAGTATTTAAAAATGAGAAAATTCTAAAGGGAGCTTTAGACTCTACAAGAATAAGGGTTCTTCTCAAAAAGGCCATTTCAACTTTTGGAGAAGTTAATTTTACAAAATCCCAAGTTCTTTCTTGAAAGTTACAAAGGTACTTTATATATTTATGAAGAGCCATCTCAAAATTCTTGATGTAATTAGTAGTCCACTTGCTTTTTTTTGAAGGGTAGTTCAATAAAGGGAAAAGGTGCAGTTGAAAAAACCCAAAGGGTAGGTTCTTTTTAGGGAGGTTCATTTCAAAAACTCCAAGGGACACTTTAAATATATCTAAAGGGTTTGTGCCCTTTGGGAAAGAAATATATAGAAATGAAATGGTCAACTTGTAAAATCCCAAAGGGTAGAGTCCCTTCAGGAAGGTCTATTACACAAAACCTGAAGGGCATCTGCCCTTTAAGAAAGTCCAAAACAAAAAGTCCAAATGGTTATTAGCCCTTTGAAAGATTCCATTCCCAAAAAGATTAAAGGACTTTTAAAAAGTTTGAAGGAATTCCTTTAGACAAATTGTTTGAAAGAATTCCTTCAAAATGTTTACTATGACAAAAGTCTAAAAGGAAAATTTTAGAAGGCAGGACTTTTAAAAAATCTCAAAGGGCAAGATGACCTTTTTCAAAATCATGAAGGGAAAAATACAAAAACTTTAAGGGTATGTTCCCTTCGATAAAATCCATTTTCAAAGATGAGGACCATTTTAAAAATCCCTAAGGGTATGCGCCCTTTGGGAATGTTTAAAACAAGGCATCTTGAAGGGTATCTACACTTTCAAAAAGTTCAAAAGAAAATTTCTGAATGGCTATGGTCCTTTAGAAAAGAACTTTAAGAGTAAATCCATAGATAATTATCATAGACAATTTATCCATGGGAACAAGACAAAGACAAAAAACTTGAAATAATTGTTTTAGGTAATTTACATGATAGAAAGGAGAAGCCAAAGACAATAAGCCAAAGTGATAAAATAAAGGAAAATATAGAGGAAATGAATAGAAGAGATAATCTAAAGGAAAATCCAAAAGAAACTCTAGATGAAATACATAAAATTGAAGAACGAAAAAATTCAAGAGATGTCAATAGCCAATAAATAGATGAACACACTCTACAACATACAAAGTGGGCCAAAACAGGATTAGACATGTCCAAGATGTGTAACTATTTCAAACATGACACCTTCAATTCTAAAATAGAGGCTCATTTTCATGAAGAAAGGAGTTTAACATTGGAGATCTTAATATTGTTTTCTTGCATACAAACTCTTGTTTGTTCTGAGCCTTACAAATGTTCTAATAGTTTAAGTGAAGACCATTGAAGGTTGACTAGTCTTCAGCTCTAGTTGACTAATTGATAAGTGTCACATCCACTCATGCTCTCAATGGAATAGAAGACATTCTCACATTACAATTCAGCTTCAAGTTAGTTCAATCTTGAGTCTAAAAATCCAAATTAGCATGTTGTTCATGCATGAAGGAGATTAGCCCACCATCCATTTTTTAATGCCAAGGAGTTTTCATTCAAGAATAAGATAAAGGGATTTATTTTTAAATATTTGGACAACACAAGTTGAATTGGAGTTGACTTATCTTCAATTTTTGGCACCACTCTTTTGGCTTGTTGTATCTTTTCTATATAAATTGGCTTTTTAGCCTTGAATTATATCCCTCTTTTGGTAAGACAAAATTATGCCAAAGATTAAGTTGTAACTTTTTTTTAGATTAAGAAAAGGACTCTTGTTGTCAGATTCTAACTATTGGTATAGTGTATTTATGTCATTGGTTTGCACAAGTGATAGAGCTTTCTCCCTTATCAAGTCTTGCTTCTTACCTAGTTACTACCTAGTCAGATTATACAGGTCATGTTCTATGTTTAATGTATTTTAGTTAAGTTTATAATGGACACAAGTGGTTGGTTAGTGCCTTGAATTAGGCTTATTCCATCATTTCCTTCAATATTTGATCACAAGATAGAACCTTTTCATGAAAAACTCATGCATATTGGTCGATTAGAGTTGAAAGTTTAGCCTTTCTCTTGTCTTAATAAGTGTTTTTAGGATTTCTAATATAGTGGATCAACCAATCCTTTAGGTGTATCACCATCATTAGATAGGATTTTATTTCAAGTTTTCTTCCTCTCTTTTCCCAGGTAGTTTATAGCATAGAGTAAAGACCATAATTGATACACCAAATAGAGATAGTTCTTATAATGTAGATATTTAATCATAATTAGGTCACCCATAACCTAGTATTTTTTCCATGTTTTAGTAGATTGTGAAGGCCTGAAACTACCTTCATAAGGGTGTAAGTCAAATTGATAAAAAAACTATGCATGTGTACTATCTATCCAAACACATTATCCAATACATCTAATAGATCTCTATGAAGATGTAATCAAACTATTGTTAATGTTTCATCAATATTCAATGAATACTAAATAAATACCTCTTTTTTGATCTCCTCAACTAAAAAAGTAGGAATGATCGAAGGATCATGTTAAGTAAAATTAGGCAAAGGTTAGTCTAGAGAATTTATAAAAACAAAATTTAGAAGAGGAGAAGGAATCATCGATGGAGAAGAATCTAGAAGTGAAGGACTAACAAGTGGACAAGGATCCATAGGTGAAAGAAGGTCCACATGTGAAGGAATCATAAGTGGAGGCATAGAAGGTTGTGAAGATACTATAGGAGGTGATGGAACCACTTGAAGTACAGCCATAGGATAAGAAAGATGATCCTTATTATAGGAATGACATGTGGGAGGAGTGGTATAAGGTTTGAGAATGGTTATAAGATGATCTTTGAGATTTTGTTGAAGGATGTGACAATGATTAGTGTGATCGATGCGATAGAGATGCAATAGACAATATACCTCACTATACTTAGGTATATATTTAGGAAGTACCTTCAAGGTAGGTATATATTTGTATAATGATGGGGAAGAATGATGTAATGTATCAATATATTATTGTAACTTATAATAATGGGTGGAAGAATGGTTATCTATCCCATGGAAGTAACAGATACACTTGTGAGTGTTTTTAAGAGAAATGCTAATGGATGGAGGTAAAATAGGAGTGGAATAAGTTAAAGAACACTCATTAGCCCATTTTATGGGTAGAGGATCCATGTTAGGTAAAGGAATCAAACCATCACTAAGGTAAGGTGATGATGAGAAAAGAATAGAACTAGGCTCAATAGAAGGAACAATAGCAATGGAAGTAAGAGTAAGCTTAGTAATAGTAGGAGTGAGAAAAGGATCAACTATAAGAAGAGTGATAAGAGGCTCAACTATAGAAAGATCTACTAAGGGAGGGGTAGGATCTATAGATGGTCTAAGTATGGTCACACTAACCTTAGGGGTAAACCAAAAATGAGGGTTAGGGTAATTAAAAAAATGGTAAGGCTTAATCATAGTGTGATCCATGAGCATAGTCCTATGTTGTTCCTTAGAAACTAGAGGTGTCGATACCATCTCTACCCTATGATTAATGGGGGAAATGAAAAAATTAGGAACTATAAGTGAATTTAAATGATGAGATACATAAGAAGACTCAAGTAAAGAACAATGATAATATATAATCTTGGCATCACAATATTAGACAAGACTGCCTAACAAGGGATCATCTAAGGAATATCCATAATCATAATCTGGGGTGTGAAGATCAATGACATAGGTAGGAATAACATTTTCATCCAATGAAGGATGGTGAATATAATTCCTAGTATTGGTCAAGACTATGGGAATGTCATCACAAGAAGGTTTAATAAAATGAGGCTACAAGGAAACATGAAGCTATAAGATGAGATGAGGTGATATATTAGAATTTTCGATCTTTAAATTAATCTCATCAGGATCATCATCATCATAATATAAAAAATTAGGAGGAATGTTACCAATGATCTTAGGATGCTTGTTGTAACTATGGGTTAAATTAACAATAATATTGAGGCATTAAGATTCATAAAATGGAACACTTGGAAAAGGTTCAAGATTAGGAATATTGAAGACACCACATTATTGGAATTATTTGAAATTACAAGGGTTAGTGTCACCTTGAATCCTATAAATGACTCCATTGTGAGGGAATTTAACACATTGGTAGGTAGAAGATGTGATAGCTGTCATGAAGTGAGTCCATGACCTAGCAAATAAGATGTTATAATAAAGGGGGAGGTTAAAGATCATCACCTTCACATGGATAGTGACATATGGGATGGTAATGGGAAGCCACATGCAACCTATGAGAGGCATTTTCCTTCTATTGTATCCTTGGCATGTGTTTCATGTAGACTTGAGATTGCATTTGGAATATCCAAGTGTTTTAATGAAATTGAGAGAAGTGACACATGTGTCAGAACACTCATCAAGAAAAATCTCATCAAGAATCATAGAGAAAGAGAAGTGTCTATAATTTCATCAACATTGATATACATCTCTTCTCATTGTTGTAAAATACTATATTCAAAACTAGATAAAGCTACCTCCCATCATATTAGGGGAGGATGAGGGACACTAATCTCAAATAGGATCTACATGAGTTTGTTTATATGATGTGTGGAAGTCCTCATAAGCTCAAGAAATGGAATTTGGGATGGGAGATTAGTGAGTTCCATAATGGGATCCCATTCATCATAACCCATAAAAAGTTTGTTAGATATGGTTCATAATGGTTAAGAAGGTCCTCAAAATAAGGAGATGAAATACATTGAAATTTTTTTTTGTAAGAATAAGAAGGTTTAGAACAAGGTGGTAAATCATGCTGAGATGATGAACTAGTTGATTTAAGTTGATTTTGAGAATGAGAAGTGTTAGTAGAATTTTGATTATCATTAGCATTGGAAGATGATGGAAGAGTGGTAGAAATAGAATGGCGTGTGCTATCCAAGGGAGAATAAAAAATTGGATCATAAAAAGTGATAATATATTCTTTCCCCAACTCATTTAAATGAGTTGGAGAAGAATCCTTTATTACATGATATGTCTTATGGGAAGGAGTATAGATAGGTTGGGAATTAATGAAAGACACCATATTTTAAATATTATTCATGGTAATCACATTCTATTTAGAAGTTGGTTCAACAAGACTTTCTATGTTATTGGTGGAAGGGGTGGGATTGTCTTGGGTAGGTTGATTAAAGGATCTTTATAGATAGCCAAATGAGAATTTTATTGATTCAAGTCTTGAGTTTTGTCAGTTTATTTATAATCATTGAAATAAATTCCATAGGCTTGTTGATGCTTCATGATAATGGAATCATGATTGAAATTAGGTCCAAGAATAAAATCCATAGATAAATTATGAAGTTGTCTACATGTCTCATGAGAATGACCCCAACTAGCGTGAAACCAAAAGAAATTTGCTAGGATCATATGAGGATTTAGTAGGATGAGTAGGGTCAAGATCTCATGGAAGAGGTTTGGGTAGATGCTTAAGAAATTAAACTAAGGATAAAGGTTTGTGAACATTGATGTTATTGAGAGAAGAGAAATGAGGATTAGTATATTGTTGAGAAGGAGATGGTTCTAATGAAGGGTTTAGAATGACATATTGAACATTGTGAATGGTGTCATAATAATTGGTAACATAGTCATTGGTGATATTATGGTTCTTTTTCTTAAGTAATAGATGAGGACTCATAAAAGGTTAGGGTGGCTCAAATTGATGCATTAAGAAATCTTGTCTTTTAGTTTTGTCAATAGCCTCCTCCAAAGTACATGGAGAGAGTGTGTGGACCCGATAATGGGTGGAAGAATGGTTATCTATCCCATGGAAGTAACAGATACACTTGTGAGTGTTTTTAAGAGAAATGCTAATGGATGGAGGTAAAATAGGAGTGGAATAAGTTAAAGAACACTCATTAGCCCATTTTATGGGTAGAGGATCCATGTTAGGTAAAGGAATCAAACCATCACTAAGGTAAGGTGATGATGAGAAAAGAATAGAACTAGGCTCAATAGAAGGAACAATAGCAATGGAAGTAAGAGTAAGCTTAGTAATAGTAGGAGTGAGAAAAGGATCAACTATAAGAAGAGTGATAAGAGGCTCAACTATAGAAAGATCTACTAAGGGAGGGGTAGGATCTATAGATGGTCTAAGTATGGTCACACTAACCTTAGGGGTAAACCAAAAATGAGGGTTAGGGTAATTAAAAAAATGGTAAGGCTCAATCATAGTGTGATCCATGAGCATAGTCCTATGTTGTTCCTTAGAAACTAGAGGTGTCGATACCATCTCTACCCTATGATTAATGGGGGAAATGAAAAAATTAGGAACTATAAGTTAATTTAAATGATGAGATACATAAGAAGACTCAAGTAAAGAACAATGATAATATATAATCTTGGCATCACAATATTAGACAAGACTGCCTAACAAGGGATCATCTAAGGAATATCCATAATCATAATCTGGGGTGTGAAGATCAATGACATAGGTAGGAATAACATTTTCATCCAATGAAGGATGGTGAATATAATTCCTAGTATTGGTCAAGACTATGGGAATGTCATCACAAGAAGGTTTAATAAAATGAGGCTACAAGGAAACATGAAGCTATAAGATGAGATGAGGTGATATATTAGAATTTTCGATCTTTAAATTAATCTCATCAGGATCATCATCATCATAATATAAAAAATTAGGAGGAATGTTACCAATGATCTTAGGATGCTTGTTGTAACTATGGGTTAAATTAACAATAATATTGAGGCATTAAGATTCATAAAATGGAACACTTGGAAAAGGTTCAAGATTAGGAATATTGAAGACACCACATTATTGGAATTATTTGAAATTACAAGGGTTAGTGTCACCTTGAATCCTATAAATAACTCCATTGTGAGGGAATTTAACACATTGGTAGGTAGAAGATGTGATAGCTGTCATGAAGTGAGTCCATGACCTAGCAAATAAGATGTTATAATAAAGGGGGAGGTTAAAGATCATCACCTTCACATGGATAGTGACATATGGGATGGTAATGGGAAGCCACATGCAACCTATGAGAGGCATTTTCCTTCTATTGTATCCTTGGCATGTGTTTCATGTAGACTTGAGATTGCATTTGGAATATCCAAGTGTTTTAATGAAATTGAGAGAAGTGACACATGTGTCAGAACACTCATCAAGAAAAATCTCATCAAGAATCATAGAGAAAGAGAAGTGTCTATAATTTCATCAACATTGATATACATCTCTTCTCATTGTTGTAAAATACTATATTCAAAACTAGATAAAGCTACCTCCCATCATATTAGGGGAGGATGAGGGACACTAATCTCAAATAGGATCTACATGAGTTTGTTTATATGATGTGTGGAAGTCCTCATAAGCTCAAGAAATGGAATTTGGGATGGGAGATTAGTGAGTTCCATAATGGGATCCCATTCATCATAACCCATAAAAAGTTTGTTAGATATGGTTCATAATGGTTAAGAAGGTCCTCAAAATAAGGAGATGAAATACATTGAAATTTTTGTTTGTAAGAATAAGAAGGTTTAGAACAAGGTGGTAAATCATGCTGAGATGATGAACTAGTTGATTTAAGTTGATTTTGAGAATGAGAAGTGTTAGTAGAATTTTGATTATCATTAGCATTGGAAGATGATGGAAGAGTGGTAGAAATAGAATGGCGTGTGCTATCCAAGGGAGAATAAAAAATTGGATCATAAAAAGTGATAATATATTCTTTCCCCAACTCATTTAAATGAGTTGGAGAAGAATCCTTTATTACATGATATGTCTTATGGGAAGGAGTATAGATAGGTTGGGAATTAATGAAAGACACCATATTTTAAATATTATTCATGGTAATCACATTCTATTTAGAAGTTGGTTCAACAAGACTTTCTATGTTATTGGTGGAAGGGGTGGGATTGTCTTGGGTAGGTTGATTAAAGGATCTTTATAGATAGCCAAATGAGAATTTTATTGATTCAAGTCTTGAGTTTTGTCAGTTTATTTATAATCATTGAAATAAATTCCATAGGCTTGTTGATGCTTCATGATAATGGAATCATGATTGAAATTAGGTCCAAGAATAAAATCCATAGATAAATTATGAAGTTGTCTACATGTCTCATGAGAATGACCCCAACTAGCGTGAAACCAAAAGAAATTTGCTAGGATCATATGAGGATTTAGTAGGATGAGTAGGGTCAAGATCTCATGGAAGAGGTTTGGGTAGATGCTTAAGAAATTAAACTAAGGATAAAGGTTTGTGAACATTGATGTTATTGAGAGAAGAGAAATGAGGATTAGTATATTGTTGAGAAGGAGATGGTTCTAATGAAGGGTTTAGAATGACATATTGAACATTGTGAATGGTGTCATAATAATTGGTAACATAGTCATTGGTGATATTATGGTTCTTTTTCTTAAGTAATAGATGAGGACTCATAAAAGGTTAGGGTGGCTCAAATTGATGCATTAAGAAATCTTGTCTTTTAGTTTTGTCAATAGCCTCCTCCAAAGTACATGGAGAGAGTGTGTGGACCCGATATTGAAGTTTAGGAAAGAGAGAATTTGTAAAGAGATGAAAAAGGTAGTCATACACCATGTTATGTTCACATTTGTTTGACAGAGTCTTCAATCTCTTAACAATGGTTTGGGTAGTTTCATTCTCATGTTTTTTTAATTAATGAAATGAGCCAAAGTATTTTCGAGAAGATCATTAATTTGTAATTATTGAACTAAAGAATTTACTAAGTCCTCAAAACTATAAATGGAATGAGCTCTAAGTTGATTACCAAGGAATAACTCATGAGAGTTTTAGCTAAGATCTTGGTAGCAACAAAGGTGTTTAATTTAACCCAATCCTTGTAAATATTTTCAAATGTTTTAAGGCGAAGGGTAGGTTTAGTGGACCCATTATAATAAATTATAGTGTTATACATCTTATATCAATGCTCTAAATTTGAGTAGTGAGAGGTTAATTTTGTATATTCTAGTTTTATTTATTAAAGGAGGTTGAGGAATGAGATTGCCTTGAGAATCTCAAAGAGGAAGAGGGGGAAAATTTTGGTTATGTGTGCCCCAAACCATTTGTTGTGGATGAGATTGAAGATGAAGGAGGTGGTTTTTCATTCTCATCATTTGGTTTGTGTTATGAGCTTGAAAGTTATTCTTTTGATTTAGAGTTTGTAATAAAATTTTATGTGTTTGATTAACATTATAATAAATAGAATTGGTATTTATGTTTTTATTAGTATCTTGAGTGCCACTATTAGTGTTGTTATGAGTTTGAGAATAATTGTGAGAATTTGAGGCACTAGTGGAACTATTTGATTATGAAGAAAAAGATGGACTAGTGAATGGTTGAGAGGAAGAGGATATATAATAATGATTACCTTAGGTAAAAATAAATGAACTAGTTGAAGGATTAAATATGGTGAACCTTATGAGAGTTTGACTAGATGTAGAACCCACCATGTTAGTTGAGATGTTAGGCATGGAGGTAGAAGAGGTTAGAGAAGAAGATGTCATGGAATAAGAAAGAATTAAAATTGAAGGAAGAGGTTGAGAACAAAATAAAGTGGCATCTCTAAATCCTATATGCAATGTAGGAGTAGGTGAATGAGGATATTTGTTTTGACCACTAATAATGAGGTTATAAATGGTAGAAGGATCCTTTCCTCTATGTTGAGGAAATTTAGAGACAAAGAAAATCATTCAGGGAGTATATTATAACTCAAGTTGGTCTTATAATGAGAAAAGAGGATTATGCTATGAATAAGAGTGAGGATGGGTCCCATAGTTCATTGTGCGAGTGTAAATATGAACATTAATAGTATATAAAAGAAGAGTCCTACTCTATCTATGGGATACCCTATTAAGATTAGTAAAGATCTTTCTGTAGACTATAACTTATTGTCATTATCTAATATAAAGTCCATGATGATGGAAAAAGAAGAGAAATGAGAAAGAAAAGGTCAAAAGTGATAAATGAAACTATACATGGTCAACTGGGTTGATCCAGTATAGAAATAGGGACTATATAACTATTTTGGGTTGACTAGGTTAATCTAGTATAGTGTATAGATGGCAAACAAAGCACTGGGTCAATTGGGTTGATCCAGTATAGAAGACAAGGAACCTAAGAGGCCTAAAAATAGATGTCAAAAATGAAACAAGATAACTTTGTAAGTAATGAAAAGAAAAAAGTATTGAAAGGAAACATACAATCAATTGGATTAACATTGGACAATCCAATTGAAACACACAAAGTAAAACCTTGCACTAACATTGGATAATGAAATATTTTATGCACATAATTGAACAAAGAGTAATAAATAAACTTGAAAAGTAAAGCTAACTAATTGATCAACCTAATTGTTAATTAGATTATTAAAAATGATTTTAAATGTGATTGGAAGATGGATATAAGAAAGGTACTAGATAACAATATAAGGATGGTTTCAGGTAGTTTGGGATGAAAAGGGATGTAGTGTCAATGACACAAGATTGTTATTTTTTCCTACCCCCTCACTTCATACACCTCAATGATAAGGGTGTCAAGTTATTAGCTAGAATATACCAATAACCACACTTTATACTTGACTTGAGAATCAAGTCAACTTCCCCCTTAGTGATGAAATCTAAGTAGGTTGTCTTAGGGTAGGCAAAATGTTAAAGTTATTGTTTATTTTTTTATTTATGTGTGTGCATAAAATAAAAAATAGTGAAACCAAGTGATAAGTTGAAAATACCCTAACTAAATAATGTGAACTCTTCTAAGCATGCAAACAATAAGAAAATAAATGTGTGAGCTAATTTCTAATAGATATGAGTTTAATTACAACTTTGAAACAAGGTATTGTGTTGAAACTATATACAAAAAATATATAATAGGGTTGATGTGGTTGAACCTATACTATCAAAGTAAATTTTGGAAATGAACTAGGTTAGTAGTGTTGATCTAATTATTTCGGACAACACACAGAACATAGAATCGGGTCAACAGTGTCAATTCAGTTAATTGTGTAAGGGTAGTTTTGAAAACCTCAAACTATGAAATGAAAGATAGAAAATAGAGAAACAAATAAGTATAAAGATATGTGGTGGATCAAAGATGTAATAAAGGAAGAAGCTTAAATTATTCTTGAGAAACCTACAAATTAGGTCGATAAAATCAATCAAGTTATACAAAAAACATATTGAAAAAGTTTTGAGACCCATAAGGAGTTAACTAGGTTAACTTAGTCGGTTGAATTTGGTGTTTGAAATATATAAACCTTTACTGGGTTGGTCTAGTTGTCTTTTCCTACAACCTGTGCACAAAGATACAAATATGGGTTGACAGAATCAATCTAATATGCCAAAATATATGATCAAAATGATGATCAAAATAAACTAAATAAATGAATGTAAAAGTGAACAAATACTACAAGGTTTAGTTTATGTTAGGTTCAACATAATGTATGTAATTGAAAATGCATCATGTCTATCAATTAATCCTATATCAGATAAGATAGATCATACCTATACTTCTTATTAGGATACACTTGCTAAGTGAGAGCATGAACAATATGAGGATCCTTTAGGCCCAATAAAGGGATCACTTGTATTAATTTATATCATTTTAGGAAGGATTCAAAACCTTACAGTCTAAACAAATTGTATAACAACCCTAATGGAATCCTAAGGTTTAAAACATTCACTTATACTAATAGTAAGAAAGAAAAATCTAATCTAGTGCACACCAAATCCTGTGTCACAAAATGGGTGTTAGAAGTAATTAAAAACAACTAAACTAAACATGTATTAGAATACATATAATCATGTCAACGTATATGTAATTCTAATACATGGAGAGAAGAATAAAAATGCATTGTCTATCTACTCTTACAAAGGAGAAATGAAATTAGGAATACTTACCTTTGAAGACAAACCCACCAAGCCTCAATCTCTCCCTTGGCAAAGATGCTTCACAAGAGATTGTTGTGGTATGTAAGGATAACAAAGGTAAATCAGATATAGTATACACAACTTAACTAAGTATCCAAAGTTATTATCCACAAGACAAGATAAGTATCTTCAGGGAGAGTATGGAACCCTAAGCTTTATTCCTCAAGTAGAATGGTCAATAAGTAGATGTTTGCTTGTGCTTCTTCTCTTATTATTATTCTCCTATAAAATTGTGGGAAATTAACTTGTATATATAGGTAGATATTTCCCTAAATCTACCTACAAATGTTGGTTGTACAGGTTTGACCCATTTGGCCTAGTGTATTTTTAGGGACAATTCACTAGGCTAATGCTCAGTCGATCGAAAGGTTAACAAACCAAAAAAGTGAAGAATACCCCTAAAATATATTGGGTCAACCCAGTCGACCTAGTATAATCAACAATCCAAAAGGATGTTAAGGCAACAAAATGAGGATGGAAATATGCAAAAATACTGGAGGAGGTAGGATTGACAAGAATAAGCTTAGTGTAAAAGGTTTCAAGAGATAAGTGTGTATATGGAAAGTGGTAAAAGGGAAAATAATATTATGAATCACCAATGTTTTGCCCACCCCTTTCCTACAAACCTATAGGCCTATTCTTAGACCAAATCCTACAAAGAGATTGATTGAAATTTTGAAGGCTTAGGGAGACTTATTAGAATTGAGACATGGTCAAACATAAATACTATTAAGTGTGAATTATCCAAATAAATAAAAGACAAGGACAAATTTAGGTTTCAATAGACCTTAACGAGAGGTCAAAGAGAACATCTACAACCTTCTACAGGAATCAAGCCTAACTTTGAGAGGTAAAGTGTTTTTAGTATAATGATATGAAAGGTAAGATGAATGATGGAAATTTGTGATGAAATGGGAAATTTAATAGTTATCAAAATATAATTTTTTATCAAATTAATACAATAATGGACACCTAAAACATTTGATGAGCAAATAATACAATTATATTGACTGTCAACTAGACCATGTCAAAGAAAACCCATGCCTTGTGGAGTTTAGAAAGTTTGGATGATACAAATGACTAAGAGAGGGAATTAGAGACTTTAATAATATGATTATTATATTATTAAAATTTTGATGCACTAGTTTTCATATACAGGTATGGTATTTAGAGTAACATATAGTCAATTTACCAAACCTTGCACACAGTGAGGTTCTGTACAAGTCTACCTTGGAATGTTTGACGTTTGGAAGTGCTAGAGAGATGATATAGACCTAAAATTTTATACAGATGGTCCTCATGACCTAATTATGTCCCAAATATAATTTTTTGATGTAAAAATAGGTAAAATATCCTCTATTTTTTCTAAGAGGTAGGCCACTTTTAGGAAAGCATGAAGGCTTGGAATGGTGAAATAGTGACCAAAATGAGTATTGATTGTTTTGGGAATAGTTTGATAAAATTTTAAATGTTTTGTTAAGGTGTATCTAGTGTGAAATAACATTAATGAATCTCAATAATGAGGATAAATAACTTATAAGTGATGGTGAGTGTCCATTTGTAGTCAAACCTCACTAGCCTAGAGAAGGCCTATTTCCCAAAAGGGGGTCATTTCCACTTCCAACACCAAATGAAAATTAAAAATAATTGAAACATTTTAAATATTAGTTCTTTAGTGTGTTTAAATTTTTTTTGTATAATTATTCATGAAAAATCCATAATTTGGCCCAAGCTCATGATAGGGTGCACATAATGCAAGAATCAAGTTGAGAGGCCAAGTTTGGATGCTCACACCAATATGGAGGATTATCATGGGACATAAATTAGTTAGGGGATGTTTTAGGGGGTATTATACTTGAATTTTGTGGATCTTTTTCATAATTTGGACATCACATAATCATGAATCATCCTTAAGGGTAAAAACTACCTAAAACCCTCCTAAAACCCAAATTTGAACCAATTCATAGAGATTTATTTATAAAATCCACAAAATTATATATTTTAATACTGAAACACATCATATTTTTTAGTATGCTCTGATAGCTTCCTCTATAGGAAATTGTTTTTATACCTTCACTTGTACATAATAGTATAAAAAATATACTTATTCTTTTTTAAGGCTAAAATAAGGGTTCCAAGGAGTGAAGAAGGATGAAAATTGATGGAATTTTTATATTAAGATTTTTTGTACATTTATAGGCTCAAAATTTTATAAAACATCATCCATATGTTCCCAAACCATTCAATCCTTTTGAGCTAGTCAGAAAATGCCTCAAAAAGATAATCATTCCAAAGGACATATCATGGTTCTAGTACCTCCAAGTTGTTAGATACCACAAAATTTGACATGGATAATTTTGGGATAATGATAAAATTTAATAAAATAATTTTTTGAGGTTTCACTCATGTGTGAACTCCCAACTAAAGATTTCACTTTTTAGGCCTAGGAGGACTATTAGGCCTAATTTGAGAAGAAGAATGGCTAGAAAAGGTACTTACACTTGAAATTTGGCTGCCAATTTTTTTCATGAAATACAAGAGTATAGAGGGTACCTATAAAAAGTATTATTTTCTCACCATAATCTCCATAATCTCCTAGAAAATGATATTTTTAGGAAAAAAAAGGCTACAAGGAGCTCTTGAGAAATGCATAGTTTTGGTGTTGTTCTAGGTTTTGATGATTTTTTAATGCACCAAATTGCCTTTTCATAGGCCTGGTATGATAATAATAATTAATATATTGTGTATATATTAAATATTGAACAAAATTTGAAGAAGAAGCCAACTTTTCCTTCTATACCTAGGTAGAAAATGAGCTTTTCAAGGAGTGAAGGAATTCAATGTTGTATAAATGCTTCATATAAGTTTTGATAAGGTTACTATATAGTTTCCAAGAAAATATGAATGGATAAAAATTCAATTCACATCTAGGGGAGGTTTAGGAATTTGAAAAGGTCTCCAAAATCCAAGAAAAGTTTTCTTCTTCATTCTTATGCCACCTTTGGAGAATAAGTCAAAGTTGCCTTTGAGAGATTGTCTAAGAGTCATATGACGTTGTAATAAAAACATTAATGAGTTTAGGGTTCAATTAATACTCATTCATATGCATTTAAGAGCTATGTTCAAAGGGGATACTTCTTCTCCAAGAATATAGTGAGGTTATACAAGGATTTAGACACCTAAATTGGTCAAACACCACCAATCATTGAGGAAGACATATTCAAGATTTTAAAAATATTGATACATGAAATGTTATAACATATTACATATTATTAATGAAATATTAATAATATAATGCCACATTGGGTTTTTAAGAGGAAAAAGAAAAGGCCATATATCCTAGTTTTAAGGATTTTTTTCTCTTTCTCTCTCTTCTCTCCTTTTCTCTATATGTAAGCCAATTTTTAGCATTTAAATGGATCATTAACCTGAGATTTGGCAATTTCATACTCAAAAAACATTTGTAATTTCCTCTTTTATTGAAAAATATAGATTTCATACCTTCTCAAAGATGGATTTAGTGTATTTTCATTGTTTGTTGATAGATGAGAGTGAAAATTTTGCTTCCTCTCATCTTGTCCTTTCTTATTTACCTATTTTTAGGTATTATCTTATCCATATAACTTAAATAGTGTGATATTATAATCTTGTATGTTAGGCAAGTTAAAATTTCCTTTAGTTTCTTTGATAAACCTATTGAACACATGCTTTAGATCATGCATAAAGTCCGAGCCTCTGTGTGAAACATTAATGTTTAGAGGCTACCATTTGAGAAGTGTAGTTAATTTTATGTTATTATACATCCTTGTAGTTTACATAACACAAGTAGAGTCATATTTTGGTGTATCACCCTAGATAGATAGGTTTTCCTTTAAGTTTAGCCTCTTCCCTTTTCCTTTGCAAACTTGTAGTGTATAGTAGGGATCCTAACTTGTACATTAACGAGAGCTAAACCTTAGATTATAGAGATTCAATCCACTTATTAGGCCATCCATAGCATAGTATTGTCTCCATGTTACTTCAGACTATGAAGGCTTAAAACTACCTTCACAAGGGTGTAAGTCTAGAAGACAATAATTTTTGGTATGGTCGATGGGATTCACTAGAGCTAGTATTGGTGAAATTATAGTTTTATTAGCATTATTAATGATGTATTTGGTGAATCAAGGCTCAAAGAATTACTTCTAATGGTTTAGACATAGTTTTCAAGTACACATATTTTCATTTCACTATCCTGATCTCATTTTCATGGATGTGTATGAGGAAAACTATGTTATACTTCCTTATCATCGCTATGATTGATCATACTAAACTTTTCATGATCAATATGATCATTTTATGATCCTAATAAACCTTACCAAGATTTTTATCAAAGCTATGATGAGCCTTATCAAGTTTCCTATGATCCATATGACCCTCATTATGATCCTAATCAACCTTAATAGGAGTTTTATCAAATCTATGATGATCCTTACTAAGTTTCACATGATCATTATTATCAAGAGCATGAATCTTGCCTTCCTTATGAACCATATTTTACATTTCCCATATGGATACAATGTTTCATATGAGTAGTCATATTTATAAGAAAGAATGGATGAGATATAGCTCAGAATTATATCATATATAAGAAAGGTTTGTTCAAACTCTCAATATGAGTAAATGAATGGTCTATTTCATAATGTATCCAATAATCTAGAGGAGAGGAATGGGTTATTTATTATTTTATTAGAGAAGATGGAGGCTTAGGAGAGGAAAAAAATTAAGTTGAACCTATTGTCTCAATAGGGTTCTTTTGTTCTTTATTCTCATGAAGTTCATAACCATGCTCAGTGTGTGTCAAGGGAGCTTCCTAGTTAAATTCAAGAGCATAATCGTATGCCTATTCTAGAGCCTATACAAGAGACTAAACCTTTTTTTAGTTCCACTTCTTACTTAATTTTCCCTCAAGCTCAAGTTTTTCATAAAGACAAGGAGGTTTTAGACTTTGATGAGGTAATGGTGAAGTGGAAGGAGCATAATGTATAGGTCTTTAAGATTTTATCTTTCCCTCCTCTCCAAGATTCCCTAGATGATTCCATTATCCTCAAGATCCTAAAATCTTATCAACCTTTCATGATTTATACTCCTCTCCCTTCTTCAGTAGGATATTTTTCTATGGAGGATAGAGAAACAGGTTGCATCTAAAAGTTGAGTTCTTGAAGAGTGTGAATAGGTCTCCAAGTGTGTGTAAGGAAGATATTCTCATTGATACTTCATCTATGGTACAATTTGAGAATGAGGTTATAGTTTATCTTAAAGAAGATATCTCAAGTGTGCAAGAGAAGGTTGGTCTTGATGTGGAATAACTTCATGAGGAATTTTTACAATTTGAAGTCATGAATGAATTTGAGGTATCTCCACTTGAGATTGTGGAAGGTATCATTCAAGCTGATTTTGTTCAAATTGATTAACATTAGGAACAAATGGATGATTGGTAGATATACCTTGAATCTATATAAGAGAATGAAGAGCTTTATAGGGATATATTTCCCATTGAATAACATGCTTATGAAAATTTTTATCAATATTCACTCATTCAAGACCATGATATAGATTAGGTTGACTATTCAAATCTCCTTGATTAGATAGATGAACTTGCAATAAATGGAAAGAAAGATGAGGTCACTCAAAGATAATTCATAGATGAGGTATCACTTGATGAGGTTATAGTTTATAATTAGTATGAGAAATATTCTAAAGATTAATATGATTTTTTAATTATTGGTGATTGGTTTGATATTCGTGACTCACTTGAGGAGATGTTTAGAGAGTTGGTAGGAAAGTAGAGTGACTCATCAGAAGTCATGTTCAACAAAAACCTAGTTTTAGAACTTTTACCATCTATTGGAAGGAGTGATTTCATGAATTTCCCTTTTGATCCAAGTGGATAATTCTTTTTCATGGTTAGTTGGACTAGTTTGTTTACGTTTTATCTCAAATAAGTGCTTTGTTTGCACATTTGCTTTGTTAGTTTTCCTATTTTGTGTGTTCCTTATTTGTTTTAAAAGATGAAGTGTTATTATTTAAATTAAAGAGATGTAATTAGATTCATGGATAATTTTTTTTCATTTTATATGAGTCTAAAATTAATTTATATGGTCTAGTCCTCAAACATAGAAGTCATGCTTCCCAATCGAGTCATCAAAATGTTGATAATTTTGACCTCATATGTCAAATTGTCACCTCTACCATTTGAAAATTTTCATACCATGCCATTTTATCTTGTAGTTATATAATTTCATATTTAAAATTCCTTAAAGTGATCATTAACATCAATTATTAATAGTTCTTAAGGTTATTTAGTTGATTTAAGGTCTTGTCCTTCATTTGTCTTATTCTTATCTAGTCATTTCAGGCCTTTTTGAGCCATTATCAATTTTTATAAGAGTCTAGAGTGTCATTTTGAGTGTAATATTATGGGTTAAGGTCATTACATTCCTAACATATGATAATTAGGTTGATCACATTCTTGACTAACATCATAACTCATTTCTATGCAAATTTGGCCATTGTGTGCTCTCAAGAGAAGGTTTTGATGGTATTTTATTAGTAATAAGCTTGATTAGATATTTATTCACCTTATTAGACACACGAAAGACTTAGTAAATCATTTGACTACATTTCAATTAGAGCTCCTTAGTGAATTTGGTATTTTTAATGCAAAAATAAGCCTTTTTGAGGTATTCATTCTATTTTTCATAGGATTTTTGTGAGAAAAGAATCTCGAAGGATTCATTGGGTCTCTAGAGGGTCATATAAGTGGTTTTTAGGAATTTTTATGTGACATTTTTTCAAAAACCAACTTTACTCCAATATTGACTTTCTTAGCATGCCTAAAGAGGAATTTTTCAAATGCTCGATAAGGAAATAAGAGAGAGAGAGAGAGAGTTGGGATATAAAATTTTTTCCATTGTTATGGGTCTAATTAGTTATGAAATTAGTGGCATTGGTTCATGTATTGGTGGCATCATCTTCATGAACAATTGTTAAGAGTAATAGAAGGTCACTATAGCTTATGCATCTAAGAAGGGTTTGTTCTTGGACTTGTTTCTCAAGATCAAAAAAATATAGAGAGTAATGGTTTTGGGGGATTATTTTATCAGTCATGAATCTCATTTTAATCCTAGTTTCATTTGAAAAATCTTTCTAGGAATGTATTTTCAGCATAAAATCAAGTTTCCTGTATTGTCTTTGAGAATGGTCTTTTGGGCTAGTTTGAAAGTAAAACCTAAGTTTTTCAACATTTTTATTCATCTTCATATGTTATAAATTATATATTTAATTCGTGAAAATTATTTTTCATACAAGTATAGGTTCATATGTCTCCATTCTGAGCATATCTCCTTTGAAGAAATTTGAGTTGAGTTTTTTGATGTAGTATGATTTTAAATGCATTGAGGTGAAAATATTGATGATGTTTGAGGTGTTTTAGGTTATGTTTACAATTATTAATTTCTCCTCTTCCTTACAAGGTCATCAATAAAGATATAAGTTAGCATAACCACCTATACAATCACTCCATAGGAGCAAATTGGTAGTTCTAGTTGTTACAGCCAGTATAATCAAACTTTTGCTATGTTAGAGGCCTAAGAATATCCAAGGAAACTATATTGGGATCAAATAATATGGAAGGTATTCCATTTACACATAAAATTTTTAATATGAAGCTAAAATTTCAAATAAACCATGAAATAATTCATCTTATCACCAAGGTAGAAGGCATAATAGTAGTCTCAATATTACCTTGTTTAAAAAAAATTAAGGTAACTTTATGAATTTTTTTGTTAAATATATTTTTGTTTCCTAAAACCTCATAATAGTGAAAAATGCTTCTTCAATTTTTGTATATGTGTCAAAGATAATAAATCAAGTCAAGAGGTTGTAAGTCATCATGATAATTTTAGATCTTTCCATACCCTTCTTCTATCCATATAAGAGGACTGTTACATAAGTCAATATCTACCTTAATAAATCTTCAAGATATTATATGAGTGGGTAAATATGATCATATGGTAAAGGAGATAAATGGAGGATCACTACAAGAAAGGAATAGTAAATGTGATAATAATGTATAATAGGGACTACGTATAAAACTCCAAAGGCATCTTCAAGATCTCCAATATAGCTCAAATCATGTAGCATGGTGTTGGAATGGTAATGAAATGTCTTACAAAACCTCAATGTAACCTTCGCACTTTCATGATGGCCTCATAATATTGTAAACCACCATTTGTGCCTATATGATCACTCAGCCCCCTTTTCACAAAGTTTAAGGTCTTTTTGGAGAATTTAAGGTATTCTAAAATGTTAAGGTTTCATGTTTGGATGTTATATGTTATGTTTAGCCTTCAAAAATCCATGTTGGTTTAGGAATAGGTATGAGGTTATCTAATATGTATTTCTTTATTCTTATAAGGATTATTGCTTTCCATTTATTATCCTTTCCATACCACTATCTAGTCACTCTCATCACTACCACTTTACTATGTTTTCTAATCCTATTTCATGTTTCCATCCTTATCACTACACCTCTATTTCCACATTTTCCCACCCTTTCATCCCCCTCCTAAGCGTGAAATATTTCAAATTACTCTGCATATCCCCTTAGAACATTTTAGAAAGGATGAAATAACAAAATGTTGAGTCTATATTAGTTATATACCCTTTTAAGGTTGTAAGCCATACCTAAATCCAATCATTTGGCCACTAATCATATAGGGAATTTAAAATACCAAGGAGGCCTTTCAAGGCTTACTAGGCAAAAGAAGTGAAGATGGTGATGGTGAGGGTTAAATAAAGACCCACTACATAATCATCATCAAAAGTAGTTCAAATATAAATTTACCCTCAGTGGTCAAATATGGACTGTCACATCCATATAGAGGGTACATCTCTCTTTGATGTCTACGCTTTGATGGTACAATCTAGTGTTATAGTTAGTGTGTAGAAGGTAGTGACTTGTATAAATTATATGATTAAACCTCTAGGGTGGAACCTTCTCCAAACCCACCCACCTGCAAGTAAAAATTCTTTAACAACCCTAAGACAACCTAATTAAGAGGAAGGGATACCTACAATAGTCCCATCATAAGTTTATAGTAATGTTGTGAGAGCAAGAAGGTTAGGTGGAAGATAGATGAGGTCACTATCAAGGTAGTTTGTGTGAAGGATTGATAACATTTATTATTGTGAGATTATTTTAAAGAAGTCTTGGACACTAACACCAAGAGTGACCATGTTACCTTACTTTGCCAATATTGAAAAGATAAGACACCTATAACAATCCTTAAGGATCATACCACTTTCAAGTTAGAATTGAGGATGTGAAACATAGTGATATAAATCACTATGTCACATGAAAAAATAAATGCTTCATGAGAACCATGATTTTATATTATTCAAAGATCATGTAAAAGGTTCTCAAAAGTCAAACACAGTGATACCAAGTTCTGAAATGGAGACGTATAACCACTAAACATAGTCAAGTATATGTGTGTGGAGGTCTATTTAGTAAAGGTTATGGTATATGTGTTAGAGAGGTTGTTCCATGAATATGGTTATATATTTTTAATTTAATGGAGACCCTAAAGGAAAACCAAGATTTTTTGGTCATTCCACCTCAAGATGAGACCTATAATGGACCTACCTAGAGAAGGTACAACCAAGTACATGAAATATATGTAAGGTGACTTCAAGGGTTTGCATCAAGGAAGAATTCTAAAGAGTAATGGGATTAATTAATAAATAAATTTTTAAAATGTCAAATCATAATCACTTGGTGTGATCATGACTACCATGGCATACCTACATATAGTCTTGGTTGGTACAAGCAAGAAAGGTATAGTTTCAAGAACTTTAAGCAAGGTATATGATCCATGGAAAGTAGTGATCTATGAAGAGGTTTGATTATTAAAAATATGATTTGGTAAAATAATATTTATGATAGAAAATGCATTTTTAAACCATGTTATTGTTATCAAGTGCTTTTTAAAGCACTTACAATCTTATTCTCAAACCAAATCCTACAAATAGGTTGGTTGATTAAACTTATCAAGGCTTAGGGAGACTTGTTGGAATTAAGATATGGTCAAGAATAAGTAGTGTGACATTTTAATTATCAAAGTAAATCCAAATAAAGGACACATTTAGGTTTAAATATAGCTTAAGGAGAGGGAAAAGAGAACATCTACTACCTCTTACAAGAAGCAGCCCTAGCTTTGAGAGGTAAAGTGTTTTTAGTATAGTGATATGCAAGGTAAGATGACCAATGGAAATTTGTAATGAAATGGGAAATTTTAGATTTATAATAAGATATATTTATATAAAATTCATATAAAAAATTAAATCTACAACATTCCATGAGCCAATATTATAGTTATATTGACTGTGAACTAGACCATGTCAAAAAAAACCATGCCTTGTGGAGTTTAGATGATCAAAATAACTAAGAGATGAAATTAGAGAATTAAATGTATGGTTAGGATATTTATAAAAGTATTATTTATTATTTTTCATCTACATTTATGGTGTTTAGAGAAACATATAGTAAATTTACCAAACCTTGCACATAGTGATGTTTTCTACAAGTTTGCCTTGGAATTTTTAAGGTTTGGAGGTGCTAAAGAGATGATCTAGACATAAATTTTGTATATAGGGTCCTCATTACCCAATTAATACCCAAATATAATATTTTTTCAAGGAAAAATAGTTAAAGTATCCTATATTTTGTCTCAGGGACAAGTCATTTTTAGGCAAGCATAAAGGTAGACAATGATGAAAAAGTGACCAAAATGAGTGTTGATTATTTCGGGAACACTTTGGTACAATTGGATATGTGTTAACTTGTATTTATTTTTACATAACATTAATTAGTCCTATTAATTAGGATAAAAAAACTTAGAAGTGATGGTGAGTGGCCATTTGCAGTCAAACCCCACTAGCCTAGACTATGCATATTACCCAAAAGGGGGTCATCTCAGCTTCCAACTCCAAATTACCATTAAAAAGTAGTGATAAAGGTTAATTGGGAGTAATTAGGCCTTTTAATCTATTTTTTTGCATAATAAGTCACAAAGAATCCATTTTTTGTCTTAAGATCATCAGAGGGTGCATAAAATGTAAGAATGAACTTAAGAGGCCATGTTTGGATACTCACACCAGTAAGGAGGTTTAGAATGGGAACTAAAGGAGTTAAGGGATTTTATATGGGATATTTAATTTCCATTTTATGGAATTTTTTCATATGTTGGATGTCATAATTTTATGATTCATCCTTAAGGGTGAAAACTACCAGAAACCCTCTTAAAACCCCAATATGAACTAGTTTGTAGAGATTGAGTTGGAAACCACAAAAAATAACATATTCTCCTCCTAAAAACCACCATAAATTTAATTATACTCTTATGGGGTCATCCAAATTCAATTTTATTTTACCTTAAATTGTACAAAATAGACAAAAACTATACTTTTTCTTATTTTGGAGCTAAAATGGAGGTTTGAAGGAGTCTCTAAGGATGAAAATTGATGTAAAAGGTATATTAAGAATTTTTTTTAAAAAAATTTAAAGGCTCAAAAAATTTACAAAAAATCATCCATAGATGCCTAAACTTTTCAATTATTTTGGGTCAGTTACAAAATGCCTTAAAAAGGCAAGCTTTCCAAAGCCCATTTCATGGTTTTAGTACCTCCAAATTGTTATAGACCACCAAATTTTATGTGGATCATGGTGGAAGCATGGTAAAATTTAATAATTTTTTTATCTTATTTTTCACATGTGTGAAATCCCAACATCAATATTTCACTTTCTAGGCCTAGGAGGGCTAATCAAGTGAAATTTGGCAAGGAAAAGGTGTTATAAAACATGTCTAAACTTTGAGTTTGGCTGCACAATTTTTTTAAAAGATGTAATAGGATAGAGAGTACCTAAAAAAAGTCTCATTTTATCATAATAATCTCTATTGTATCCTAGACAAGGATATCTACATTTAAAAAGGCTATAAGGAGTTCATGGAAAAAACTTTATTTTGGTGTTATGTCAAGTCTTGTTGAGTGTTTGATGGAAAAAAATTCATTCTCATAGGTATAGTGTGATATTTATAAGTATTTAATGGTGTATATATTAATTCTTGAATCAAACTTGATCAAAAATCAACTTTTTTCCTTCTACACCTGGTGCAAAATGAGAGAGTTAAGGAGTTTGAGAGATAGATCAATGAATATAACCTATCATAAGGACTTATATCAAGAAAATAAATGGAATGGTATGTCACATAAAAGTGAGGAAAATTTTAATTCACATTGGATAATGTTTCAAAAGTTTGAAGAGGTCTTTGGACTCCAAGGAAAGCTTCCTTCTTCGTTCCAATGCCTAGCTTCAAGACAAAGTCAAAGTAGCCTTTAGGAAAGATTTCGAGAATCATACCAATATGGAGATAGATAATTCATAATTTTAGGATTAAAGGAATATTCATTCATATGAATTGAAGACCTATGTTTAATGGGTTAGACTCTTCTTGAAGAATATAGTGAGGTTATTGAAACATTTAGGCACCTAAGTTGGTCAAACACCACCAATCATGAAGGAAAAATTATTAAAGATTTTAAAAGTATTAATACATGAAATGATACACCATATTCCATATTATTAAGTAAATATTAATAATATAATTCTATATTAGGTTTTGAAGAGGAAAATCAAAAGGTCATATATCATAGTTTTAAGTATTTCTCTCCTTTTCTATATATGTAAGCCAAATTTTAGAATCATAATGAATCCTTAACATATGTTTTGGAAAGTTCATTCTCAAAAAAAAATTTAAATACCTTTTTTTATGAATAAAATATAATTCATACCTCCTCAAAGCTTGTTTTTAGTGTATTTGTGTGGTTTGTTGATGAATGAAAGTGATAGCATAGACTTATTTGATTTTACCTATTTATAGGTGTTAAGCTCATTCTTACAACTTAAATAGTGTTCTTGAATCATCTTTATGTATGGAAAGTGTAAGCTTTCTCTAGTGACTTTGAGAGGCCTACTGAATAGGTGCCTTAGATCATGCATCAAGCCTAAGCCTCTATATGAAATATTTATGTTTGGAATCTACCATTTGAGAAGTGTAATAAGTTTATGTTATTATTCATAATCTTATTTAATACAACATAATTGGATATCACATTTTGGTGTATCACCCAGTTAGATAGGCTTTAATTTCATTTCACCTTCTTCCCTTTTCCCTCATAATTGGTAGCGTAGAGTAGGGATATTAATTGATACATCAAGGGGAGTTAGCCCTTAGAATCTAGAGATTAGATTCACCAATTAGGCCACCCATAGCCTAGGATTGTCTCCATGTTAATTTAGAATATGAAGGCCTAAAACTACCTTCATAAGGGTGCAAGTCTAGAAGCTAACAATAGTGAAAAAAGTTAGAGGTTTGAGTCCAAAAAACAATCCTATTTTAAAATCCTAAAAACACAATGTTTGGGACCTTATGGAAGACTTACAATCATTTTATGTTTTACCAATTCCTAGAGGAACCATTCAACATGTAGATAGACTTATTATAGTAGGAACACAATATGATATTTTGGATCAGCTTAAGGACTGTAAAAATAAGACCCAAATCAAGGTTTTATGAAGGCTTTCAGTTATAAATAATGATTTAAGTTGGATAGTTTTTGATAGAGAAAATTAAATATCTTATTTCTTATAGAATGAGGTATAATTTTACTAAAAGAATCATGATAAATTGTAGCACCAGTATGAAGATCAAATTTTGTAATTAAGATAAAAAAATTGCCTAAGGGTTTGGTGACTTTAGAAAGCATTTTTAATGAATAAGATCTGCTAAGAAATGACAAGGTAAGCATATTTTCTAATAAAGAACATTATGAGGAAATTCAATAGTTGAAGTTAAGTAGCTCAAGTTGGGAAAAGTTAACACTAATATTGAGAGAGAATCTTTCATATGATTGTGTAAGGAGTTCATGGATTTATTTACTTAGGAGTATCATGATTTGAAAGGTTTTGATCTTAGGTTAGCATAACATACAAATGATCTTGATGTTGATGCAAAAGCAATAAGACAAAACCAAAGGCTAATTAACCCCAAGGTTTAAATATTGATGAGAAAAGAACTTACAAATATAATTGAATATAATGTAATGTTTCCTTTATGCATTCTACATGGATAGTAAACCTTGTACCTATGAGAAATAAAAATGTAGAGTTAAGAATATTTGTAGATTTTAGAGATCTGAATATAGTGCCATTGAGAGACCACTATCCCCTCCCTTACATAGATAATTTTTTTCAATGAGTATTAGAATCATAGAGGTTATATCTACTGGATTTGTACTCAGGGTATAACTAGATATTGGTTAAGGATCAAGATCAATATAAAATAGCTTTCACCATAAAATGGGGTGCTTATGCATATAAGAAGATGCCCTTTGGACTCTCCAATGTTGGAGCTACTTTCCAAAAGGCAATGAATATTTATTTTCATTATCTTTTGAGTGAAATTGTTTTAGTTTATCTTGATAATATTAATATATTTTTAAAAATACTAATGATAATATAACACAACTGAGTTGGTTTTGGATAGATGTAGACAATTTGGAGTTTCCTTAAATCCAAAGAAGTACATCTTTTTAGTGTACAAGGGAAGACTTTTTGGACATTTTGTGTCCAAATATATAAGTTATTTTGATCCAAAAAGAATATAATCAATCCTTTCTCTATCATTGAATAAATATAAGGAATAATTTCAAATTTTCTTGGGAAAGATCAATTTCATCAGAAGGTTCATTCCTAGTTTTGTAGAATTGGTAAGGCCACTCACTCATATTCTTAAGAAGAATCAAGAGTTCACTTGGAGAAATTAGGGTAAGATAATATTTTAGGCCATAAAACAATCCATTAAACAAGATCCTAATTTGATCAATACTGATTTTAGTAAAGATTTATTTATATATGTTTTCTCTACAAGTAGCATAATTTCAGCCATGCTTATGCAAAAAAATGGTGAAGGTTTGGATCATTCCATCAATTTTTTTAGTTAAGAATTGGAGTGATATGAAGAGAGGTATTATAAAAGCCAAATACTATGTTGTGGCTTGTATTCTAGATCCCTGATCTAGAAATCTCTATTTGTATAAATTATTGAAGCAAAACATAAAGAAATAAATACCTGGAATATCTGTGATAACTTCTATGTGAAGTTATCTCTCATCCCTGTAAATCTCTGTGATAACTTCTATATGAACCTATCTCTCAATTTGGCAATAGATCAGCTGATATCTCACATCCTCTGAATCACACACACTGAAGAGTGGACGTTCTCCAATGCAAATGGAATCCTGGAACCCTTGGCTCAGTCTTCTCAAAAGAATTCTTCAAAAACAATAGTCAATAATCAATGGATAATCAATAATCACCTCCATGAGAAACCCTTATACCCCCAAAAAGATGTGCTTGCCCTAATTAGGGTTTCTTAAATTATAATTAGGGTTTCATAATTAAAAATAGACTAAATAATTAATATTTGATTAAATCAATCAAATATTAATATCTCCCTCAATATATATCCGATCAAGACCAAATTAAAACCAACTAAAAAAATTCTGCTAAACGAAGCCAAGCCAACCTCCATCAAGACCCTCTAACCATCCTATCAGCCTATGTGGGTTGTATAATAGGCTAACCATGAACTCAAAACATGTCAACTAAAAAGGGGACATCACAAACATCAAGAAAGAGCCAATTTATCTCCAAGGTTATTTTGAAAATTTTTGCATGTAGTGGTTATAGATGAATAATTAAGTCCTAGTTGTGTCTATATTATAATTAACTAAATCATTTTTGTTAGCATGCACACATTGTATGTCTAAAAATATCTATGACTTATGACAAGTAACTGAGACTTATCATATTTTGTTTTAAATGTAATCAAAGATTCTTAAACTTTGAGAATGAAGAAATCCCTTCCCTAAGTTATTTATATACATGTAGAACCCTATTTTCAAAGGGTTAAAGTTTTGGATGAATATACAGGAAGAGATAAATAAATTTATTTTCATGAAACTATGTTTTTCCTTTTTTCTTCCTTATCTATGTTAATCAACTTGAAGTTTATTTGTCTATATTAATTCAGAATTTTGAAGTATGTTAGTGCTATAGATGAATCTAATTGTGTTATTAATTAATATTAGTCTTAGATGTGCAACAAAAATTGAATATTGATAGGTTTCATTGATTTATATAGTTATTATAAGTTGAATTAATAATCTAAGGTGTATAAAAGTATCTGTATTGATATAGTCTTCTAAGTGTCAACCTTAACTACCCTAGAAAACTTCTAGGTCTAAATAATAATCTCTTATATAAATGCATGCCATAGTAGTCCTAAGAAGAGAAAACTTTAGCTGAGATAATTAAATATCTTATATTTTTTTATCCTAATATTCTAATCATATTTTTTCATGAATGTCCAAAAGATGCAAACAACAAACACTAGTTCTAGAGATACTTGTCCACCAGAGAAATAACCTTAGAAATCACTTTTTAAAGACACAAAACCTTCTTTTTTTCCTTACGCTTCCTTATTTCTTAATTTTATTTGACATATATGTACCATATAATATTTCTCTACCCATTGAACTCTCCTATTTATTTATCTTTTTGTTAGATTTCATGCATCTATCCACAAAACCTAGTTAAACAACCCACAAGCTTGACCTATTATTCCACCACTCAATTACTTTAACTACATACATTCAACTTGTGATCTTGAGTGGAACATGTTCCAAATAGACCCCAAAATGTTAAACGCTACCTCATTTAAACTTTATAAGGTGTGAATAAAACTCACATCAATAGTAAATCAAAAATTGGTTTTAGAAGGAGGGTCACTTGGGTGTTTTCCCAATAAATAGGGGCTAGTAATTACAAAGGCACCCAAGAGATTAAAAAGGCATAGAGCCCAAGCTAGCCTTTTGGTTTCACCATTGTCAAATTCTATGAGGCCTAGACCCATACCTAGCATTCATGAGATACATAGAGCCTGAACGCCTTCCCCTATAAGAAATGTAATATTTATCAATCTTACTATGACTCAACCTTGGTTAATTAGATCTACCATTACCATCCATTAGGACTAACATTATCTACAAAGGAACTTTGAAAAGTATTTTCCTCATTTTCCCCCTCAAGAGGGAGGATATCAAAAGAACATATCAAATCTTTCAAGGCTACCCTAAGATTAATTAATGTCATCCATGAGGATGTTGCATGAAAAAAAGTTTCAGTTACTCTAAAAAAATTATTCTTTTGATTGTTATCTCAGCTTGCAGAAAAATTCCATCACATCATGGAATGATTACCAAAATATGTTCCTTGCATAATTTAGACATGTAACTAACCCAATTTTGGTATATCAACTCTTTACCAACATGATGAGGGAACCTAACTTGTCAATGCAAGCCTTTAATTGTATATTATATACGAATGTACACTTGAGTGTTTCATAAAATCTATAAAATAATCTAATGTTTAAGATATATAAAAATGCCCTGGATCCTTGTACTGTAGCATTCTTATAAAGAGCTTCTACTATCAATAATCTATCTTTGGAATTCCAAGAGGCTATTAAAATTGACAAGAATATCAATCCAAAACTTAGCCCTCATAATTAAGAGGAAAAACATTCAATAATGGACTCATATCCTTAAATATAATCCCACATGTGAATTAGAATGCTCCCACATTAAATAAGAATCATTTTTACACTCTACCTCTCATGACATAGCAAATAAGAAATCAAAATTATGGTTTCTTGAATAATCAAACATAAAGGAATGGTCACCATCAGAATCAACATTAAGTTCACACCAATGAAGTAGTCTCTCATGGTTCTGACTCCAATAAAGCTAAATTGGATTCTATATAAGGGATGGTCTTGAAGCTAAGTAATAGTTTATTGAATATGTAAAAAAGGATGGGTAATACCAATAATCAAAATTATAACTAGAATTTTAGATTTTCAAGATTTAATAGGCCTTTTAACAAGCCCACCAATAATGTAGAAAAATAATAATCTAATAAGCTACCAAAAATCAATATCATGAAAATAGCTTTGCTTAACTGAAGCAAGGTCCATAACACATCACAACATCAAGAGTTAGAGTGTACATAGTTATGGGTATGCTTTGAAATATTCTAGAGATAAAGGACTAGACAAGATCAAATGATCAATCTTCTAGAAATCTAGCCCTTCTAGTTCAGTTCTGGTCTTTGAGAGCTATGATTATTTCTTACCTAATGAAGATGATAATATTCCAAATGATAACTCTAATCAATTAAAATCCTTCCAATAGTTCAAAAATAATAATTATAGTCTAAGGATTAGGTATCCTCTTACTAATTCCACTCCTCCCAATAATATAGTTACCCCTCTAAATCTTAGCGTTGATAATAATCCTCCTCCCCCTATAGGGAATGATCATATTCAACACAAAGAGGAGTAAAATAAAGGAGGATATAATATCATTGATGATATGAATAAAATTAAGGCCAACATCGCTCTTCATGAGCTAACACAAATCATATAATATAAGTTCTTATGAAATTCCATCATAGGTAAGTCTATTATAGAAAATTCCATGATATCCAACATGATGTTATACAAAAAAGCAAGCTTGAGGTTCCCCCTTTCTTACTAATTGTTTGAGAATTTGGAAATAATATGCATAATTTCCTAATAAATTTTGGAGCTTCAATAATAGTAATGCCAAATTCTATTTGTCTAAATCTTGGTTTAACACCAAATCCATCCAAGAGGACTATGACATAGCTAGATAAAATAATAGTGCCTATATTAAGGGAGCTTAATATTGTGAGAATTCAAGTTGCCTCTTAGCCTAGAGTAGAGATTACTATTGACATCTTGGTAGTGGATATTATTGAAGGGTATGGGTTATTGTTGAGTAGAGATTGGTCAAAAATGTTAAATGGATTTGATTCCACAAATTTTCACATATCTAGCTGCCTTAGAGAGGCATAGCCAACTAGATAAGGATTAATAGAGAGAAAAGGATGAAATATCCTATGAGAGAGTAAAATATTACCAATGAAGAGGTAAGTTATAAATATCTTAGTCTTATAATTTATACATTTACCACAAAACATGAATTACAAAAAGAAATTCAGGACCCTTTCCAATTATGGATGCTCTATTTTGATGGATCAAGATCCAAGCAAGGATTAGTTATTGGTATCAAGTTGATCAATCCATAAAGAAATAAACTACTGGTAGCATACATACTCTATTTCCCATACAATAATAGATCAAAATACAAAGCCCTAATTATGGGATTATAGTTTGTCCTCATGAATAATGTTAAAAAATTCTTAGTACACAAAGATTTTGAATTCATTATTAACCATGTTAGAAATAATAATGAATTTAAATTGTCATATTTAAATAAATACAAACATAGATCCTAGGATATAATTAAATCATTTGAATATTTCAACATAGTAGTTATCCCAAGATAACAAAATGGAGCCATTGATTCACTAGTTACTTTAGCAATAAATTTGAAACCTTTATAAGAGTCAAAAATCTAGAAGTTCTCCATTGAATTAGTACCTTGTAATTTAGTACTAGATAATGTTGAAAAAATTCAAGTGTTTGATTATGACTAGCAAATTCTCCAATTTTTGACAAATTTAGGATAATTTAAATATCAAATAATTAATGATGAAGAAAGAAACCACAAGTGCCATGAAGAATTGGATGAAGAAGGTGCTATCTAACTAAAGGAGAATTGTATCCTATTGGAATGGTCACCATGGAAAGGACCTTTAATATAAATATTTATTCCCAATCACAAAGGCAATTCAAGGTTAATGAATCTAAATTTATCTCAAAAAATGTAGGTGATGAGAGGGACACATACTTCATAAATATAATCTTAATATGCACACTAGAATAAAGGCAAAAGGTTAAGGAACTAATTATCAGGTATATAGATGTAATTTCATGGACCTATGGTGACTTAAGGATATTCAATCCTAGAGTCATCACCTATATCATTCCACTCAAGCTTGATCATAAACCATTTAGACAAAGACAAAGGATGGTTAATCCTATCTTACAACCAATAATTAAAAAGGAATTGGAGAAGTTGCTAAATGCTAGGATAGTTTTTCCTATTAGACATTAAATTGGGTGGCAAATTTAGTTCTGGTCAAGAAAAAGAGTGGTGAGATCAGAATATCCATCAAATTCAAGAATATGAATAAATCTTTAGATAATGACAATTAAGTAACACAAACTATGAGTGGGTCTTAAATGATGTCTTTATTGGATAAATTTTTAGGCTATAATAAAGTACTAGCTAAATCAAAGAAAAGGATGAAAATAGTGTTTGCTATGTGTTAGTTGATTATTTTGTTGATTAGCGTACTAATAAACAAAATAGGTCTGATAAGCCAAAGTAGGAAGATTGGTCATCCAAATGTGTAGGTTTACCACATCAAAAGGGGACTAATCTCTCCTCTCATCAAGGGGAGGTTCCCCCTATATATATATATATATATATATATATATATATATATATATATATATATATATATATATATATATATATATATATATATATATATATATATATATATATATATATATATATATATATATATATATATATATATATATATATATATATATATTACTCAAGGGTAGGATAAACCATCCATCTCTCTTTCTTTAGAGATGATGCATGCAACTCAAAGGAAAAAACTCAAGGGAAATGATAGAAAGCACTCCTCTTCTTTCAAAAGTACTATTCAACAAACCACAAGAATACTCCTAGTAGTAAATGCAAAATGTAATCGAGGATGTAGTAACTAGCAAATTGAGATGTAGCACAAAGTCTCCACCTGAAATGCTCAAGAGTGAGATATGAAGGACAATGAGGGTACAAAGTAGTCCTAAGGTCCTTTACATAGAAACAAAAATAAAACACACTAAAGACAATTGTGGGGGCAAAAACATCTCTCCACAATTGGCTTCAGGACACCTTCCTGACTACTTTTACTAATTCTACTTGTTGAATTAAAGGAATAGAAAATATATTAAAAAAAAGACATAAGAATAGTTTCCCCAACAACAAAGATATCACAGCACAAAGTTTGAAAAGTCACTTGATTTCTTATTCCAATAACAAAATATGATCAACAATCTGAACTCAAAGTCTCAATAATGCCTTTCAATTTGGGTAGAGTTTCATTTTTGATTATCAGAGAGTGATCCATTTACAATAAAAGAGAGTCCCTTATATAGCCTCTTCAAGAAGGACTTAGGAACAGTAACACATCATGTTGCATTAATTTTTTTTAAGAAGACATTCTAGAATTTAGGGGCATTTACCCATTTGCTTTTCTCAATCCAGAGAAATGGGTTGTGCTATTGAAAGTTTACATCTTTCAATGTCCACCCAGGGATCTACTTCTAGAAACATATCTGATGTGCAAATGTTTTTGATCCTTCCTCATCATTCCTCCTTTTTTGGTTAATTAAATTAGGTCCTTGATTTAATTTGATGCATTTGTTCCTTAGTCGCTTCCTACTGATCTTGGCCTTAAAACCTTTGAATGCATTCAAGTCCATAGATTTAAACCTATAAGAATCAATAGATATTTCATTGTCATAATTTTGACGTCTATGGGCACGTCACTTTCCTTGGTAATTCCTTCAGATTTGTCATTTGATCTTTCTCAAAGGAGACCTGCCCTTCAGGGCCTTGAGAAACGGTCTACTTTGGGTTAGGAAGAGCCCCCTGCAAGGGTATCTACCCTTGAGGAGGTCTTTAGATGGCCTTCATGCTTCTTTGTTCTAGTGGGTCACTAAGTTCTTTGGCTCTTCTTTAAGGCTTTTCAAAATCAATAGCTATTTTATGAACCTTAAAATTGGCATTCATGCACCCATCACTATGTTTGAATTTCTAATGGCTAGTTCATCATTCTTGACTTTGACGTCTTTGGGTGCATCACCCCTTGGAATTTCTTCAGCTTTCTCTTGATTCAGCCTTTTTCTCTACTTACTTCCTTCAGATTTCTTGTTTTACATCCTTTTGAAGGGAAGGTGACCCTTCGACTTTAGGGAAGTGTCCTTTAATTTGGCAGTCGAGAGTCCCACATAAGGGCACCTGCCCTTTAGGGTCCTTTGGTGGCCTTTTGTCTTTGGATCCCTTCAAAGCTTTCCCACAGAATTCTTTTGCAGACATTTTCCCATGGACAAAAGAACCACAAGAATTGTTTCAATTGCTTTGTCTTAGGCCTTTAGAAATTCCTTTAGGCTTTTCTCCTACAGCTTCCCCAAATTTCTTTGGACTTTTTGTATGAGGGAATTCCTTCAGACAAAAGTCTAAAAGAATTCATTTCTTGCCTTAGTCTTTTTTCCTAAAGGAATCCCTTTATCTTTCAGTCTTTTCAATTGGTCCATATGCCTCCTTCTTGCCCTCCACAAGGGTATCTACCCTTCAAAATTTGCCTTAGTCAATTTTATGTGAATTATAAATTATGACATGTGGTAACATCCACTGAGTTCTATCAATTTTTTGCTTGCTTCCCTTCATAAGGGTATCTGATCCTTTTACTTTTGGGTAACCCCTTAAACCTACCAATTGAACCAACCGATTGAACCAAATTTGGTTCAATGGTTCAATGGTTCATTCCCTTTGACCACTTGAACCAAGTTTCTTTGAAACAAGCTTCATTAAACCCATTGAATGTTGAACCTTGAACCCATTGAACCTTTGAACCAAAGTGGTTCAATGGTTCATTAGTTCAATCGGTTCATTCTCTTTGATTTGGCTAAGTCATTTTGATCCTCATTGAACCAAATGCGTTGAACCTTGAACCCGTTGAACCTTTGAACCTAAGTGGTTCAATGGTTCAATGGTTCAAGCCTCAAAAACTTGTTCTTTTGATTGACCCTACTTGTAGAAGCCTTTGAACCTATTGAACTCTTGTTACTGATGTTGAACTCTTTTAGTTGAACCTGGTTGTTGAACCAACTTTGAAATCACCTAAGTGTTGAGAGATTACTTCTTTCCTATAGAGTCCATAGAAATCAACCTGTGAAGTCTGTTGAACTTGGCCTATAGAGTCTATAGATTTTCTTCCTATAGAGTCCATAGATTCAAGCCTGTAGAGTCCATATATTCAAGCCTGCAGAGTCCATAGATTCAAGCCTACAGAGTCCATAGATTCAAGCCTATAGAGTCTGTAGATTCAAGATTGTAAAGTCCGTAGATTTAAGTGAAGCTTAAAAAATGAGGAATTTGAATGCTTAGAAAAAAATTGAGAAGGGTAAAGATTATTTTCATCTGAGGAACCAAAATAGTTCAAATGTTGTCCCAAAAATGAGTGATATTTTTTGGGGACAATAGCTAGCTCCAATTGGGGAACTTTTATCAATTGTAAAAAAAATTCAAGGGAGTAGAATCCAGAATCTTCAGTGTCTTCACGTGTACCATTGGGCTATGGAGTCATGTTACCTAAAAATGGAAGGCATAAAAAATGGAAACAAATAAAACAAAATAGAATAAAAAACTATACAAATATACATATGTACAGATGCAATAATCTGATACTTCAAGAGTTGAAGTGTTTTAGATGTTGCTTCCTGAGAGGTAGTGAAAATAGTGTACCATCTTGGTAAACTAGTGGGAAACCATTTTGCCCTGAGAAAGGGTGATGGGAGAATGGAACTCTCCACTAGGAAACCAATTTTCTATGTCTTCCTATTGGCCTTTTCCTCTTCTTGCTCCATGGTAGGACATGGTCTTCAAACTAAAAACCATAACTCCTTGCTCTCCCTATGAAGAGTTCTTTTTGCTGACTTTGGAATACATTAGTATGGTCCACCACCATAGCTTGATGTTATACTGGTCTAGTCTAGCACATGCTTTGATTTTCAGCATTAAACCCTTGACAAACCATTATCTCAGCATCTCCTTTGGTGTGAAGGAGTTTGATCTCTTCATCTTGAGAAGTCTTCAATCTGAGCAATAGAGATTTGCATCTAGCTATGGAAGAATTACTTCCATCAGATTCTAAGATCCAAGCATCATTAGAAGATGATCTTGTATTAGATTTATCTTCATTAAAGATGGTAGATCCTTCTTGATTTGTATTGCTCCCTACTAATTCTTCTGATGCCTTGTTTGGATCAAATCTTGGATTGCTAGCTATAAGACTTTCATCAGCTAAGACATGAGCATCCTCTGTGGTTAAGAAGTAATTACCCTTGCCTAAAGGCTCAAATAGAATTTGAGCTATAGGGTTCGATGTTTGGGTGACCACAATTTTTGCCTCATACAAGTCTACACCTCGTTCTCCATCAATGTCCAATTGCTCAAGATTGGCTTGCGGGGATTCAAACTTAGGGATTTAAATTTTGGATTTCTTGACATGATCAATCATGTCAAATGACTGGAATGGACTTGGAAGAGAGGATGGGAGTTCATTCTTTTGGTTTCTTAGAGGGGGAGGACTGGTTTGCAAAGTTGAAGTAGAAGGTGCAGAGATGTTTGATGTGCTAACCTTCTTGGCAATCACTAGGTCCTTTGACTGGAAAGGTAGAGTGATTCCCTACTTAGCAATTAGAATTTCAAGCTGAGTTCCTTCCTATATTATTTCTTTATCAGCTTCTTGGGCTAATCAATTCTTGGACCAGGTGAATACTGCATATGATCCTTTGATTGCTTCACCTTCACTTCTGGGTTCATCATAATAATTAAGGAAACTAATGTGGGAGTCACTAGTTGATTCTTCTAGATCCTCCCTAAAAAGACCAGTGCCATTTCCTTACTTGAACTCAAGTTGGAAATAGGAAACATGCTTTGTTTCTAGATATCTAACTAGTGAGTTGGTTAGAGGTGCTTAAGGGCAAGGTTCATTTGTGGGGGAGGAAGACAATTTTGTTGCCCTTGACTTCTGGTAGCATTGCCTTGATATGGCTAATTAGGGAATGTCCTCCTTAGTATATCTTTATATAGAGGAGTAGAAGACATACCTTGTTCCATTTGCCTTTTCAAGGCTAGCAATTCATTTGAAAACTTTTGTACCATTGGGTTAGTGGTGACTGTGGGTGAGTATTCAGAAGATGAAGAGGGTTTGCCTCTATTTGGGTCTCTCCTTATCTTTCCTACCAAGATAAGGTCATCTTCTACCTTAGTAGCCAAGTCTTGACTAGCAACAAGGTCTATATGGCCAGCTTGAATTAATAGAAAACTCACTTTAGGTAGCTATGAGTTGATGAAGAAGCATTTGAGGTTCTGAGGTGTTAGATGGGCTACCATGGGAATCATGTGCTTCAACTTATTGAACCTAGCAATAAAATCCCTCATAGGCTCATGAGACTCCTTCTTCATCTAAGTGAGTTGGGCTAGCAAGGCATATGCATCCTCTCAAGCTTGAACCTTGCTTCAAACTTGGCTTTAAGTGTATCCCAGTCAGTCATTGATCTAACTTGTAGATGGTAGAACCAGTCTACAACATCACCTTGTAGTATCTCGACAAAAAGCCTGACTGCTACATCTTTGAATTCCACCCCTATCACACCATAGGCTATGATGAAGGCTACAATGTGTTCATCATTGTGAACTATCCCATCACCAAATAATTTGAGGGAATTCTTTCTTGAACTACATGGGAGTTCATGTAGAGGGGGCATCAAGTTGAGTGGGCCAAAAGAGTTACCCCAGGGGCGTCGAACTACCATGATTTAATTATCAAAAATAGGGATAAAAAATCTAGGTGGAGTGGCCAATTTGAAAAGCAAAAATGGAGAAAGACTAGCCTTGCTTTAGCTTGAGGATTGAGGCTTCAAATTGTGCATTCTTTCCTAGTAGCTCTAGTTTTATAGACTAGATAAAATAACAAAAGTGGAGGAAGATGGTAAGGCTATAATGATAATGGGTAAGACATGGAATAGAGTCACTAGGGTTTGTAATGGATAATGGTTATAAGGATTATGGGTAAGACATAGGTGATGTTTCAATCTAAAACTTGAGGTTCTAAATTGCACAAAATCACTGTGTTCCCTAGTAGAGTCACCAAAAATTGTTGGTTGATTATTTTGTCGATCAACGTACTAATAAACAAAATAGGTCTAATCAGCCAAAGTAGGAAGATTGGTCATCTAAATGTGTAGGTTTACCACATCAAAATGGGACTAATCTCTCCTCTCATCAAGGGGAGGTTACCTAAAGATATGATATATATATAAATAGAAAATAATACTCAAGGGTAGGATAAACCATCCATCTCTCTTTCTTCATAGATGATGCATGCAAATCAAAGGAAAAAACTCAAGGGAAATGATAGAAAGCACTCTTCTTTCAGAAGTACTATTCAACAAACCACAAGAATACTCTTGGTAGTAAATGCAAAATGTAATTGAGGATGTAGTAACCAAAAAATTGAGATGTACCACAAAGTCTCCACCTGAATTGCCCAAGAGTGAGATATAAAGGACAATGAGGGTACAAAGTCATCCTAAGGTCCTTTACACAGAAACAAAAAGAAAACACACTAAAGGCAATTACAGGGGCAAAAAGTCTCTCCACATTTGGCTTTAGGACACCTTCTTAACTACTTTCACTAATTCTACTTGTTGAATTAAAGGAACATAAAATATATTAAGGAAAAAGACATAAGAACAGTTTCCCCAACAATAAAGATATCACAACACAAAGTTTGAAAAGTCTCTTGATTTCTTAATCTAATAACAAAATATGATCAACAATCTAAGATCAATGTCTTAGTAATGCCTTTCAATTTGGGTAGAGTTATGTTTCTAATTATTAGAGAGTGATCCATTTACAATAAAAGAGAGTCCCTTATATAGCCTCTTTAAGAAGGACTCAGGAACAATAACACATCATATTGCATTGAAATTTGTTAAGAAGACATGCTAGAATTTAGGGGCATTTACCCATTTGCCTTTCTCAATGTAGATAAATGGGTCATGCTATTGAAAGTTTGCATCTTTCAATGTCCACCTGGTGATCTATTTTTAGAAACATATCTAATGCACAAATGTTTCTTATCCTTCCTCATCATTTCTCCTTTTCTAGTTAATTGAATCATGCCCTTGATTCAATTTGATGCATCTATTCCTTAGTCACTTCCTATTGATCTTAGCCTTAAAGCCTTTTAATGCATTTAGGTTTTTATATTTAAACCTACAAGGATCAATAGATATTTCATTATTGCAACTTTGACATCTGCGGGCACATCACTTTCCTTGGCAATTCCTTCAGCTTTGTCATTTGATCTTTCCTAGGGGATACTTGCCCTTCGAGGCCTTGAGAAATAGTCTACTTTGGGTCAGGAAGAGCCCCCCACAAGGGTATTTTCCCTTTGAGTGGTCTTTAGATGGCCTTCAGGCTTTTTTCTTCTAGTGGGTCGCTATGTTCTTTGGCTCTTCATTAAGGCTTTTCAAAATCAATGGCTATTTTATGAACCCTCAAATTGATGTTCATGCACCCATCACTACATTTGAATTTCCAATGGTTAGTTCATTATTCTTGACTTTAACGTCTTTAGGCACATCACCCCTTGGACTTTCTTTGGCTTTCTTTTGATTCAACCTTTTTTGCTACTTGCTTCCTTCAAATTTCTTATTTTGCATCCTTTCAAAGGTAAGGTGACCCTTTGGCTTTGGGGAAGTGTCTTTTAATTTGGTAGTAGAGAGTCCCCTGGAAGGGAACCTGCCCTTTAGGGTCCTTCAGTGGCCTTTTGTCTTTGGAGTCCTTCGAAGCTTTCCCACTGACTTTTTCTGCAGACATTTTCTTGTAGACAAAAAGTCTACAAGAATTGTTCTGATTGCTTTATCTTAGGCCTTCAGAAATTCTTTCAGGCTTTTCTATCATAGCTTCCCCTAATTTATTTGGACTTTTTGTCTAAAGGAATTCCTTCAGACAGAAGTCCAAAAGAATTCATTTCTTGCCTTAGACTTTTTTCTCGAAGGAAATCCCTTTGTCTTTCAGTCTTTTCAATTGGTTCATGTGCCTCCTTCTTGCCCTCCGCAAGGGTATCTTCCCTTCAAAATTTCCCTTAGATGATTTTATGTAAATTTAAAATTGTGACACATGGTAGCATCCACTGAGTTCTGTTGGGTTTTTACTCGCTACCCTCCATAAGGGTATCGAATCCTTTGACTTTTAGGTAATGCCTTGAACCTACTGATTGAACCAACTTTGGTTCAATGGTTCAATGGTTCATTCCCTTTTCTTTCTTGAACCAAGATTCTTTGAAACAAGCTTCATTGAACCCGTTGAACCTTGAACCTTGAACCCATTGAACCTTTGAACCAAAGTGGTTCAATGGTTCATCGATTCAATTGGTTCATTCCCTTTGATTCGGCTATGTCCTTTTGATCCTCATTGAACCAAATACATTGAACCTATTGAACCTTGAACCCATTTAACCTTTAAACCAAAGTGGTTTAATGGTTTGATGATTCAATGGTTTAATCCTTGGAAACTTGTTCCTTTGACTGAACCTACTTGTAAAAGCCTTTGAACTTGTTGAACTCTTGTTGCTGATGTTGAACCTTTGAACTTGTTGAACTCTTTTAGTTGAACCTAGTTGTTGAACCAACTTTGAAATCACCTAAGTGTTGAGAGCTTGCTTCTTTCTTATAGAGTCCATAGAAATCAACCTATGAAGTCCATTGAACTTGGCTTGCAGAGTCTGTAGATTTTCTTCCTATAGAGTCCATAGATTCAAGCCTACAGAGTCTGTAGATTTAAGCCTGCAAAGTTCGTAGAATCAAGTGAAGCTTGAAAAATGAGGAATTTGAATGCTTAGAACAAATTTTGAGAAGGACAGAGATTATTTTGGTCTGAGGAACCAAAATAGTTCAAATTTTGTCCCAAAAATGAGTGATTTTTTGGGGGACAACACTATGAAATGCAAAACATATGTATATAAGTGAATGTCATTTAGGTTGATCAATAATAAAGCTACTTTTTAGAGAGAAATGGACCATGCATTCTAGGGAATAATATGTAAGTGCATAACTAAATACATGGATTACCTCACTATTCTCTCTAAGAATAGAGCTAATCATATAAACTAACTTCAATCCATTTTTTAAAGATGTGGGAAGTGTAGGGTATCACTTAAATACAAGAAGAGTATATTAAACATTAGTAAAGGCAAGATTCTAGGCATCATTATCACTAAATATGGGATCACCATTGACCCAAATAAGCTCCAAGGGATTTAAAAAATAATGTTTCCAAATAGATAAAAGGATCTCAAATATTTTCTTGAAAGAAATTTTTCATAAATAAATTTATATCAGGATATACAGATATTATCAAGCCCCTAAACACAATTCTCAAATAGAGTGCTGAAGTAAAGTCGACACCTAAAGCTAAGAAGTCCTTATAAGACATAAATATGGATATTTCACAAGCCCCAATACTGGTAATCCTAAATTTTACTAAATTTTTTTTCTTGTATTCATTCACCTTAAAACATATTATTGCTATCATACTTATGCAGAAAAAGGGAATAAAGTAAGCACCCTATCATGTTCATGAGTACTAACTTAAAAGATGTAAATCTTGAGTAGTCCTTGATTCAAAATCAAATATTCTCTCTTATCAAACTAATTAAGAATTTTAGATACTACATTTTATAATATAATACCATTACCAGAGTACCAAATCCTACTGTCAAACGTACACTAGGATATAATGAATTGGGGGAGCATAGAGGTAAATCGATACAAAGTTGGAAGAATTGATATTGAGATTAAACTTACCAGGATTGTTATAATATAAGACATTATTAAATCGATGACTGAAATAGACCCATGCATCACCATCAAAGAGGTGTGTCAAACATAGGTCTCCTAAGAATATTGGTATTTAAGTATTATTTAGTTCCTACTCACTAGAACATGCCCCTAAGAACTCAAGAGAGATAAAAAGAGAGATTTAAGACTCAAGGCTACTCATTATATGATTAGGAAAGGAATCTTCTATAATAATTATTATGAAGGGATCTATTTTTAGATGTGTGTCACATGGAGAAAATAAAGAAATATTAGAAAATCTACATCAAAATATTGAAAATGGTTATCCATATAAAAATACTACATCCCATAAAATATTCTTAATGGGTTATTATTGGTTGGTGATATTTAAAGATCCTCACTTCCATGTGAGGACATGCCACAAATGATAATTTTTGGCAAAAAGAGAGGTACACACAATAATGCCACTTGTCCTATTATTGAAGTTAGGTCATTCTCCCAATGCGGATTATATTTCATCAGTGTTATAAACATGAATTCCTTAGCTAGGCACATGTTCATACTCACTATTACAAATTATTGCTCTAGATGGATTGAGGTAACAACCACCATGAACTATAGAGCCTAATACATGATAAGTTTTCATGAAGAATATATCACAACCAAATTTGGCATGCCTATTTCTTTGGTTTGTAATAATGGGCCATCAATTAGCTGAGTTCATTGAATGGGTCCATGATAATTATATTACAATTAGATCACCCTACAATCACTACCCATAAGGAACTAGAAAGGTTGAGTCAACCAATAATAACCTCATAAATGCTATTAATAAGTTAGATACAAATAATCCTAGGGAGTGCCATCTCTTACAAAAATATACACTGTGGGTAGACAAAACTAGGTAAAAATAGGCTCTTAAAGGTTCACCATATCTACTGGTTTATGGGAAACAACTAGTATTCTTAATTATGCTAAAATTAGCAACATATCAGTTTATACAAGAATATAGGGAGTATAAAGATAAAATAGAGTCCAAATTGTTTAATATCATTTAAATGAAAGACTCTAAGGATAAATCATTGCAAAACTTTAGCAAACATCAAGATGTGGTCATGAAATGGTTTGATAAGAGAATAAAATTCAAACCATTTAGGATATTTGAATTGGTGCTAATATGGGACAAATTAAATGATAAAAAAGGTGTAAATGACAAGTTTACCCCACTATGGATACAACTATATCATATTTATAAGATCTTGGGTAAATAATGCATTCCGTGTAAAATATCTTTAAGGTAACGATTTGACATATCTAGTTAATGGAGAATTTTTGAAGAATTGCTTCATGGCTTCCCTATTTTGAGAGGTCTTAGAGTAATGATGTATGTCTTGGTAGAGGTAAGACTAGGTTATATTGGCTTCATTAGTTAATTTCTTGATTTTAGTCATTTGTGTTTATTAGATTAGTTCATCATTTCTAGATTAGTCATTTTGCTTTTAGTAGTTTTCCTATATTCTAGGATAATTTTATTTGGATTTCATGGTAGTCTAAGATTGGTCAATCCTAGTATAATCAAATTACACTTTTAGGTGTTTTAAATCCAACCCAAATCAATGGGCGTTGCATATTATAGTTTAGAATTTTTAATCTAGGTAAACAATGAGAGAGTTAGCCATGAAGATGTCCTAAAGCTAATGATTTCATTAGGTATGTAAAATTTTCTCCCACAATCCTATGTAAATTTAGAAATATCTCTTTTTCCCTTTGGGTCAAATGCACACAAAAATTTAATACTTTTTTAAGGTAATAATCATGGACATGGGCAAAATTTAATAGGGACATTTTGATTAAACCAAAACATTACTAAGACCAACTCATGGTGGTCACCTTCTTCCATCTTTCATTCATAAAGAAAAGAAAAAGAAAAAAAAAGTTTTAAAAATAAAAAGCATAATCTAAAAGCCTAAAATAAAATAAAAAATGATTTAAAGCCTACATGATGAAATAGAATCAATGTATCACACATTATTGAAAATATGAAGAAAGGAGTAATAGGTGATCAAAGGTATCTTTGAAGGGGATATTGACGTCTATCTGGCGTTAGATAAATTCCAAATCTCCTAAATGTGTATATACTTAATTATAAATCAAAATTAAACATAAAACTCACCCCATCTCTTTTATTAAAACCCTAAGGTAAGAGATAAAGAACATCACTTTCCACACACAGATCCAAGGCATAAGTGAAGTTAGTATGTTGTATAAGATTATGAAGAGTCTATTTTAATTTCTAATTTAATCAATTGTTTTGGGATTATTTTATGGTTGATATTTGGATTTTAAAACCATGGATTTTGGGTTCTTGAAAACTTGGGAGTATTCACTCTTATGAGTCACCATTTGTTGTATTCAAGACAACTCACCCTGTATTTTTATTTGAAAAGTGGGGACCCCATTTATTTAAGAGATTATGAATATTTTATCTAGGTATTTATGTGTTTTTTATGGTTATGAGGGTTATTATTATATATAAAAACTTAGAGTTTTGAACATTGAATCATTTTAGGGTATACTTTTTTCTATTTGAAAGGACTAGTTTAAACTAATCTATTAATAAAAAGTTGAGAGTGTTGAGAAGTGTTGTTATTGATGACAAAGTTGATATAATTTGATGTCAATCATTGATGTCATTGATGTAAATATTAATGGTGTGTGGGTTATGAGATTGTATGCCTAATATGAATACTTGACATAGAATAAAGTGAGCTACAAAGATCCTTAGTCAAGCTCCAAAGATCTATGCTCTGAAGATGCTCTATCAAGCTATGAAGATATTCTATTAGATCTCTGAAGATCTACTAGGTAGATTAAAACATGTTCCAACAAATCTTTGAAGATGCCCAACTTTACTCTATATATTAATATAGCAACTCCAAATATATTTACTATACATATATAGATTTTCCCTCTTTAGATATCTTCTTTTAGACATTTTTATTCATAGTAATAGTCTTAAATGATCTGATAATGTCTCTTTAATGAGAGAGAATTTGAAGGAAAAATCATGATTATTATAAGTTTGATGCTATGTTTCAAGTCAAGGAGTGTTTCAAGGTTAGTTTTAAAACTTGAAGTGCTTGAGAAGTCTAGTCATGACATTGGTCATTACATGAAGAAACCTTGTGAAAAGGTATGAGATTCATGGCCTAGTGAGATGAACTCACATAGGCATAAGATGATTTATTAGGTTTTTTAAATCATAATTATGAGTCTTTGGATCTCTCAACTGAGTCTCAAGGTAAGAATACATGGTTAAAACCTATAGACCTAGTGTGAAACTAGACCACTTGTAGACCCTACTTGGCCTAATAAAGCAACATGAGATGTTGATAATACATATGAAGAATAATTGATATTTTTTGAGCATGAGAGAGGATTTTTTTAGTTTTTACATGATGTTTTGAGAGATTTTATAGTGGTTATATGGTCATCTTCAAGACCTATTATGACTTGTAGGTCAAAGGCTTAGAGAAAAAAGAGAGATGGTGGCCAAACAGGGTATTAGGATTAGTTTACAAGGTACGTGTGAGTATATGTGCGTTAAAAAAGGTATATAATGTTTTTCAAAGTATGTTGACCAAGTTTTAGGTCAAAATTTGAATGTTAAGATAAAAAAACATGTTTTGAGGACTCTCAAGTACACAGAATGAAGAGTTGTCTACTTGAGAAGGTTTGTTAAGTGGTCATTGGCCTGTTAAAAATATTAATGAGGACATAATATATTCATGGTATATTTGGAATGTTCCTATCTCAAATTTACAAGCATTAGTTTTTGAAATGAGGGGCTAACCTTTATTAATGATCATTAAAACTATAAGATGGTTTAAACCCTCAAATAAACCTAATAGTGACCTGAGGAGAAATATTTTATTATAAAGTGATAATAATGGTTTTAAAATGATAATTATGTTATTTTATCATGTATTCAACTATCCTAATCACCTCTAGGTATGATTGGTTTGTCAAGTGAGTGGACCTCATAGGAAAGGCCTTATTTCTTAGAGATTTATTACAACAATTAAAATTGATTGAGTCAATGTTTTTAAATAGATGGAGGTTGAATATTTATACTTTTATATTATGTATATTGTGGTTTATAATTATTTTATTTGCATTATAATTTCTAAATTAGTCATACAAGTTGACTAGTTGCTAATAGACCTAGTGGTGCAGATGGTGAAAAAACTAGGTAGAAGTGAGAAGATGATTAGGGATGTGATAACATAGACTAGGAGTAAATACAAGTGCATGGAAAATGAAAATATTTATATAATATTTTTATATTATTGTATATATAATAATTTTTCTCTCAAATTGACTTGTCTAACTCAGTGAGGTCCGTGTATAGTGAAGTCATGATATTGGTCTGTAAGACCAATATTGCTATTAGAAGTTTATGATCTATTTGTTTAAAGTTGTTTATATGTTGTTTTAATATCATATTCATGTATTTTAATCTATTTATTATTCCATTTCATGTATCGTAAGTTCCTTTTTCCATGATTGTGTTTTGAGGCTATTTGGAAGTTCTAAGTGGGCTACTTGTAGAGAAGGGTTTGAGGCCTTTTGCATTGTATAATGAATTATAATTAACATGGTGAATTTTTTAATTTAATATAGGCTCTATATGTTTTATTTTTTCAATGGTTATTTTTAAACAAATTTCTTATGATTCAATTGTTCAAGATAGATTTTCTAGGTATGCACAAGCCTAGTATGAATAATGCCTTGAGAAGAGGTTCAAGAGGTGGTTGGACATAAAATCTATTGTGGTGATAAATTAAAGATATATAAGGTATATTTTAGTATTTTTTATATGTTCCTACTATGTGATAATTTTTAGAGTGTTACAAATATTTCAAAGGGTAACATGTGTTAATGAAGGCCTAATTGAATTAGGTCTCCTTTAGGCCTAAAAGGGGGTTTTGGTCCTATACACTATGACCAACCTTTTTTAATGTTTTTTTCATGTTTTTTTTTGTGTTATATGTAGTATTTAATTTAAAATATAAGTGATAATGTGTGTAAGTATTACCAATAGGTGTATGAGAAAGAGCTTAGTATAAGAACAAGGCTTAATATGCCAATTAGCTAGTTAGAAAGCATGAGAGTTGAAGTGGAAGATATAAAATTTTAAAGAGAAAAGTGAGGTAATATAAACCTTAATCAAGGTGTATAGAAACTATCATGAATATATAAAAATGGTATTATATATAACAATCAAGGTCAAATGATCTAATCTGTCTTGAGGAGACCTAATTGAGTGAAGAAGGCTAGAGACCAGTTTGAGAATGATAGAAGTGTGTGAAGAGATGAATAAGGATATCATCATATATTATATGAAAAATAAAGGATTATGATTGTGATAATTTTTTTTAGTTGTATTATTTGGTGCTAAGTCATCTAGGGGGTTGGTGCCTCCTTAGAATTGGGTGCTTGCTAAAGCTTAGTCAAGTTGGTGCTTGGCTAGTTGGGGTTGGTGCTCCAAGTAAGGTTGGTGCTTCACTAAATATCAGTGATTGATTTATAGAATATTTTTAAATTTAAATCATCAATGGGTTTTATTCCCCTTGAGGGTTTCCCACTCAAAATAAGTGTTATATGTGTTACACTCTTGTCTCATGCTCATGGCTTTTAATGAAGTTTACTATATTGTTTTGATAGTTCATGAATGATAAGCTAAATTTTTTAAAAGTTTTTGAAGATTGATTCACCCTCCCACCTCCTAGTCATTATGTTTTCAAAAAAAGGTATTGGATCCTGGTCCTTTTTAATAAGTCAAATAGGTTGAAGGTGATCCTAAGAAGCACTATATGTCTTGTGATCAATAGAGAAAAGACATGTATGATGACGGAGTATACTATGATAGTGAAGAAGGAGAAGCTGAAGTATAGATTTAAGATAAGATCATAATATCCTTTGATGATTTTAATCATAAAAAAAAGACTATTAATGATCTCAATAGTAAGTTAGAAGTTCTCAACATAAGGTTCAAGTCAAAGGAATTTTAGTATGACTAATTGATAGTTGAGCATGTATAGCTAATAGACAAAATGAGAAAGGTTGAGAGACTGAATGAAAATTTAGGATAGGTTAAGAATATAAATATGAAAAAACTAATAATTCAACCTAATGTAATGAAGTATAAGTCATCTTGGAACGATGGTAAGTAAAAGAATGTTGATTTCTACATTTGTCATAATATAGGACACATTGTAAGATTCTACTCTAACAAATTTAAAAGGCTTATAAGATTCAACAAGACGTATGAATCTCCTATAATGTTCAAAAATGATAAAACATTAGTATGAAAGGAAAAGTAGATTAGGATGGATCATATTGAGCTTAAGAGGCAAGATAGACTATTTTCCAAGGAGGAACGAAAGACCAAAGAGGATTCTATGCTATCTCAGACTAACTTTCACATTAAAGATGAGGGCATGAAATGGTATATATATAGTGGTTTCTTAATCCAAAGGACATGAGATATAAATAAATTCATCTCGTTAAATAAGATTATTGTAATAACAGTTAGGTTTGGAGACAACACAACTTTTAATATAGTTGGCAAGGGTGTCTTGAGTTTGAATAATGGAAATACCAAGACCCTAATGTGTTGTATGTGGATGGTTTGAAACATAAAATACTTAGTTTAAGTCAAATTTTAAATCAAAGACACACACTAAACTTTCATTATAGAAGGTGTGAGATAAGGGGAGCCAAATTAGGAAGGCTAATTGCTATTGACAAGAAGTTTGAGAACAACATATATGTATTGAATGAAATCAACAAGGAGAGATGTTTTTTGAGAAAGATATATGAAATTTGGCTATGTCAGAAAAGGATAGGTCACCTAAAATTTGAAAATTTGGTCATAATTAATATTAATAAGTTTGTGAAGAACATGCCTAAGATCATAAAACCTATAAACATACTTTATAAGGCATGCCAACATGGTAAGCAAACTAGAAAAAGGTTCAAGTTTAAAGAGTACTCTACAAAAAAAACCCTTGGTTTTAATCTAAATTGATCATTATGGGACTAAAATAATTCAAATAATTCAAGGAGATAACTACTTCATGTTACTTATTGATGATTACACAAGAATGACATGGGTTGCATTCCTGAAAGATAAATTAGAATCTCTTGACAAGTTCAAGGTATTCAAGGCCCTTGTTAAGAATGAGAAGAATGGGAAGATCAAGTGAATAAAATCTCATAGAGGAGGAGAGTTTTATTCTAATGATTTTGATGAATTCTATAAGGATCATGGAATAAGGAGACAATTCTCAGTAACCAAGACACCTCAATAGAATGGGGTAGTGGAAAGGAAGAATAAGATAGTTCAAGAGATGGATAGAACTATGTTGAATGATTCTATATTGTCTAATGGATATTGGAGAGAGGTAGTAAGCATTGATGTCTACATTTTGAATAGAAAACATATAAGGACAAATGAAAACAAGAATCCTTATGAACTATGGAAGGGTATACGTACAAATGTAGAATACTTTAGAGTGTTTTAGACCAAATGTTTCATCAAAATAGATGATGAAAGCTTGGGTAAGTTTTATTATAAATATGATAAAGACATATTCTTAGGATAATCATTAATGAGCTCAACATATAGATGTTATAACAAGAGACTATAAAATATATTGAAAAGTACCAATGTGAATATTGATTAGACAATGAAATCTCACTCACAATCAAAGAATACTTTAGAAAATTTGGACTTCAATAATGATGAGGAAGAAGTTGTCAAAGAGAAATATGACTCAAAATGACCCTCAAGATATATTCAAATACATCATCTTTAATTTCAAATCATTGGTAATAAGAATGTAGGTATAGAAACAAGTAGAAGACTAGTAAGTAATCTAAATCAAGATAATTTTGATCCATTATCCAATATTAAACCTAAGAGTCTTATAAAGTGAACAAATAATTTTTTTGGATATGTGCTATGAATGAGGATTTATATCAAATACATAATAATGATACTTGGTAATTAGTTCATAGTCCTAAATACAAAAATGTCATTGACACAAAATGGGTATTTATAAACAAGTTGAATGAAGATGGAGAAGTCACTAGGAACAAGGATAGATTGGTATGTATGGTATTTGTACAAGTTTATGGGGTAGACTTTGAGGATACCTTTTCACCATTAGTAATATTGGAGGTCATCATCTTACTTCTAGATTATGCTAAATTCAAAAGATTCAAGGTATACTATATGGATGCATAATCTACCTTTTTAAATGAGAATCTAAAAGAAGTGTACATTGAGAAACCTAAAGGGTTCTCAGTATCAGATTATAAAGATTATTTTTAAATATTAAAAAAGTCTCTTTATGGTCTAAAGTAATATCATATAGATTGGTATGCTAGGTTGTACAAGTATTTTATTGGATCAATGATTCAAAAGAGTAGTTTCCAATAATAATCTATACATCAAGATAGAAGATGACCATTAGCTGATAGTAGTTTTTTATGTGGATGCCACCATCTTTGGTATAAATAATGAAAACATGACAAAGGCCTTTATATAGTTAATAAATAATTTGAGATGTCCATGCTAGGAGAACTATCATTATTTCTTGGGTTGAAATTCACTCAATCTAAAAAAGGTATATTGATCTCATAATCCAAGTACATAAGAAAGAGTTGAATAAGTTTGAGATGGAATATTGCAAGGAAATTAGTACACACAAGATCACTAGATATAAGATAAGAAAGGAAGATTAGTATTCAAAGGTCAATCAAATTTCATACAGTTCAATTATTAGAAGTTTTTTGTATACCAATTCTTATATACCTGACATAATACAATCACTAGGTCTTATGGGAAGGTTTTAAGTAGATCTAGAGGAGAATCATTGATAAGTATTTAAATGGATAATTAGGTATATCAATGGGAATATGGAGTATGGATTATGGTATCTAAGAAGCAAGGAGTTCAATTTGATAGCATATATAGATGCAAATTAGGTATGAAGTATAGATGATAAGAAGAGTACTAGTGGAGGAGACTTCTTCCTGCGTGGGTGCCTAGTCTCATGGATAAGCAAGAATAAACCATCAATATCCTTATACACTTGTGGGGATAAGTACATTATAGTAGCTTCATGTTTCACTTAGGTATTATAGATGATGTAGACCCTAAAAGAATACAAGGTTAATTATGATGGTCCTATCCCTATCTATTGTGATAATACAAGTTATATAATCATCTCAAATAACCCTATCATATACTCAAGGACCAAAGATATTCCCATTACTTATCATTTCATGAGAGAGTAGATAATTGAAAAAAGTATCAAAATTGAATATTTTTTATAAAGTATCAAATTGTAGAGATCTTAATGAAACCACTTCTAAAGGTAAATTTTGAACAACTAATATAGTAATGGGGTATAATTATTGGCCCTATTAATCATTCAAAAATTTAAGTATTGAGATGGAGATAATCATGCTCATGCTCCAAGAATAGGCAATTTATTCCAAGAAGGTATGCATATAGATATGGGGAGCATGTTTATTTTATGTCTAATAAAATCATAGTTCTCTATGTTAAGTATTTTGGTTATTAGGAGTGTGATCCAAAGTATTGAGTACATCACTTTGTCATTAATGTCAAAGGGGAATAAATTATAAGAAGGGAGTTTGTCCAGACTAGGGGAGATGAGAGTGATAAATTTGAAGAATGTTTTTCCATCAATGATAAAGGGGGAGTTTGTTTAGAATTATTATCATTAATTTCAAGGTTAATATCATTTGATGTGAAAGTTGATGTCATTTATGTCAAGATACATGTTGTGTGGGTTATGAGCTTATATGCCTAATATGAAGACTCATCATAGAACATAGTGAGATATAAAGATCCTTAGTTGATCTCTGAAGATATATGTAAGTAGCTCTGAAGATGCTTTATCAAGCTACAAAAATGTTTTGTTGAAGCTCCAAAGATCTGTTAGGCAACTCCAAAGATGTTTTTATGAAGCTTTGAAGATTCCCATTTCTAATCTATAGATTAATATATAAACTCCAAAGATATCTAATATATATATATATATATCCTCTCTAGATATCTTCTTTTAGACATTACTATTCATAGTAATAGTCTAAAATGATTTGATAAGGTCTCTATATTGAAAGATAATTTGAAGAAAACTTGATGATCTTTTTGATTTTGATGTCATGTTTTAGGTAAAGGAGTGTTTCAAGGTTAGTTTTCAAACTTTAAGTGCTTGAGAAGTCTAGTCATGACATTGGTCATTACATGAAGAAACCTTGTGAGAAGGCATGAGATTGGTGTCCTAGTGAGATGAATGCACATAGGCATAAGAGGTTTACAAGGTTATTTTAACATACTTATGAGGGTTTGGATCACTCAAGTGAGTCTCAGGGTACGTATATATGGGTAAGAACTACAAACCTAGTATGTAACTAGACCACATCTAGACCCCATTTTCCCTAATGAAGCAACATGAGATGTTGATAAAACATATGAGGAATAATTGATATTGTTTGAGAATGAGATAGTTTTTTTGAGTTTTTACATGATGTTATGATATCTTGGATAGTGGTTATAAGGTCAACTTTAAGACCTACTGTGACTTGTAGGTCAAAGGCTTAAAGAACAAATAGAGAGAGAGAGTGGCTAGATGGGGTATCAAGATCCATTTCTAAAGATTTTGTGAGCATGTTTTAATTTAAATAGGTATGTCATGTTTTTTAGAGTATGTTGATCAATTTTTAGATCAAAATTTGAAGGTTAAGGCAAGAAAAAGTGTTTTGAGGTTTCGCGAGTGCAATCATGAAGAATTATCTACTCGAGAAGGTTTTTTTAGTGCTTGTTGGCATGTGAAGAATATGAATGAGGAAATAATATACTAATGTTATGTGGGTAAGGGAACTATCTAAAATTTTCAATTATTGGTTTCTATATTGAGGGGCTAAGATTTACGAATGATTGTTAAGACTATAAGATGGTTTAAACCCTCAAATAACCCTAATAGTGACACGATGAGAAAGATTTTGTTCTAAAGTTATTATAATGGTTTAAAATGGATATTTAAGTGAGTGTATAATTTATTAAACTCTCCTAGTCACCTCCAATTATTATTGGTGTGTTAGGTGAGTGAGTGGACCCTATAGGAAAAGCCTTGTTTCTTGGAGATTTACTATAGCAATCAGAGTTGATCAAGTCAAAGTTGATAAATAGATGAAGGTTAAATATTGAGACTTATATATTATGTATGTCGTAGTTTATGATCAATTTATATCCATAAATATTTCTAAACTAGTCATAAAAGTTGATCAATTGTTAATAGACTTATTGGTGCAAATAGTGAGAAAATTAGGCAGAAGTGAGAAGATGATAAGGGATGTGCTAACATGGACTATGGATGAATAAAATTAAATGGATATGTTTTTAAAAACATATAATACATGTCTATATTGGATACAATATTTTTATATGATTTTATATAGCATAAAGTTACCTCATATTCACTTGTCTAACTTAGTGAGGTCTGTGTATAGTGAAGTCATGAGATTGGTCTGTAAGACCAATATTGCTATTAGAGTTTATGATCTATTTGTTGAAATTTAATTTGAGGTTTTTTAATATCATATTAATGAATTTAAATTTATTAATTATGCCGTTTCATGTGTCATAATTTCATGTTTCCATGACTATGTTTTGAAGCTAGTTGGCAGTTCTAAGTGGGCTATTCGCAAAGAAGGGTTTGAATCCATTTGCTTAATTTAATGAATTATAATGAAATTGGTGAGATTTTTATGGTCATTTATACTTTTTATGTGTGATTTATTTACATGGTTATTTTTCAAAAAAAATCTTATGCTTTAGTTATTCTAGAAAATTGTTTTGGGCATACACATGCCTATAATGAACAGTGTTTTGAGAAGAGGTTCAAGTGGTACTTGGAACTAAAAGGTGTTATGGGCATAAAGTGAAGATGGATATCGTATATTTGAGTATTATTATATATAGTCATATTTTATGATAATTTTTATAGTTTTACAAAGATTTGAAAGGGTAAGTGTGTTAATGAAGGCCTAATTAAATTAGGTATCATTAAGGCTAAAAGGGGGTTTTGGTATTATACCCTATGACCAACCTATTATAATGTTTTTTTTTCATGTTATAAGGAATATTTAATTGAAAATATAAGTGATAAAGTGTTCATGGCTGACCAATAAGTGTATGAGTAAGGGCTTAGTATTAGAACAAAGCCAAATAGGCCTAATTGGCTAGTTAAAAAGTATAAGAGTTGAAGTAGAAGATATATCTTTTTGAAGAGAAAAAGGAGCTCATATATACCATAATTATGGGAATATAGACTATAATGAAGATAAAAAATGGGTAATATAGATGAAAATCAAGCTCAAATGACATAATCTATCTTGAAGAGACTTAATTGACCATAGAAGGCTAGAGACCAATTTGAGAAGGATAAAAGTGTGTGAAGAGATAAAGAAGGATATAATCATCTATTGTATTAGAAAAAATGGTTATTAATGTGATAAAAGTTTTGAGGTGGATTATTTGGTGCTAAGTAATATAAAGGGTTGGTTCCCTCTTACACATGGGTGCTTACTAAAGCTTAGTCAAGTTGGTGCTTGGCTAGTTGGGGTTGGTTCTCCAAGTAAAGTTGGTTATTCACTAAATATTAATGTTTAACATATAGTACAATAGTAAATTTTCATCATTAATAGGTTTTATTCCCCTTGAGGTTTTCCCACTCAAATAAGTGTTTTGTGTGTTACTCTCCTCTCTCATGTTCATGGCTCTTAATGTGTTGCTAGTTTACTATATTATTTTGATAGTTCATGAACAATAAGGTAAATTTGCAAAAAAAATTGAAGAATGATTCAAACCCCCTCTGATTAATTGTGTTTCCAATAGAGAGGAATTTGTTTTCATGATAGGTATTCATATAAACCTTATTATGTAAGGTTTAAAAGTTGGAAGCTTTATTTTGGTAAGTTTTACTTTGAAAACTTTGTTTCATAGACTTTTCATGAGAAGATTTTATTCAAAAACTTTGTTTCAAAAACTTTTTTCTAGTCGACAAATTTAACTTTGAAATCTTTTTTTTTAAAACTTTATCTTTGAAATCTTTTTTTAATTAACTTTTACTTTAGATACTTTTCATTGACAACTTTCATATTTGGGAACTTTAATTCAAAAACTTTCTGATCGACATATTTATTCAATGAATTTAACTTCAAAGACTTCACTTTAGAAACTTTCTATTGGAAGGATTCTCATCAAAAAAATTGTTTCATAACATTATTTTTGACCACTTCTACCTGAACCATAATATTCATGAAGATTACTTATTCTTCAATAACTATTGTTTCAGAGACACTGGGATAAAATATTTCAAAACCAATTTCTTTGAATAACATTCCACTTTTTAGGGTATTTTGGCCCAAAGGTAAATATTGAACTCCCTTGACATGACCACATAATGACAAATAGAAAAGGATTAAAGGTAATACCATGGTAGCCCAAATGAGTAGGCATCATATGTGGCATATAAACTAAGACTAGGTGGTCAAGTTCGAATTGAATGAAGGCAATGATATCATAGACATTGGTTATTAATGGGGTATGAACTGGAAATGAATGTAGAAAAATATTAACATCAAGCCCCCAAACATGTTCATCTCATTCAATTTTCAATATATTGATTAAAGTTCAACCTTCAATAATCTCAAAAGACCTAATTATGACTAGAACAATTTGTAATTCACATAATTTAGTTAAATACATTTCATTATAAAAATATTGAAGTGTACTAGTGTCCATAAAATAGCTATGGAACCATTATCCAGGTCATAAAAAGGACCCTTAATACCATTCAAGTTATCTATCAAGGATTTTAATGATTATTTATACATAATTTTTGATGTGACTATATTTTATGGTCACTATCGCAATTACTCGATCTTATGGGAAGTTGTAGATAATTTGGATTATTTTGCATTAGAAGAAGACATTTTAGTTGAGGATAAATAGTTAGTAAAGGACATACTTCTCTTCAAATGATAGGCCTTACATTACATAGTTGCTAAGTTAGAGGTTATGCCATGCATAGACTTATAATGAGACTTCTTCTTTGAGGGTATAATATAAGACAATGGTTACTTACACTACATTAATAATAGCATAGTCATCACATACATGTCAAGGGATGAATTTAATAGGTATTTGATTATCCCCATCCCAAATGTTACATTTGATTTTCAAGGTGGATTCTCCTTGAATAAATATTTACTCTAAAGGAACATTTCAATAATCTTATTCCCATGACCAAATTTAGAATGGGGATCTGCATGGGCATGGCATAATTGAATTGTCTCTTCAACCATGCAAGTATCCACTTCATGTATCTAGAATGGGCTCCCATACTAACCCTGTTGAGTACCTTAGAGTACACCTATACTTTGGGGGAATTAATTAATGCTCATCTCCATGAACAAAACCTATACAAAGATAGGAAGTCACATGGGGGAAAGTTATATATGATGTATTATCAATTATATGTAGTCATGGGGATGGTATATAAGAACAATGGAGTCCTATGGGATCCCATCATAGATGTTATCAAGAATTGAAATTGTGATTATTACTCTTTTATGCACATATACTCATCTTTCATGAACATATCAAAGAATTTTTGAGGATATCTACCCTCAGGTCTAGATGGCTATCCATGGTCAACCTTTGGATTTAATTTCACCCAACATCACCTAAATAGTAGCTAATAATGTGGGAGACTACTAGTTCTACCCTAACTACACTATCATCATGGTTATTGGCTACAAGTTGGATCTTCTTCATCTTTAGAATTTTATTTTAGACAAGGTAGATGAATATGATATTGCATAATAGATATGGAATGGTATTGATGAGGAGTTAATAAAGAATAATAAAGTTACATTCCATGGTTCCCACATCACTATTAGGAGGATGCAGTACACTATAAGGAGGCTATTTAGGGAAGATGGAAATTCCAGGAAAGCATATACATTTCCCACTTTCCCCCATATAGATTAGGACCCCATGGGAAAGTCTATCAAAAGATTCACACCCTTGACCTTACATATAAACAAGAGCCATTTAATCATAATTTTCTATTTATAAACATTAAGGATGATGAAGTGAAATAAAGAGAAATAACTGCAGGCTTGAGTGAGGACCTGTTGAGGGAAATACATATTAAACCCTCTCTCATACTTAATGAGGTAAAATTTAGGATCTCATCACTAAGAGGATGAGGATTTTGTAACTTTTGAAGTGGTAAGACATATCAACAATAAATAAAAGAGGTACAATATCCCTAATGTCCACTCCTAGCTCATGACCAACCATAGGAGAAATAATAGTTGGTAGGTGAGGCATCACTTCCCAGAGGATGTGAAAAACAACAAGAAGTTCCTACCTCTACATGAGTGAAAGAGGAATAAATTCTTATAGTTAAAGAATTAACTATTAAACTGAGAAAGGTTAAGTAAGATATAGAAGAGGATCTAACATAAAAAAGGGATAGTGGACATATGGAAGAAGTCAAGATCAACTACTTGGATTCTTATGATGAGAAACAAATTATGGATTTAATATCCCTAAAATCTATCATTATTACCCCTCCTCTTCCCAAATACATGACAACTCCACAAACTAAGAAAGCAACACAAAGCTATCATAGGAAGCCAAAGGGGGATAGACCTTTGACCCTACCTACATAAGCACTTAAGGAGGTTCAAGCTTCACTAGAAAGAAATTAAACATAAGAGGTGGATGAGGAGTACGTATAAAAAGATAAGGTCTTAAAATTTTGAGCACTAAAATCTAAAGCACCTCTCATTGGTGATTCATCTGGTAAGGGTCCTTTCATAACCCCCTTAGGCCTTTTTCCTTTGATGTCACTACCAGTTGTTTATTCCATCCTTATTGTAATTATTTATACATGTTTTCTTGTGAAATTAATTTATGTCATTTTCCTTTTTATGCAACCATTTGCTACATTGCCTAGTGCCACTTCACCTTCTTTAGTCTCCACTACTATAGTTTCTATTCCTTATATGTCCATCCATGTAAACATATCTCTTTCCATCCCAACCATCAGCCAACTTATCACCCATGTTGATGCTTCTTCTACCCAATTGGTTTTACCTCTACCTTATTCAACACCAATCTCCACAACTATAGTAGTGATAACCAAGAGGGCTCTAAGAAAGTAATCACTCTATGTTATACATCCAATGACACAATTTAAAAACATAGACTACTCTAAAATAATTTTACCTTCATTGAGTAATCCTTAAAATAAAACTTAGCTTGAGTCTAAAGATCATGTGCAAGTATATTATCAACCATTAGATCATTTGAAACTCACTCTTATAGACTAGGCCAAGGAGTTATGAGCTTTGGCCTTTAAGAGGCCCAATCTAAAGATCATTAAACTTCTAATGGTGAGATCATTATTTGACAAAGCTAAAACATTCATCTACTAATTTAGAAAAAGGAATATCAAGGATATTTATTGAAGAATTTTGATCATTGAGGAAAGGGAAGAGGCTTATTCACTTGTGAATAGATAGAATATGAATAAAGGTCAGTCCCCATACATTGAGTACCTCAAGTCCTACATGGAGACCCATACTATGTCAATCATAACTATAAAAGAGGGAATAGAGATGGCTAGACAAGAGCTAGAAGAAGAGGTAAAAACTTGAAGAGAGAAGCAACACATGACTTGAGTTTCTCATGGTATTGAACAAGATGTGAAAAATACAACACTCAGGCTATATGAGATTTTGGATTCAATTAATTATTTGAGAGTCTATTTGACTCCTCATGTAAATTAAATAACCAAATTATTCAAACATCTTAGGGAAGATGAGAATAAGTTGAATTTCTTAGTATTTTACACCCCTAACAAGGCACCTAGCCACCTAGACTTGATGAACCCTTTAGAGCATCAAATTCATTTAATCTAACTCTAATAAAAACATAAGAGGCCCATGATTGGGTATAATCTTCTAAAGCTATAGTAAATAAACTAGACAAGTAAGAAAAACAAGTAGATCAAATTTTGATTTAGCTTTAATTAACATCAATCCAAGATAATAGAGGGAATATTGGTGGCTCAAGATAATTTTTATTAGATGATTCAAAAAGTTTTTAATGGATTAAAATGGAGTTTACAAGGACTAAGTTTTGAGTACATTGAAGCTAAGTTGAGCATAACATGTAAAAAGGTAACAAAGGTAGAATTCTTTCGAGTTGGCTATAGAGACACCAAGATAGAACATACTAGACTGATGGAACAAATAGGCAGGATGACTAGGCTTCATATTTTTTATATGAACTTAATTCATGCAAAAAATTCTAAGGATTATAAGTATTATCAAGATGTGGATGCAAAGAAGAAAGTAACATCAACACCACCTACCAATTCTACACCATACACTCCACTTATAGTGATAGTTATAATAGATACATCAATTCCACTACACAATTTAGCTCTAATTGTAAATATAGTTCAATCAATAAGTGCATTACCAAGCACATCTCTAGTTACCATGTCATCAATAATAACCACTATAATTCCAATAATGTTTTTGAGAAACATCAAGTAAGAGCCAATTTAGATCAAAGGTTAATTTTTAATAATTTTGCATGTAGTAATTATAGATGAACAATTTTGCCCTAGTTGTACCTATATTTTAATTAGCTAAATAATTTTTATCATCATGAACACATTACATGTCTAAAAATATCTATTAGTTATGACATGCATTTGAGACTTATCATATAGTATCTTAAATGTAATCAAATTTTTCTAAACTTGGAGGATGGGCTAACCCCTTCCCCAAGTTATTTATATATATGTAGAAACCTCTTTTCAAAGGATTGATATTTTGGATGAATATATAGGAAGACATAAATAAATTTATTGTCATGCAACTATGTTTGTTCTTTATTCTTCCTTCTCTATGTCAGTGAATTTGAAGTTTCTTTATCTGTACTAATTCAATAATTTGGAAGTGTGTTAATTCTATGGATGAATATGATTGTGTTATTAATGAATATTAGTCTTATATGTGTAATAAAAACTAAGAATTGATAGGTTTCATTTATTTATATAGTTATTATAATTTGAATTAATAAACCAATGTGTGTAGAAGTATAAATATTGATATATTTTTCTAGGTGTCAGTCATAGCTACCCTAGATAAATTCTTGGTCTGAACTATAACTTATTATACAAGGGCATGCCATATCAGTCCTAAAAAGAGAAACCTTTAGTTGAGGTCATGAAATATCCTTTATTTGTTTTAGATTGAGGTAAAAGTAGGTTTTGAAGGGGCCCCGAAACCCTTTAACAGAGATCAAAATAAGAACAACTAAGCCCATAGGCAATGCCTAAAAAACATTACAATGAGGTAGCAAAAATAGGTTCTAAATGGTCCTAAAACCATAAGAGACACATCTAGTCAAAACCCAGAAACAAAAGTCTGGTGGTACAACAAACAAAAGCTAACAAAAGAAGAATAAAGATCAGTACCAGTTTCTTAACCAACAAGAAGGACCAGATTATTCATCCAGTTTCAGTATCAAGTTCATGGCTTCTTTTCCTTTCAAAGCAGTTTCCTGGGTGGTAACCTCCAGGAAAGCTCCTTTTTGTGTATCTTTCTTTCTGGAACTTTGCCTTGTCCTTTTGCTGGGACCCTCTAGTGCTTTGGTCTCCTCATTGGCTCATTTACCTATATTGATAGTAGCTGCACAAATGTTGGACGTTACTTCCTCCATTTTCTTTCTGTTGTCCTTTATTAGTTCCCGGAGGTTGTTTTCGTAAGATTTGAGCTTGACAGGGATCTCGCTTAACTGATTTTCCATGTTGTTTACTTTGTTCCAAGCAGCTTTAAGAGAATCTTCCAAAGTTTCCGCTCTTCTCTTGAGATCAATGATCTCCCTACACAACCAGGATTCTAATTGGGAAGAAGACTCAGCTTTACAGTTAACCCAAGTCATAGGAGTGTGTATTTCATCATTTTGATTCTTCCCTCTCCAATCCTCAGACTTTTTATTGGGGCTATTCCTAGCTTCTTCAAAGAAGTCTTCTTGACTCTTTTATTCCCGCTCATTGATTCCATCTTGAATTTCCATCTCCATGTTTTGAATATCTTCCTGGATAGAGATTTCCTTTTCATTCTTAGAAGTTGGGTCCTCACCAGGATCTTCCTGGACAATGTCATCCTCCATCGCTTTCTAGTTTTCCTCCGTCTCTTCTATTCTAGTAGCAGAATCCTCCTCTGTATTGACTTTATCTTTTTCAATTTCCTCAGATCCTTCTTCATCATTACTAGAGTTGGTGTCCCAGCTCTCAGTTCCATCTTCTTCCTCTGGTTTTTCCTCCTCGGGTTCTTTAATTCTCTCCCGACCCCTTTCTTCTTCTACATTCTGTTTATTAGGACTAGGGGTCTTAATTTTTCCTCTTCTGCTTACATTTTCATTCTTTTTATTCCCTGGCAACTTATTTTTCCCCTATTTGGGATACTTAACCAGTGCCCTATTCTTGCAATAGCCTTCAATAAGTAGAATAAGGCCTTCATGAAGAATAGGGCGCAAATCCTTTTTCCTATGAGCATAAAGGCTTTGAATCAGGGAGTAGCGAAGATAGAAAGGAAAAGACAAGCTAACCTTATGCCTGAAGTGATTGAGGAAGACAAAATGGATCTTATGCACTCGTTTGCTTCTTCCGTCTAGGATGAAGTACTCCCTTATATAGCTTAGGACATCCCTCCAAATCCCTTTAATCTGATCCAGCTCATAAAAATCCCCATTTTTGACCAACTTCTACTCCTCATCCGTTTTGGGGAACTTATAAAATGCCTCGTTCGAAATGCTGGTCTGCTTTGAAAATTTGATTCCTTCCATTGACAACCCTGTAACCTCAGCAAGAAAATCCTCAGTTAAATTTACAGTTATACCATGCAGGGTGACCCTGTCGTCAGACCAATTTTTGAAGAAGGCCATTGTGATATGTGGTTTAGAGCCGTGGAGTCTTTCCATGTAGCTCATAACATTTCCTTTCTACAAAATTCTCCAGACTTGATGTTTCTCTCTCCATTCTGCACAGCTCTTGGGCTCCTGTTTACGGGGTTCTCCCTTCCTTTCACGTGCCATACTCATTTTCTTTGAATCCCAATTACTGTGGATATTACCTTGGATCCTCCTACTTTCATGAAATATCCTTTATTTGTTATTTTAGACTATTAAACATGTTTTTTATGAGTGTGCAAAACTTACAAAAAATAAACACTAGTTTTGGAAATACTTATCCACCAAATAAATAGCCTTGGATATTACTTTTCAAAGACACAAAACCTTATTTTCTACCTTAACCTTCCTTTTTTGAGTTTATTTGAGATATTCTCACCATATAATATCTCTCTACCCATCCTACTCACCTAGTGATTTACCTTTTCATTACATTCCATTTATCCATCCACAAAACCTTGTTAAACAACCCACAAGCTTGACCTATTATTTTAACCACGTACCTACAACTCATGCCCTAGAGTGGAACCTTATTCCATAGAGATACAAAAATGTTAAAGGCTACCTCTTTTAAAGTTTTTTATGTGTGCATAAAACCCACATAAATAATACCACTACTTAAAACAAAAAAACTCTCATATGCATTTCCATATCATTTAACACCTCCCTTACACACTCCTCTAAACAATTTACCACCTCAAACAACCCCTAAATAAGATAAAATATATTTTTATTATTTATCAAACAAAGTTGCATGGGCTGACCCTGATCTTAAAAATGAGCACATTATGGGACTAGGTTGGCCCAATTGACCTAATCCAAGACCTAAGTACTTTTTTTTAAGAACTTGGTCAACTATGCTGACTATGTCAGCTAAAAATTTAGAAATATTAAGTGTTAGATCTGGATATATAAACATATCCTTTTCACCATTTCATTAGAGGAATCAAGATAGTCATTGATTTATGCATTTACATATCCACCATTCTACTTGAGGATCCATTGCTTAGGGTTTCATACTTTATTTGGAGAGATGAATTAGGTCTTATGGTAAAAGTCTTTTGGATACATAGGATAATTTGTGTAGCCTAGAGATAACCTATCTTTTTTATAGTTAAAAACTAAAAAAACCTCTTGAAAAGTACCATTGTCTAAGGAAGAGATTGAGGATCGATAAGTTCATCTTCAAGGTATGTATTTCTAACTCTTGATCCTCTTTATCTATAGATCTATTTCATGTGTTAGATTATGAATATGTTTTTCTCTCCATGCACTTGGATTAAATATACATGGACTTGAGTATGTTTGTTCTTTGCATATTTAATTTTATGTTTATTATCCCCATTTATGCCACAAGCTTTGGTGAGCAATAGATTAGTTTTAATTTACTTTGTATTTACTCTTATAAGGAAATATTGGATCTAAATAGTGTTATTATGTGGTATTGTTTAACTAGAGGCATTTAAACCCTCTCTAGTTATATTGTGTGGTAAGAGACCCCTTAGTTGGGTCTATCATATCTATATTGGTCATGACCTTGCTTGTCTAAATATACCAACAAGCAGAAGGGCTAGTTTGATTTATCTTATTTGAGATAGGATTGATTTGTAGATTTTCTTCACTTTCCCTTGTATGCATTCTGGTTAACCCAATGTAAACTAGCCTTTGAAATATTTATTTCACACCATCATTTATTATTTATTTCATTTTTATATCACTATATCAAATCTATAGACTTAGTCTAAATTTTTGTGTGTAGGTTAAACATGCATTCAATTTGATCAACTCTAATTTTATTTGTGTAGGTCATCTTCAACCATAAGTTATTGGATCGATCTTATTAACTCAATTAACTTATTTACATATAGGCTTTCAAACTGAGTCAACTCTCTTCAGAGGTTAAAAATATTAATCTAGATGGCATAGTATAAAGAATAGAAAATTTAGTATTTTCAAAATAATCATGTTAATTCTCACCATATTGGTCATTCATTTTCTTGATTACTTTCATATTTTTCATAGTTTTTAGTCTATAAAACTATAAGCTTATAGTGAATTAGGTTGACTAGATCGACATGGTTTTTTAGGTTGCTTTCTTTCCTAGGAAACTTAGTTGACTTATTCAAATATGTTTATCTATCTCTTCCTTCAATAGATAGAATAAATCATGTCTAATATGTTATTTATTATTTGTATACTTGGTCATTTTAATTGATCATGTACTCTTCAAACAAAGGAATTAACTCATATTGTTATTAATTAACTCATCTTTCATTTTATTAATTTTTTACTTAGAGTAACACATAAACTAAATAGGAAGTTTTAATTTATCTATTTAGTCACACTATTTTTATTTTATTCACACACTTTCAAGCCACATAATATTAAAAATCATTAAATAAATTCTATACAAGTTTTACTTACTTGTATGTCATCACCAAAGGGGAAGCCAACTCATTTTTTTGGTTGAGTATAAATGTGTGGTTGATTATATATATTATCAAATCACCCAACATCCTTATCACTATGGGATTATGAAGTGAGATAGGCACCTTCACTTAAATATAAGGTTCATACATTTTCTCCCCAAATTCTAAATGATGTCATTGATCAAACTAAAAGACAAGACTTTGTTATGAAATAATTTGATCCCAACATTAAAACCATCAATGGATCTTTCCAAAACTCCACTAATGTAATCATTGAAAATCCTCCTCAAATAAAAATAGGAGTATCCAAAGTGGATAACCCCCAATATTACCATGCACCCTTAACTATTCAACAAATAAAAAAATTATTAACTCCTTATATACCTTTTACTTACAATAATAATCCACCTACATGGTATTATCCTAACACTTTATTTGGTTTCACACCGATGTGGGTCATTCCCATGAAACATGTCATGGGATTACCAAATTTGTTGTTCTATTTATGTTAGGAGATACATTCAATCATGACGCTATGATAAAATTACATCATTGTGATTATGTTAATGCCTCTCCAAAGAATCAAGTTACCAAGCCTTCCTCCTATAAACATCCAAAAATATTTTTTTAATTCTAACCCACAATACTCAAGTAACAATATATGTACAATTTATGCTAACTATGACCAATATTATACCCATTATTAATATTTGAATGTAGTCAAAGTTAATTATTAATGTAAACTCACCCATAGAGACCTCATCACTAAGCCAAAAAAACCATCACTTGATAAACAACTTCTCAAAAACATCGCTACCACTACCATACCTTCTAAAACAAATGAAAAAACACTCTCACAATCATAACCTCAAAGCAATTCTCTTCCTACCAAAACCATGTTATCTTATAAACCTCATGTTGGTTCTTCATCTTCTAAATATAATTTAAATTTATTAGAAGATATCAACTCAATTCCTTGTAAAATACCCCTCATGGAGTTAGTTTTTACTTTTCTATATCACTACAAATTATTAATGAAATAATTACAAGACATTGAATAACGACCTTCCCTTGAATAGGAATAACCTCTTCAAGATCCTTCATCAATAAAAGTACACACCATTAAGAGTGTTTATACTTATTCTAAAATTTACATCAAATTACTTGAATAAGATATGATTAATGATGAAAATATTTTTTCATCCTATGATCCACCTCTTTTCATTAAAATTGTAATCAATACCACCCTTATTCAAAAAGTCTTTATTGATGAAGGATTAATAATTAATGTTACCTCTATTTGGTTAAATAAACAACTTGGGTATACAAAATAACACCTTAAAAAAACTTGTCTCACATGTTGAGTATTTGATAAGATAAATAAAAATCCACTTCATTGTATTTAGCTCCCCCTCACTATTGGATCGAAGACCATACATACCAATCTCATGATCCTTGACTTACTACTATCTTATAAAATATTCCTAGGTCACCAATGGACACATCATATGAGGGATATTACCTCTTTAGGTATTCAACATATTAAATTTATCCATAATGGAAACCATTATAGATATGAAGTTGATACTAATGTATGGAGTATTAAACTACCCAACCCCAAATATCAATATTGGATGCCAACCCTTCCATGAATTAACAATGCACCTCTACATGAATTCATTAATAAGCATCCAAATTTTACAGGTCACTCTTTTCAATTCTGATAATGATGAACCAAATTATTCAACAAACACTTGAAATACAAATAATTTACCTCCTTATATTTTAGAGTGGTTTTCTCCTTTTTTGTTATCACATGATCATACCATCCTTCTAGACAATTAGATCACTAAAATTCCTCCTCGATGTAATGCACATGAAGCTTATTACATAAAAAATGAATTCACATGTAATGAATATGGATAAATAAGATTATTTCAATATACTTGAACAATGTCACCCTAAAAATTTAGTGATCTAGTTGCATCTACTTCTGATGCTTCTCTAGATACAAATGCGTGCACTATTTCCCACACCTATGATGATAACTATATTATGGCTCAAGGTCAATCATAGGACTTGAATGTATAAAATTATCAATAAACATTATCCAAAATACATAATTTAAACCATTATTTCAATGTTATTCATATATCAATTGATAGTGAATTAGAAATCAAAGGTCATGTATCTCCCATTAAACCTCCACTTCTTGATACCCTTTGGGTCATTGAAAAAATATTAACTCTATAAAATTAAAAAAAAACAAAATAAGTTTTACCTTCTATATCACCAACCAATCTACCAACTTACATTCCTTCCCTTGATTATATTTGACATAATAAGTAATATGATTTCATACGATCACCGAATCTAGATGTGAGATACATAGCGAAGACATTCACTAGATACACCATGGGAAAACCTAATGAAGAGGTAAAAACCCAACTAAGATTTTTCATTCCTTGAGAAATAAAATGTACCCAATATGATCTCTCTCTTCTCACTTTTTTCCATTGCATCTTACAATATAAACTCTTTATTATATAGGCAAGGTAATCTGATCAATATAATGTGACATTTTCCAACCACCACATTAATGGGTCTAACCTCTTTGAAGGTCATTTATTATATTTTATTATTTAATTAAATGAGGATAAAATCATGATAATTAATAAAATATATTATTATTTAACCAATGTAATTTAATGTATTAAGGGTACATAAATAACACCACCTAACCATTAATTGTTACTCTCCCTTAATGTTAAGTGGGAATACATGTCATTATCACCTTTATAAAAATTAAGTTATACTCCATGAACCATCCACATGATTATTTTTAGGAGGTAACAACATAAGAAACTTACACTCTATGAACTATCCACATGATGTGTTTTAAGAGGTAATAATTGAAGAAAACATCCTTTATCATGCCATAGTCTCCTTTAAAGGAATTATGATATGTAAACATAGTCACCTAAAGGTATTAAATTATTTAACTATAGACACCCAAAGGTATTAAAATATTTAACTACAATCACATAGTCACCTTTGAAGGAATTGTACTATACAACTATAGATACCTAAAGGTATTACATTATGTAACCAAAGTCACATAGTCACCTTTAAAGGAATTACACTATACAACTATGAAACCCAAACGTATTTATCTATGTCCCCATAAGCACCTTTAAATTAATTAAATTATGTTACCCTAAACCACTTAAAGTGAGTTTAGGCTAACATGATCATGGGACTACATCCTAAAGTGAAAATACATCTCATAATTTCTCATGAATAATCAACGAAACATATTGGAGTCTTTTATAACATAAGGACCTCAATACTAATATGTGTTATGTAAAATGTATACTTCCATATGAATTTTTAAAATGTTAAGAAATGACATTGCCATGTACACTTCTCCTCAATGGTAACTTAGATATGCTTAAAATTGAATGAAATTAAATAGATTTAATTTTTTAGTGATGAATTGGATTTTTTACCAAATTTATACAACTTTTAATATCACCAAGAAGGTTGGTACAATGAGTAATTTCCACACGATGTTCTTGTATCATCCTTCAGAATCACAAGCCTTCTTTAGCAACTTCCACATGAAGTTATCTAGGTTATAACACTTATATCAAACATAAACACATATTTATAAGTAGACTCATCATAGTATTTTTAGCATCATAATAAATAAATAATTTATAATAATTAAAGGAAAAATAATATAAACCAAAGTTTATAGTTCATTTTAATACTGAAGTATCTACATTGTTAATTTCCAATGATCCAAGTGGGTCCTCCATGAATTTGGAAGCAACACCCACATATTATTAAATATATATCTTAGTAATGGTTAGATAAATCAAACTATCAAAAATATGTTTGTAAATAGGGGTTATCTTTATCACACACAAATTTTTGATCAATCTTTAACATAACCTTCAATAAGAGTATATGTAAGCTTGAAATCAGGCATTAAATTTAAATAGTAAGTTATGTGATGCACATACAATAATTTCACTAATAATTTGATACTAATTTCACCAAACATTAACTATCTTGTTAGGAATAATTCATATTATATTTTAAGTCATGAATATTTATTCTTCCTTTTAAAGTCAACACTAAAAGTTTGCATTTTATACTAAACTAACAAAAAAAATTAAAAAGAAATTTTTTTAAACATGTTTTATACTTTATTTCATAATTAAAATATATTCTAGTGAATAAAAAACACTGTCTACCTAGTTCACTATAAAAGAATTCAAAAAACACAAATAACCATAACAAGGGTGAAAATCACAAGCATCACAAAGATAAATTATACACTAAAAGTAATATTATCAAGATTAAAATAAAAAAAACTCATTCCAATGCATTTTGAAGGTGTGAAAACATAAATATCAACTGGTCACATGACCATCTTCGATAAAAAAATATGCTAAGTCAAGGGTGTCAAACGTGTTGCAAGCTTCTCATGTGATAGATTGGATGGATAACAAAAGATCATTTAAACTAATTATTTTTAAACAAAATAAATTGTATTTGAATAAAATATATATTAGGATAGGAATTTGATTTAAGAACCTTGGATCTACAAATATTTTCCAAAAAAAACTAGTCAACTTCCCTTTGTTTAATACAAAACTTCACATGTAAACTACATGATTTAAAAGTATTTAAATAATTCTATTTTTTATTAAAAAAATAGAATAAAATATTTGAAATAAATAATTCAATGCATGAAATATTTTAATTTAAAAAAAATTAAAATAACCATGTGGGCTCCATAGCTTATGTTGAAAATAAAGTATTAAATAAAAAAATTATTTTTTTAATACTTCCCCCCAAACATTACACATACCCATTATTTTGTAGTAGCATGGCTACATGTAGAATTCTAGCATATGTGGAGAGTAGGGGAGGATATAAGATGCTCTAGGTGATCATTTTGGATGAAGTAAAGTGTCAAAATGTATTACATCTTGATTCATTAGTAGACAAACTAGTTAGATTATCCATGGATATTTGTAGTTAATAAATTTAGATTTGGATATATTTTTGACTAAAGCTTGAGATTTATGATTTTTCAAGATAATAAGATGTTGCTTAGTTAGATTTAAATACATGATTACTTATTATGAACTAGTTTATGTATATGTTTATGTTTTAAGAGCATTAATGTAATGATTTAGTTATATATATTGTTGCTTATCATTATCATATGAGAAGATCTAATGACTTGCATATTATGAAGTGGATGTAAGAAAATTCTTCTCTCAAGTTTACTTGAAGGAGAGCATCATCGGAGAGGGTGTTGTAGATGGAGACATCATAGATTGATAGAGAACTAGTGAACAATTACACGTACATAGTAGTTAGTCATGGTATAAATGCATCAAATTGATTATCATGTGTTTATTTTTTGCTTAAAATATTATCTTCTATGGATTTGTAGTATAGGCAAATATCATGCCATTAATACATGTAAAGGCAAAAATTTAAAATATGAAGTATTTATTACTTAAAAAATTGCCATAAATTAATTATAGATATTTAAATGTTAAATTGGGGCATAATTAGGTAAGCATTATTTGGGTTCAGGTTACCAAATATGTTTGCCTAAAATTCCATATTCTTTTGAAAGATAAATAAATAAATAAATAATTGTTTTGCATGAAATAAAATAAAAAGCAAAACTATAATTTAAATATAAAAAGGAAGATTATTTTAGTAAAAATAAATTTAAAAAATGATAAAAGGTCTAAATTTAATAAATAAAAAAGAAGAAAGAAAGAAAAATAAAAAATTATTAAAATATTGATAAAAGCTCTTTAAAAGTGAAGATGCACCTTATATATACAAAAAAGGAAGGAGATTATGAAAGAGGGATAAATTTGGTAAGGGATATTTGATGTATTAAAGGAGTAGAGATAGTTTTCCATCAAACCGAAGAGGTAGGAGATGTTTTAAATTGTCAAGTGCAGGATTTGTATGTATAAATCTTAGTTTTGCTTAAGTTTGTAGTTAAAATATAGTTGAGATGAATTATGTGTTATCCCAAAATATTAATGGGTCATGTTGCAGCTATATTATAACCTACATATGATTTTAGTATTGCTAGAATAGCTAGGCATCCAAGCTCTCTTGCTTTATTTAGCTATTTGTTTTTTATGAAAATTTGGTTTTTCTTTGCATGACACCACTTGAAATTGAGGAGTAGGCTGCTATCTAACTGGGTGCCACTTATTTATTCTTCTTCAGTAGCTAAGGCAAAGGATAAAATAAATATTTACTTTTCTTAGTTTTAATCTTCTTAACTACTATAATGAGGTGCCACTTTAAATATCTTAGCTAGCCATAAATATAGTTTTTCTCTAATCATATCCTAATTTTGACCTAGGTACCATTAATTTCCTACATACTAAGTTTTTTTAAAGGATTAGAACTGATCATATGTTATCGTAATTACCATCCATAATAATGACATCACATAATTTGACATAAATATTCTGTCTTAATCTTTTTCCAAACATGCCAAGCTTCTAAATAATTATAAATATATTTATATATTTATTGTCTTAATTCCTTGCCACCAATCCTAGACTGTCTAGCCATATGAATGGCAAAATAAATTTATGGTTATTTAATTTTACCTGGGCATCATACTAAGTCTTATTTTCCAGCCATATAAATGGCTTAATGATTTTTTGGTCTTTTCATATTACCTTAACGTCTTATTATTATTTTAGATAATTAAATTAAAAGTATTATCCAGATAGAGAGATGGTACATAGCTGAAATTTTTGGAAAAATAAAATATTATATATTTTAGAAAAATATATTGTTATCTATTTTTGGAAAAATATATATTGTTATCTATTTTGGAAAAATATATTATAATATGTTTTTGATAGATATATTGTTATCAATTTCAAAAAATAATTAGTATTTATCCGAGGAAAATATATTATTATTTATTTTTGTCCATGTCCAAACCATGAACATAATTTATTAAATGAGAATAAACATGTTTTTTTTTTTAATTTAGGCATTGGTTAATTCAAAAATATGTATTTAAATGTACTATGGATATTATGACTTATTTATCTAATGGATTAAAAAATGAGTGAGTTTTATAAATAGTCAAAATCATAAAACAGTGTTTAAATCTTTCAAAAATTCTTCCAAAAATCATATATAAACATTCCTAGTGGATAATACAGATTATGTGTCTGATTTAATAACAAGTTATATAATATTGGAAATGGGTGTAAACTGGCTTATTAGTTTACCTTAGAACCCTAGGAGGGTAAATGTGTTATTTGCCTAAAAATAATATTTGAGAAGTATATATATATTTTGAGCTTCATGTGATTATATTTGATATGACTCCAAAAATGTAGGAATATGTATTTTATAAATTTAGGTGAGTTTGCTTATACTTAAATGGTTGAATAAAAGTTTAGGATTCCCTAAATTTATTGGTTATGGATTACCATTAGATTTAAAGTTGATTAATTAAATAGTCTATTGTCAAATGTAGAGTGGATTAAACTTAGATTTGAACTGTCGAACATAGTTATCCTCTATGGAGAGTTAAACCTGAAATATCTTTAAAATCTCTTATTTATTAGAAAACCATTATACAAAGTTTGACAATATATGAAGTTAAGTGTTTATGACTTATAGTGCAATCAAAACTTGGGGTATATTCTTTTGAGTAATATTCTTAGGTGAAATATTAAAGGATTGATTAAGGATAGTTTAACAAATCATTACTCATAAACCCCCAAATATAAATTGATTATGAATCTGAATTACTTGTTTTAATACAATGAAGTTTTGGTTCTTCTAGTTATGGTATGCAAAGTATTTTTCTTGTATTTATAACTACTTCATTTATTGATTTCTATGCATATTAGTTACAACTAAAATTCTAAACTATCGTTTAGAGATTGCATAGCATTAGAATATTTGCATGTGGTACACATACTAGTATATAGGTATTATACCTATAATTTATTAGATGATTCAAATAAGTCAATAAGCTTCATAGGAATCAGGAACTATAACTTTTGGAATAATCTCCTAGAAGAAGATGAGTCAATAGGATAATGGGTTATCTGACTCACTATTAGTAATGTGAATGACTATTAGTCATATGTATTTAGGATGGAATATTTATGTGCATCACATATTATGAGTGTATTGATATGTATGAATACGTAGTTACACTTAGTTCATAATGACACATCATGATGAATGTTTATATGTTGTGATAATTTGTTAAGCTTTATCATGTGGTGTAACTATTTATTATATGCTTATTATTATAAATCAATTGAGTCTTGAAAATTAGAAGTTTGGATAATGTGTTGTCATGTTGTTGAGAACCTATGATAGTATGGGATATCTTAAGGTGATATAGTATAGAGATATATTATACATAGATGCTACTTACTATAGTTATTATACCTAAATAATGTCTATATTTATCTGTATACTATATATCTACTAGTATTTGTTGTTGATAGCATGTGTTTTTGTAGTTGGTAGACTTGTGTATGCATACATGAAAGCTTTGAGAATTTAAAAAATGTTGTATTGATATGTTATTATGTTATATTTGAATGATGTTTGGTTTATTGTGTGTGTGTGTGTGTGTGTGTGTGTGTGTGTGTGTGTAATTATTGTATTTATATGTATTTGAGACTACTTTATATGATTGATTATTGTATTTATATGTATTTGAGACTACTTTATATGATTGATTATAGAAAACTGGTATTCAAGTCTTAGAACACTGGAATGTGGTAATATGTGTTGCCACAAGGTATAGATAATTGGAAACAAATTATATATCTTAAATTATATATATAAATTTTATGTTTACCTAGGTGATATAATTGTAATCATTATATCTAGTATGGGATAAAATATAATGAAAGATTCATACATATATTTGATGAACTAAATAATGACATTATTACTCATATGCATATCATGTCATGTGATGTATTTTCTAGTAGGATATAAATTGATGAATATTGTGGTTGAGTTTGTATTTGACCAATCTACATTGTTAATGCAAAATAAGGAGTGAGATGGACTACACTAGCTTACCTACATTGTAATGTTAGATGAAGCCAGTTTGATCAAGTGGTGTGTATAAAATTGATTGATCTAGATCATTATCAATTATTATTTGTAAATATTTGAGCCAAATTATTTTAAGGAATACATTATAATTTCATGAGTGTGTTTTACATTTTAGTGTGATATCTTACAATATAATGGATTTCTATGTTACACTACATGTTTAGCTTAGAATCATACATCCAATAGGTACTTACTAATCTCTCTAGATTCCTATTTCATCACTATCTACTCATCCATGAAAGGAGGGTCATATCTTGATGAGATTTGTGTAGGGGATCATTGGTTTGTAGTTTATGTGGAAAAGAACTCAGATGATACTCACTCTCCCTACAACAGTAACACTATTGAGAGGACCCTTGTGATTGCCATAGATACTAGAGAGTCCAAGGAATTCATGCTCCAAGGAGCCATGTATATATATGTATATTTAATTATATTGTATTTATAATTGAATTGTAATTACTTGTTATTGCAAATCAATATTAGTAGTTTTAGACTTGTAATAGTTGTAGCTAAGTTAATGTAATTACTTCATGTATTTGTTTTTTTGACATGTACCCTCATGATATTAGAGATCAACATTATGTGATGTATTATGCTTGTTGCTATTGTCACCTTGTGTAATTATTTTAGTCTCTATATATTCTTATGGTGAAATTTATATTTGGTATATGCGTTTAGTAAAAAAATTATTCACATATTTCTATGGCTAACCTAGCGGGGTTGTTACCTTTGGTATCAAAGTTATGGATAAAACTCTAGGACCTAATGAGTCCATTAGATTTTTCATGTATTTTGTTTATTGGTATGAAACTAGAATCATAAAATATTACCCTAAAATTTATACTTATGGTGTCTCAGTGTAGAACCATGTAAGACCATGATTGGATCTTTGTGACATTTGTTAAAGGTGTGTGGGTCATTGATCATGTACCCTTTATAGTGGTCATATCCCTTTGAGTTGTTTATAATATTTGTTAATTAATTGTTCCTTTAGTGATGATTATATTTGAGGTTTGTTTAAATGAGTATATAGCATAGTTCATGACTTATGAACAAAATATTTCTCCTAAAGTTTGATCACATAGATTGGACACTATAAGTATGATTACAACCTTATTGATTATCAAGTTACTTTGCTTTATGTTGTGATTATTATTATTCTATGGATGCTTCTCTTAAATTTATGCACCTTATATTTGAGACTATATTTATAAATCCTAGGAGTGGAAAATCTTATAGGACCTTTTTTATTTTAGTACCACCTAGGGTGGTGAAAAATCCTCTTAGTAGAATGTAGCTATATTACATGATAATTCCTTTGTGTAAGGATTTCGATTATGGAATTTGAAATCTTAAGATATGTGGTGTCATCCCTCTTAGTTAGCTTATAGATGAATTGATATTATCTTATTCTCTTTTGACATTATTGTGATGTTACTAGAATGATTCTTTTATGCATGATGTTGATTTAGTATTATCTTAGATGGGAACTATTTCTAAATTTTGTTTGACTGTACTACTTTGGAAATTTTGGGAGAATGTTTTCTACTCTTGTTGAGAGATAAGTTTTAAGATTGGATGGATAGACACATCTTTATGTTGGTATATATATCTTTTGAATATGAAAGTAGATTGACATACCATACATAAAATGTTGGGTAGGTAGGTAGTGTTTGGGAAACATTGAGTTATAATATTTTATGTTTAGCTTTGGAGGTTAAATAGTTTTTTTCATCTAGTATCTTTCTACATCACTAATGGATCTAATTTGTGATTTTTAGATCATGTAGGGAGAATTTTTTTATAAATTTAATTATATAGTAAAAATTATAAGTTGATTATAACTAGTATAATATTATTCACCCTTGGATAGATTGATAAGATTCTCTTTTATTTAATGTGTGATATTATAAAGAGATATTTTATACCTTTCACTAAAGTCAAGTAGGGTATAGGAGGTGTGAAACATCTTAATAATCTAGGGGTTGGAATAAAATTTTAACTTGTTATGTGCTAATTGAGCAAGTAAGGAGATATTGATTGTTTATTCCCTTATAAGGTTAAAATAATTGTGTAATTCTTGGCCTATGTATGTTATGTTAATTATATAATTTTTTCCTCTTAATCATCAACATAATAGAATGAGTTCAGTTATGAAACATTATACTAGTATGTTTAGTTAGTAGTATCCTAATATAATTATAGATTAATTGTATGATTTGTTTTGTATGTATGGGAATACATATAGAATAATTTAGTATATAGAGTTTTTTCCAGTGATCTGATAACATAAAATTGTGATTCTTTGAAATATTATGTATATTTTAAAGATCACTAGGTCATGGAGACCTAAGGGAAGAGTGGTGAATTGGGCATGTGACTTATAAGTGATAATATGGCATGCTAATTAGCCTCATGTTAACTCAAATTATAGGTACTAATTTAGATTGTCAAATCTAGGATTGATAAGTGAAACTTATCAAATTGAGTCATATGGCCATACACATAGATATGATTGATAGAGATTCCATATAGATGAGTATTCCATGATTTGTGTATACTTTATATTTACCATTCGTATTCATCATCATACCTATCAGGAGCCCCATCGAGTAATGACAATATTGACATGTTATACTCATTTGAAGATATGTGGAGTACTGGTAGTATCAATTTTTACACATTATTCTTGAAAAATTTCCTACTTATTTTTATCTAAAATGAGAAAATGACTCTGTAGAGAGATAGGTTGAAGTTTGAAAGATTTTTTGAAACTTTCCCTAGTCATTTATTTTGGCTTGTATAATGATTTTGTGTGATCTTATAAATTTAGTGAAAATTTTCACTAAGACATGTAAGACCCTTCAATGTAATAAAAGTGGTCAAACCTATAATATATAAGTAGGTCTTGAGGATTCTAGACCCTGAGTGGTCATGATAGAATCAATAAAAGTAATTAATACTCACAACCATGGTTCCAAAACTAGGAGATGTTATTGAGTTGGGTCTTGTGGGAGCAATACTTTAGAAATAGAGTAATTTGGAAGAACTTCAATGAGTTCTTCAAGTAATTTTCTATTTATTTGCATAGTTTGAGATTGTATATTATGTTATTGATTTTTTAAGAAGTATTTTTGATTGAGAGTTTATCTTTGAATAAGAGTCATTGGGGATGATGACTAGTTTTAGGGGGAAGGATATTACATCTTGATTCCTTGTCAAACAAACTTATTAGATTATATATGGATATCTACAGTTAATAAATTTAGATTTGGATATATTTCTAACTAAATATTGATATTTATTCTATTTTGGGATAATAGGATGTTATTTAGTTAGATGTAAATATATTATTGATTATTATAAACTAGTTTATGTATACATTTATGTTTTAAGCACATTAATGTATTGATTCAGTTATATGTATTGTTACTTATCATTATCATGTGAGAAGATCTAATAATTTGTGTATTATGAGGTGGATGTAGGAGAATTCTTCCCATGAGTGTATTAGAGGGAGAACATCATTAGAGAGGATGTTATAGATGGAAACATCATAGATTGATAGAGAACTGGTGGAACCCTACACACACATAATAGTTGATCATGGTTGAAATGCATTAAGTTGATTATCATATATTTATTTCTTTCTTAAATTTTTTTTTTTATGGTTTTCTAGTACAGGTAAATATCCTACCATTAATACATGTAACAGCAAAAATTTAAAATACGAAAAAATTATGACTTCCAAAATTGGCATTAAATTAGTTAGAGATATTTAAATATTAAATTGAAGAATAATGAGGTAAGCATTATTTGGATTCACAGGTCGCCAAATATGTTTGTCTAAAATTCCATATTATTTTTAAAGATAAATAAATAAATAAATAAATATTTTTCATGAAATATAATAAAAATCAAAACTAGAGTTTAAATATAAAAAGGGGGATTATTTTAGTAAAATAAAATCTAAAAATGAATAAATTACAAAACAAGAAAGGTCTAAATTTAATAAAATAAAAAAAGAGGAAAGAAAGAAAAATAAGAAATTGATAAAATATTGATAAAAGCTCTTAAAAATAGAAGCTACACCTTATATATCTAGAAGAGGAAGGATATTATGAAGGAAGGAGAAATTTGGCAAGGGAGATTCGATGCAGTAATGAAGTATAGATAGTTTTCTAGTAAACCCAAGAGGTAGGAGATGTTCTAAATTGCTAAGTGATGGATTTATATGTTTAAATCTCTATTTTTCTTAAGTTTTCCATTAAAATCTAGTTCAGATGAATATTGTGCTATCTCAAAATATTAATGGATCATGCTAGAGCTATATTATAGTCTTCAAATGATTTTATTTTTCCTAGAATAGCTAGGCATCTACCACCCCTTTATTTAGATATTTTTATTTTGTGATAATTTGGTTTTTATTTGCATAGCACCATTCAATACTGAGGAGTAGGATATTGTGTAACTAGGCAACACTTATTTCTTCTTTTTCATCAGCTAAGGTAAAGGATAAAATAAATATTTACTTGTCTTACTTTTATTATTCTTAATTATTATAATGAGGCACCACTTCAATTAACTTAGACAACCATAAATCTAGTTTTTCTTTGAGCAGATCCTACTTTATACTTGGGAACCAATTTATTGCATACTAAGTTCTTTAAAGGACTAGAATTAGTCATATGTTATCCTAATTGCCAGCCATAATAATGGCATAACATAGCTTGGCATCAATTTTGTCTTAATTTTTTTTAGCATGATGAGCTTCCAAATAATTATAAATATATTCATTTATTTATCATCTTAATTTATTGTCAACAATTTGAGTTTGAACATCCATATGAATGGTAAAATAAATTTTTGGTTATTGAATTTTACCTAGGTGTCATACTAAGTCTTATTTTCCAACCATATAAATGACTCAATGACTTTTTGGTCTTTTCATATTACCTTGGCATCTTATTAGTTTTTTAGATAATTAAATTCAAAGTATTATCCAAAAAAAGAGATGGTACATAGTTGGAATTTCTAAAAAAATAAAATATTATATATTTTAGAAAAATATATTATTATCTATTTATGGAAAATTAAAATATTATATATTTCATAAAAATATATTGTTAGCTATTTTCAAAAAAATAAAATATTATATATTTCTAAAAATTATATATTGTTATCTATTTGGGAAAAAATATATTATAACATATTTCAGATAAATATATTGTTATCAATTTTAAAAACTAATTAGTATTTATCGTAGAAAAATATATTATTACTTATTTTGGTCGAAGTCCAAACCATGAACATAATTTATTTAATGAGAAGTAAACATGTTTTCTTTTGTCTAGGCATTAGGTAATGCTAAAGCATGTATTTAAATGTAATATAGATATTATGACTTATTTATCTAATGGATTAGAAAATGAGTGAGTTTTATAAATAGTCAAAGTCACAAACCAATGTTTAAATATTTCAAAAATTCCCCCAAAAACCATAGATAAACATTCCTAGTGGAGAATATAGATTGTGGCTAATTTAATAACAAGTTATAGAATATTGGAAATGGGTGTAAACTAGTTTATTAGTTTATCTTAGAACCTTGAAAGGGTAGATGTGTTATTGGCTTAAACATAATAGTTGAGAAGTACACATATATTTTGAGCTTCACGTGAGTATAATTGATATGACTCTCGAACTATAGCAAGATATTTTTTATAAATTTAGGTGTGTTTGATTATACCTAAATGATTGAATAAAAACTTAAAATTCCTTACATTGATTAATTATGTATTATCATTAGATTAAAAGTTGATTACTTAAATACTCTCTTGTCAAATATAGGGTGGATTAACCTTAGAGTTGAATGGTCGAACATAGTTATCCTCTATGGAGAGTTAAACTTGAAAGAGATGTAAAATCTCCTATTTATTTGAGAACCATTACACAAAGTTTGACAATATATGAAGTTAAGTGTTTACAACTTATAGTATATTGAAAACCTGGGGTAGATTCTTGTAAGTAATATTCTCAGGTGAAATATTAAAATATTGATTAAGGTTCATTTATAAAATTATTGCTCATAAACCCCCAAATATAAATTAGTTGTGAAATTGGATTACTTATATTTTAGGAAAATAATGTTCTGGTTCATCTAGTTGTGTTATGTAAAGTATGTTTCCTGTATTTATGGATACTTCATTTATTGATTTTTAAACTTATTATTTATAACTAAAATGCTAACTCATGGTTTAGAGATTGCATAACTTTAGAATATTTGCATATGGTATGCATTAAGATGTGAAATTACTGGTATATAAGGATTATACCTAAAATTTATTAGATGATTCAAATAAGTCATTAAGCTTCATAAGAATTAGAAACTATAACCTTTAGAATAATCTCCTAAAAGTAAATGAGTCAATATGATAACTAGTTATCTGACTCACTATTAGTAATCTGAATGACTGTTAGTCATATGTTTTCAAGATAGAATACTTTTGTGCTTTACATATTATGAGTGTATTAATATATATGAATACTTAGCTACACTTAGTACATAATGATTCATCTTGATGCATGTTTATATGTTGTGATACTTTGGTAGGTTTTATCAGGTGGTATAACTATTTATTGTATGTTTATTATTATAAATTGGTTGAGTCTTGAAAATCAAAAGTTTGGATTGTGTGTTGTCATGTAGTTGGAAAACTATGATAGTATGGGACATCATAGGGTGTTATAGTGCGCACGCGCACGCACACACACACACACACACACACACACATATTCGGATGGTGCTTACTATAGTTATTATACCTAACTCATGTCTACATTTGACTATATATTATATACCTACCAGTATTTATTGTGCATAACATGTGTTTTTATAGTTGGTAAACTTGTGTATGCATGCATGTAAACTTTGAGAATTTAACAAATGTTATGTAGATATGTTATTGTATTTTATGGGGATGTTGTTTTCTTTATTATATATATATATATATATATATATATATATATATATATATATATATAGTTATATGTGTAACTCTTATGTTTTCATGTATTTGAGACTACTTTATATGATTGATTATGGAAAATTGGTAGTCAAGTCTTAGAACACTACACTATGGTAATAAGGGTTTTCATACAGTGTAGATAACTAGAAACAAATTATATTGTTTAAATTGTATAACTAAATTTTATGTTTATCTAGGTAGTATTTTTGTAATCATTATTTTTAGTATGGGATAAAATATAATCAAATATTCATGCATATGTTTGATGAAGTAAATGTATGTTGTTATTACTCCTATGTATAGCATGTAATGTGATGCATTTGTTATTAGGATGTAAATTGATGAATTTTATGGTTAAATTTTTATTTGACCAATATACATTTATAATGCAGAGTAAGGAGTGAGATGGACTCTACTAGCTTACTAGCATTACAATGTTATATGAAGGTAGTTTTATTAAGTGGTGTGTATGAAATTGATTGATCCAGATCATTGTCATTTATTATTTATAAATCTTTGGACTAAAGTACTTTTTTTTATAAATTATTAATTCATGAATTTATTTTTTATGATAGTGTGATATTTACAATAAAATGGATTTTTATGATAAACTATGTGTTTAGTTTAAAATCATACAACACAAGGAACTTGCTAGTCTCTCTAGATTCCTACACTATCACTATATACTAATATATGAAGGAAGGGTTATATCCCAATGGGATTATTGTTAGGGATTGTTGGTCCATTTCTGGTATGGAAAAATGCATGGATGATGCTCTCCCTCCCCATAATAATACTTATATTGAGACAACACTTGATATTGTCACAGATACTAGAGAGTCCAAGGAACTCATGTTCTAGGAAGCCATGTATCTATCTGTACATTGTATTTTATCATATTTATAATTGAGTTGTAATTAATTTTTATTTTAAATCATTAATAGTAGCTATAAAATTGTAATAGTTATAGCTAAATTAGTTTAATTACTTCATGTATTCAATTTCTAACATGTACTCTCATGATATTAGAGATCAATATTATGTTCTGTATTATGATTGTTGATATTTCCACCTTATTTAATTATTATGGTATATTTATATTCTCATGATGAAATATATATTTTATATATATGCTTAATAAAAATAATTATTTGCATATTTCTATTTTCTATGTCTAACCGAATAGGGTTGTTACATGTGGTATTAGAGCTATGGCTTGAACTTTAGGATATGATGAGTCCATTAGCATTTTCATGTCTTTTATTCAATAGTGTGAAGTTAGAGTCATGAAGTATTTCACTAAAATTTGGACTTATGTTTTCTCAGTTTAAAACCATGTTAGACCGTGATTGGAGTTTTGTGACAATTGTAAAAAGTGTGTGGGTCATAGAGTGTGTACCCTTTAGAGTGCTCATATCCATTTGAGTTATTTAGAATATTAGTAAATCAAGTGTTCCTTTGGTGATTATTTTATTTAAGGTTTGGGTAAATGAGTATATAACATAGTTCATGAGTTATGAACAAAATCTTTCTCTCATAGTTTGATCACTTAGATTAGACACCTCAAGTATGAATACGACCTTATTGATTATCAAATCACTTTATTTTGTTTTGTGATTGTTATTAATATTGGGATTTTTCTCTTAAATTAATGCTAATTAGTTTTTAGTCTATATTTATAAATCTTAAGAGTGGAAAATCTTATAAGACCATTTTACTTTTAGTACCACCTAGGGTAGTGAAAAATCCTCTTAGTAGAATATATCTATACTGCTTGATAATTTCTTTGTGTTAGGAGTTCATTTATATAATTTACACTCTTAATATATTTGGTTTCATCCCTCTTAATTGGATTAGATATGAGTCAATATTATCTCATTATCTTTTGACATTGTCGTGATGTTGCTGAAAGGAGTCTTTAATGCATGTATGTTGATTAAATATTCTCTTAAATGGGAATTGTTTCTTAATGTTGTTTGACTGTACTCCCTTAGAAATTTTGGGAGAATGTTTTCTAATCTTGAAAAGAGATAAATTTTAGGATTAGAGGGATGGACACATATTTATTTTGGCATATATCTCTTTTGAATATGGAAGTAGATTGAGATACCATACTTACAAGATTAGGTAGGTAAGTAGTGTTTCGGCAGCATTGAGTTACAATATTTTCTTTTTAACTTGGGAGGATAAATAAGAGTTTTTGATATGAAAGCTTTCTACATCACTACTTGATCTAATTTATGATTTTTAGACCACATAGGGTGATAAACTTTATAAATTAAATTATGTACTAAGAATTATAAGTTGATTATAATTAGTATAATATTATTCACCTTTGCATAGATTGATATTGTTCTCTTTTGCTTAATGTGTGTTGTTATAAAGAGATATTTTATACCTTTCACTTGAAGTGAGTAGGGTATAGGAGGTGCAAAACATCTTAACAATCTAGGGGTTGGAATAGACTTTTAGCTTGTTATGTACTAGTTGAGCAAGTAAGGAGATACTAATTGTTTATTTTCTTATAAGGTTAAAATAATGGTGTAATTATTGGCTTATGTATGTTATCTTAATTATAACATTATTTCCTCTTAATCATGAATGTAATAGAATGATTTTAGCTATGAAACAATATACTAGTATGTTTAACTGGTAGTATCTTAATATAATTATAGATTGATTGTATTATTTTTTCACATGTATGAGAATACATCTAGAATAATGTAGCATATATCTTCGATTTCAATGATCTAATAGCATAAAAATATGATTATTTGAAATATTTTCCACATTTTAGAGATTACTAGGTTATGGGGACCTAAGGGAAGAGTGGTGAATTGGGAACATGAGTACTAAGTGATAGGAAGGTATCCTTCTTAGCCTCACATTAACTAATATTATTAGTATTGAGTTGGATTGATATATGGACTTGTTGAATCTAGGATTTGATAGGTATAACTTATGAAATTTAGTCATATGGCCATATGCATGTATAGGATGGATAGAGATTCCATATGGATGAGTATTCCATGAGTTTTTGTATACTTTATATTTAAAATTCCTATTCATCATCATAATTTTCATAAGATCCATGGAGTAGTGATAATAATGACATGTTATACTCATCTAAAGCTATGCAGAGTAGTAGTAGTATTTGTTTCTACACATTATTATTTCCAGATTCCCTACTTATTTTTCTCTAGAATGAGAAAAACACTCTTTAGAGAGATGGGTTATAGGCTAGAAGATTTTTTGAAACTTTCCCTGATCATTTATTTTGGCTTGCATAATGATTTTGTGTTCTCTTTGAAAATTAGTGAAAATTTTCATTAAGACATCTGGGACCCTACAAGGTAATAAAAGTGGTGAGACCTATAATATATAGGCATGTCTTAATGATTCTAGACCCTAGAGTGGTCATGACAAAATTAGTCAGAGTAAGTAATACTCACAACCATGGTTTCTAAACTGGAAGATGTTATTCAGTGGGGTCTTGTGGGACTAGTACTCTAAAAATAAAGAAACTTGGAAGAACTTCAGTGAGTTTTTTAGGTCATTTTCTATTTATTTGATTAGTTTGACATTGTATATCATGTTATTGATTTTATAAGAAATATTTTTGATTTAGAACTTATCTTTGAATAAAAGTCATCAGGGATGATGATTAGGTTTAGGGGGAAGGATGTTACATCATGATTCCTCGCTAGACAAATTTACTAGATTATCCATGGATATTTGTAGTTAAAAAATTAAGATTTGGATATATTTTTGACTAAAGCTTGATATTTATACTATTTCATAATAGTAGGATGCTGCTTAGTTAGATTTAAATACATGATTGCTTAATATTAACTAGTTTATGTCTGCATTTATGTTTTAAGCATATTAATATATTGACTCAGCTATACGTATTGTTGCTTATGTTTATCGTGTGAGAAGATATAATGACTTGACTATTATGAGGTGGAAATATGAGAGCATCATCATTAAAGAGAATCTCTTGAGTGTACCAGAGGGTGAGCATCATTGAAGAGGGTGTTGTAGATGGAGACATCACAAGTCGATAGAGAACTGGTAAAACCCTACACACACTCATAGTAGTTAGTTATGGTAAAAATACATTAAATTGATTATCATGTATTTATTTCATGCTTAAAATATCATCTTCTATGGCTTTCTAGTATAGGTAAATATCATGTCATTAATACATATAAAGGCAAAAAATTAAAATATGGACTATTTATGATTTTGCAAATTGCCATTAAATTACTTAGAGATATTTAAATGTTAAATTAGGGAATACTGAGGTAAGAATTATTTGGGTACAAGTTGCCAAATATGTTTGTCTAAAATTCCATATTATTTTGAAAGCTAAATAAATAAATAAATAATTTTTTTAATGAAATAAAATAAAAAGTAAAACTAGAGTTTAAATCTAAAAAGGGGGATTATTTTAGTAAAAGGAAATTAAAAAAGGAATACAAAATAAAAAAATAAAAGGTGTAAATTTAATATTAGAAAAAAGAGGAAAGAATGGAAAACAAGAAACTAATAAAATATTGTTAAATATCTTAAAAACATAAGCTATGCCTTATATGTATAGAAGAGGAAGGAGATTGTGAAGGAGGGATAAATTTGGCAAGGGAGATTTAGTGTAGTTAAAAAGGAGTAGAGACAGTTTGCCAATAAACCAAAGAGGTAAGAGATGTTTTAAATTATTGAATGATGGATTTGTATGTTTAAATATATTTTTTTCTTAAGTTTGCCATTCAAATATTGCTAAGATGAATTATGTGTTATCCCAAACTATTAATGCATCATTTTGGATCTATATTACAACCAAAAAGTTATTTTATTTTTGCCAAAACAGCTAAATGTCTAACCCCCTCTTTATTTAGCTATATGTATTTTGTGAAAATTTAGTTTTTCTTTGCATGGTGCCACCTGATATTGAGGAGTAGGCTATTATGTAGTTGGGTGCCACTTATTTCTTCTTTTCTAGTAGTTAAGGTAGAGGATAAAATAAATATTTACTTGTATTAATTTTATTCTTCTTAACTATTGTAATGAGGTACCACTTCAATTAGCTTAGCTAACCATAAATCATTTTTTTCTCTGAGCAGATCCTACTTTCTACCTAGGTGCCATTCATTTCATGCATACTGAGTTTTTTTAAAGTATTAGATCTCATCATGTGTTATTTTAATTACCAACCATATTAATGGTGGCACATAGCTTAGCATCAATTTTCTATCTTAATATTTTTCCCATCATGTTGAGCTTCCAAATACTTATAAATATATTCATTTATTTATTGTCTTAATTCCTTGCCAGTAATCTAGGTTTATCCAGTGATATGACTGGAAAAATAAATTTTTGGTTATTTAATTTTACTTGGGTGTCATCTAGTCTTATTTTCCAGCGATATAAATGGCTTAATGATTTTTTTGGTCTTTTCATATTACCTTGGCATCTTATTATTTTTCTAGATAATTAAAATCAAAGTATTATCTAGATAAAAAGATGGTACATAGATATAAATTTTGGAAAAATAAAATATTACATATTTAAAAAAAATAAATTGTTAATTATTTCAAGAAAAATAAAAATATTATATATTTTAGAAAACTATATATTGTTATTTACTTAAAAAAAATACATTATAATATATTTCAGATAAATATATTGTTATCTATTTTGGAAAATAATTAGTATTTATCTTGGGAAAATATATTATTATTTATTTTGGTCCAAGTCCAAACTATGAACATAATTTATTAAATGAGAAAGTAACATGTTTTCTTTTGTCTAGGCATCAAGTAACTCTAAAGGATGCATTTAAATGTAATATGGATATTATGACTTATTTATCTAATGGAGTAGAAAATAAGTTAGTTTTATAAATAGTCAAAATCATAAACCAGTGTTTAAATCTTTCAAAAATTCTTCCAAAAACCATAGATAAACATTTCTAGTGGAGAATACATATTATGTGTTTGATTTAATAACAAGTTATAAAATATTAGAAATAGACGTAAACTTGTTTATTACCTTATCTTAAAACCCCAAAAGGGTAGATATGTTATTGGCTTAAAAATAATATTTGAGAAGTACATATATATTTTTGGCTTCACATGAGTATATTTGATGACTAGAAATATAGAAATATGTATTTTATAAATTCAGGTGTGTTTACTTATACCTAAATGGTTGAATAAAATCTTAGGATTCCCTAAATTAATTGGTTATGCATTATCATTAGATTGCAAGTTGATTAATTAAATAGTCTATTATCAAATGTAGAGTGGATTAACCTTAGAGTTGAATGGTTGAACATAGTTATCCTCTATGGATATTTGAACCTAAAAGAGCTTTAAAATCTCTTATTTATTTGAAAACCATTATACAAAGTTTTACAATATATGAAATTAAGTTTTTATGACTTATAGTGCAGTCAAAACTTGGGGTAGATACCTTTAAGTAATATTCTTGGGTGAAATATTAAAGGATTGATTAAGGCTAGTTTAGAAAATGATTTCTCATAAACCCCCAAATATAAATTAGTTATGAAACTGGATTACTTATATTTTTTGAAAATGAATTTTTGGTTCTTGTAGTTGTGGTATGTAAAGTATGTTTCTTATATTTATAGCTACTTTATTTATTTATTTATATGCTTAGTAGTTATAACTATAATGCTAAACCATGGTTTAGAGATTTCATAACACTAGAATATTTACAAATGGTGCACATTAAGATGTGTAAGTAATGGTATATAGGGACTATACCTATAATTTATTAGATGATTCAAATAGGTCATTAAGCATCATAAGAATCAAGAAATATAACCTTTGGAATAATCTCTTAGAATCAAATGATTCAATAGGATAATGGATTATCTGACTCACTATTAGTAATGTGAATGATTGTTAGTCATATGTGTTCAAGATGAAATACTTGTGTGAATTAAATATTATGAGTGTATTAATATGTATGAATATTTAGTTACACTTGGTGCATAATGACGCATCTTGATGCATGTTTATATGTTGTGATATTTTGGTAAGTTTTATCAAGTGGTATAGCTATTTATTGTATGCTTATTATAATAAATGGGTTGAGTCTTGAAAATCAAAAGTTTGGCTTATGTGTTGTCATGTAGTTGGGAACCTATGATAGTATGGGATATCATATGGTGTTATAATATCAAGATATATTTTACTTAAATGAGATTTAATATAGTTATTATACATAACTCATATCTACATTTGTCTATATACTATATACTTACTATTATTTTTTGTAGATAATGTGTGTCTTTACAGTTGGTAGACTTGTGTATGCATGCATGAAAACTCTAATAATTTAAAAAATGTTGTGTTGATATGTTATTGTGTTTCATGGGAATTATGTTTGTTTTGTTTGTGTGTGTGTGTGTGTGTGTGTGTGTGTGTGTGTGTGTGTGTGTGTGTGTGTGTGTGTGTGTGTAATGCTTGGGTTCCATGTATTTGAGACTACTTTATATGATTGGTTATAGAAAACTGGTAGTCAAGTCTTAGAATGCTAGACTGTGGTAATATAGTTTACCATAGGGTGTAGATAATTAGAAAAAAATTATATTGTTTAAATTGTATAGCTAATTTTTATGTTTACCTAGATGGTATATTGTAATAATTATTTCTAGTATGGGATAGAATATAATGAAAGATATATACATATGTTTGATAGACTAAATGTATGTTAATATTACTCTTATATAGTGCATGTCATGTGATGCATTTTCTAGTACAATGTAAATTCAAGAATCTTGTGGTTGAATTTATATTTGACCAATATGTTAATGTAGATTAAGGAGTGAGATGGACTTAATTGACTTATTGACATTACAATGTTAAATGAAGGTAGCCTGATCAAGTGGTGTGTATGAAATTGATTGATCTAGAACATTATCATTTATTATTTGTAAATTTTTGGGCCAAAATATGTTTAGTGAGACATTACCATTAATTAGTGTGGTTCACATGTTAGTGTGATATCTGAAAATAGAAAGGATATCTATGATATACTACATTCTTAGTTTATAATCATACAACACATGGGTACTTATTAGTCTCTTTAGATTCTTGCACTATCACTATCTACTCATCCATAAAGGGAGGGTCATATCCTGATGGGATTAGTACAAGGGATCATTGGTCTATAATTGGTATAGAAAAGTGCTCAAATGATGATCTCCCTCCCCATAGTATTACTACTATTGAGAGGACACTTGAGATTACCATAAATACTAGAGAGTCTAGGCAACTCATGCTCTAGGGAGCCATGTATCTATATGTACATTGGATTATATTATATTTATCATTGAGTTGTAATTACTTGGTATTGTAAATCAATATCAGTAGTTATAGACTTGTAATAGTTTTAGTTGAGTTAATTTAATTACTTCATGTATTCTCTTTTTGACATGTACTCTCATGATATCAGAGATCTATATTATGTGATGTATTATGCTTGTTGTTATTGCCACCTTGTGTAATTATTTTGGTCTTTATATACTCTCATTGTAAAGTCTATATTTGGTATATATGTTTAATAAAAATAAAAAATGTTCATGTATTTCTATGTCTAACCTAATGGGGTTATTACAAAATGCCTTGAAAATGACCTCCAATACTACTGGGAGACCCAGATCTAAGTTTTAAAGACTAAAAAATGATCTTTTTTATTCTTTCCTACTATTACAACAACCAAGAATATTGATAAAATTCCATATTTACTTTTTTTCCTCCTCAAGGTTTGAAATTGGCTCCAATAGGCTTAGATATTGTAAAAAACAAGAAATCAACCTTTAAATCTCAAACAATGACTCAAAATTAATGTTTTACGATTTTTTTCTTCTTCCATGACCATAAAAAGATGTGCAATGGTATTAAGGAGGATGAATAAAAAATTGAAACAACTCAAGTAGGGGTTTGTAAGGTTTTGAAAGTTTTAGGAAGGCTTAAAATAACTAAAACACCCTTCCAAATACAAAAAAGGAGAGCAAGAGATATAAAACATTTTTTTTTATGAAAAATTTTAGTAAGAAGGTCATATAGAGCCATACTACAAAAAGATTATGAGCATGAAAGACTCAAAAGTATGATAGGAAAACCTTAGAGGCTTTTTAGAAGCTTCATGTCGCTAGGAAATGGATCAAATCTCATTGAAATACAATATCCATTCAATAGATGATAAAAATGGAGATTTTGATAGATTTGTTTTAAGAAGGAGGCCATAAAAGTCCATACAAGAATGTCAAAAATAATTTTCTTTCTTTATGGTTCTCTTGAATATTTCAAACAGCTTTAGGTGCTAGATCTAAAAATAGAGAGATTTAAAAAACACTTTTATACAGATCATTAGTCTAAAAAAAGAAAATTTTAAGACTTTTAAGTCTCAAGGAAAAAAATTTATCCCAATTTTAAGACTCTTAGTTAGATTTTTGATATGAAAATAAGATTTAAATATGATAAAATACTTAGATCTAATATATCTAAGGTCTATAAGGTTAATAAATAAAAGAACTTACTTTTAATAAAGAGGAAGCTTCATATTATTTCATGAACATACCATGGCTTAGAAAATGGATGAATCTAGGCTTGAACACAAGACAACTCTGATCTATGATATTTCTACTTGATCATGCATCAACTAGCTCTAATACCATGAAAAAATAAGCAATACAATTGCATACAAACACTATATTTAGATGTTAGACCTATATTAAATACATTCACTATGAAACACTAGATATACCATGGGAAGACCTCATTAATAGGTAAAAAACTACCAATATTATTTATTTAATAAACAAAATGTACCCAATACAAGATTTATCTTCTCATTTTTTTTCATTGAATCTTACAAAATAAACTCTTATTTATATAGGCAAGGTAATTTGATCATTATAATCTGACATTTTCTAACCACTAAATTAATGGTTATAACTACTCCAAAGGTTATTTAATATATTATGTTATTTATTTACATGAGGATAAAATCATAATAAATAATAAAATATATTACTATTTATCTAATATAATTTAATGTATTAAGGTTACATAAATAACACCACTTAACCATTAATTTTTCCAAAACTATAGATACCACTAATGATAGCCACATAAATTCAACTAAACCTCCATCTAAAACACAACTTAATACACCTATTACCAATCTGGTTGACTCCAACAAACCTCAACCTATAATTCCACCTACACCTATAATTACCCTTGATGCTAAAGCCATAGATGTATGACAAATACATTATAAATATGATTACCATGGAAATAAAATTGTTGATATCAAAATAGGGATAAAATACTTTGCACTCTTACCCATGCTACTTAGTGATGAATCCATACTTGAGTTACTCCATGCTAGAGAACCTCAACTTTCAGAACAACATCATAAACTTAGAAAATTCAAACAAAAAGCTTTTCATTTTGATAATTTCATTGCTAGTGTGGACCCTAGATAAAATCATATTTATTCTCTTCCCAATGTTCCATATAATTTCCAATATTGAAATTATATTCTCAATAAAAAAACAACAATAATAAAATATGGTACACCATCATGTTCTAGACCCATCACTATCTCTAAATAACTCACACCAGTAGAGCATGATAACTCTAGTTTATTCTTCAATAAATATCATGAAACATTTTCTTATTCATATGATTACATTCTAATAGTTGACCCTAGTATCATTGTATATAACATCATCACTTACCTAGATGAAAAACTTATTAGATAAAAACAACGAAAATTTACACTTTATGTCATAAAAAAATTATTAAACTTTTGGATTCCAAGTTTATCAAACATGTTGACTATTCTAAATGGTTATCAAATATTATTTTTGTTCATAAAAAAATCACCATGGTCATTTGTATATGCATTTATTTCCACAATCATAACTTCATGCATCCAAAAGATAATTTCCCATTACATTCAATAGATGCTATCATAGATTCAACTATTGGATATGAAATTTTGTAACTTATGTATATATTTTTCAGATATAATCAAATTCACATATCCCCAAAAGGAAAACACAAAAAAATATTTACTAAAAAATGGGGCACCTATTGCTACATCAAATTTTTTTTCAAATTTTAAAATTCTAGATCCACTTATCAATGTGCCATGGCTCACATTTTCTGTGATCTTATACATAATTTAGTGAAAGTCTATGTTGATGAACTCATTTTAAAATTTAAGAGTTATATAAAACACCTCATTGATATAGATATCATTTTTGATTGATTAATAAAATAAAAGTTAGACTTAACCTATATGCAATCAGAAATGCATCATGTCTATAAATAAATCTTGGCTTGAAGAAGATAGATCATACCTACACTTTCAGCTAGGAATACATTTGTTAAGTGGGTTAATGACCAATATTGGGATCTGAGAGACCTAATTATGGAATATCTTACCACAATACACCATGGTAGGAAGGGTTCTAAAGCCTATAGTCTAACACAATCATGCAAAAACCTAAAAAGAGTCATAGGTTTAATGTTCACTCTATTATAATAAACAAGAAATTAAATCTAATCTAGTGCACACCAAATATTTTAGCACAAAGTGGGTTTCAAAAAAAAAACAAAAACTAAACTAAACATGCATAAAAGACATATACTCACATAAACGTATACAAATTCTTAATACATGGAAGAAATAAACACAACTACATTATCTATCTACTCTTACAAAGGATAAATAAAGTTAGGAATACTTACCTTGAAGATGAACCCACCAATCCTCATTCTCTCCCTTGGCCAAGGTGATTCACAAGATATTATTATGGTATGTAAGAATAAAAAATACAAATCAGGTCTAGGCTACACTACCTATCTATTCATCTAAAAGACTTATCCACAAGACAATATCTATATCTCTAAAGAAATTATGGAACCCTCAGCTTTATTTCTCAAGTAAAATGGTCAATAAACAAATGCTCATGTGCACTTATTCTTCTTCACTTATCTTCTTAAAAATGGTTTTCAATGAACTTTTATATATAGGTGGATCTTTCCCTAAATCCTTCGAAATATGTTAGTTGTACAAGGTTGACCTAGTTGACACTATATGTTTTTGGGAGATAAATCACTAGGTCCCAAGATAGGTCAGCTGAAGAGCTAATGAAACTCCTAATAAAATATACCCCTAAATAGTATAGGGTTAATCCAGTCAACCTTGTATGGTAATTAGATGATAACAACTCTACACGGTTAACCCAGTTGACCTATTGTAATTAACTGGTGAAAGGGGGTCAAGGCAAGAACATAGAGGGCAAAGGATGATAAATGACTAGAATGGGTACAAGTGAGAAGAATAATCTTAGGGTAAATGGTTTTAGGAGATGAGAGTGTATATGGCAAGTTGAAACAGTGACAACAATCTTACAAAGCACCAATGGTTTGTCCACCCGTTTCTCGATTCACCCCTTAAGGCATGCACTTAGAGAGATTGAGACTCAATGGGTTTTTACAAAATAGAAAGTGCCAATAATTGATAAAAGTTTAAAAATATTATGCATATACATATTCTCCACTGAAATCTCATCATGTGTCATAAAAGTGCAACTTAGAATGGTACTTCAATATAGAATATAATAACACACAACACTAATGATAATTAAAGTGTAGTAATTAGAAAATAAGATAAATGAAATGATAAAATTGAAAAACACATACCTTTACTTACCTTAGTGTTGTAGATAAAGAATTAAACTATAATAGAAATGAAGGCATCCAATGTGAAGAACACTAGGTGAACCTATAGAAGTTAGTGTAAAAAATAGACAAAAAGTGAAATTTGAGGGAAGATAGGCACATAGTAGTGTAAAATGAGTTAAGGCAAAGATATGAGGGTATTAGGGAAGATGGCAAATTAGGATTTTTAAGGTAAAGCTAGAATATTGAAGTAAAATGAATGATAAAATAATGGAAAAAGAATGGCAAAATGATTGCAGATGAATGACAAATGATTGGTAAATGAATTATAAATGATTGTAAAACACATCAAATCATATTGGAAAGCATGTAAAAAATAAATGGAAAAAAGGAATGTATAACATACTAAGCCACATTGGGAAGCATGTAAAACATGAATGACAAATGAAATATCCATGCAAGATAATTTTAACAAAGATATGTAAGAAATGGAAAAGTAAGCTCATGTAAGATAGCAAAAAATAAAAACATGAAAAAATGAAAATTTAATGTAGTTGAAGATGTGAGATAAATAGGAAAAAGGCATACAAAAAGAGAAACATGTAATAATGTGAAATGACATATGTAAGATAAGTTAAGTCCACAAAAAAACAAATAAGAACATGATGGAGAAATCAAAATAAAAATCTCTAAAGGATGAAAACTCAAACTTAGTACTTGCTCTAAGATGTAATGTAAGAAAACACACACATCTAATGAAATGACTAGTATGATAATGAGGTGGTGTGGTAAATAAATAGTGTAAGGGTGTATTCTATAGTTTCTCAAACATGTTTTTTTGCTCTAAGGATAAATAAAATTGGAACAAAGTAATGCTAGAATGTTTTTAAGAGGTTAATAAGGAGTAATAGAATAGGAAAAATAGATTTAGAATAATAATTTTCCTATTAAGGGGGGAAATGAAATGGGTGGAGGGGAGAATGATAGAAAAACCAAGGTAGAGGAACTCTTTATCGAAGTTAACACTCAAATTTGGTTTATGAAAATAAGATGTGTTTGGACCTTAAGGACTATAAATAACTTCTCTTATCCAAACAAGTCTTAGGTCAAAAAATGAAGTTATAGATCATCCCATGAAGTTTGTATGCATCAAAATTAAATTGGAACTACCTTCCCACATTATGATCCCCATTCCTCAGGACCCCTTACAATGTTTTTGGTCTACTATGAAGACTGGGTACTTGCATAAGAAATTAGGTATCACCATAGAGTTTTTTAAAGTCTCATATTCTCTACTAGCCTACTGTACCCCAAAGGACCTCAGCTCTATATGAGGACAACTATGGTTTTTGAGCTTCGATTAGAGATAAGAGATGTGCTTGTAATGATCTCTTTTGGTGTGATGTTGATTTTTGAGATTTATATGTTTACTTTTAGATATAATTACCTTTTGATTAAAATGATTTAGATTTTATCTTTATTGATGGATTTTTTTGTTCCTCCTCCATATGGATTTGTAAAACCAAACAAGGGTGATAAGGATGACTTGGTTGCTAAGAGAAAGAACATTAAATAGCATGTCATCTAAGAGTCTCATAAATCTAAGAAATAAATGAGAAATCAAGAGGAAGGACACATGGAAAAATTTGAATTACTTCAAATTATAAGAAATGTGACAAAGGGTAAAAGGGGATACAATTATAGTAATGTGTGATTCCTTATCATAAGAATAAGTAAAATGGAGGGAAACATGTTAACATAGATTGTTTGTGAAAATTCAATTTATCAAAATAAGCAAAATACAAAGTTGATAATAAGTATCAATAACACTTTTCTTATAAAATAAATGACAACATGGAATTTTTTATGAGGAGGGATGAGTCCCATCCATGGTCTTATACTATAACTCATAAAAGAGAAACACACAAGGGTGCCAAAAAGAAACATGTGAAACAATAGAATGAGAAAAGAAGAAAAGGTGGTGTTTTGTGAGGAGGGATAGGTCATATTCATGGTCTTATACTAAAAACTCACAAAAGATAAACCCATAAGTGTGAATGATAAATAAGGGGGGGAAATAATCATAAAGTGACTAAGGAAAAGAATAACATAAAAAGACAAAAATAAAAGAAATATATGAGGAAAATAATGAAAGTAAATGCCAAATGTAATGTCTAATAAAACCAAATAATGTAAATGAAGACAATGATTCTTATAAAGTGAAAGTAAAAGAAATAAAGTACAAAAAAATAAAGAAACATGAGACAAAAAGAATAAGTAAGATCTATGTTAACATCTATATCAAAGATGATCATGTGAAATACAAGTCTATAAGTCTTAAATGTTTCTTGAAGTTGAATTTGGTTAGTATTAGGCATTGTAGAATAAGAGCGGGCATAGTAAGATGATCCAAAGTGTAAGTGGCTATAGGGATGGGCATAAAAGGATGCCCCAACATGTAAGGTGGAGTGAGGTAACATTGAATTATTAAAATGGTTTGAATTGGGTTGGTAGGTGCATTCAGAGATAGGAAAATGTGTTGGTTTATTAGGTTTTAAGGAGGTTGAATGTGACATATGATGTGTAGGAGAGGTATGAGGAGGTAAAGGAGGACCATATAGGATGTGTTTTGGAGTAGGAATTTGAACTAGGTACTCTTTTGGTTTATGTGACCTAAGAGCTTAAGGTTAAATAAATGAAACAATATGTTTAAAGTTATTCATGTTAGTTATCTCTTCCTTATTGATGTAGGAAGAAGGATCAACTATGGTTTGAAAAAAATTAGTAGATGAGGTATAGGTATGGGATGATTTTTGTTGATCATTAGGTAGTTGATTTTGATATGATTGTCATTCTTGAGATTAAACTTAAGAATCTTGAAGATATTCTTGATAACATTATTTTATGAGAGTACCAAGATTGAAATGTTAACCAAATAAGGAAGAAAGAATAATTTAGTGAAGATCATGAAAATATTCATGAGAATGACCTATAGTGGCATGCCACAAATAAAACTTATCAATATTATACCATTTTGGAAGAGGTTTGGAAAGATCAAAGCTCTCAAGTTTAGAGGGTGGTAATTACTTCTTAAGTTGTTCTAGACTAAAGGTAGGGTGGTTTGGGTTAAAATTGGTTGAATTGGATGCTCCATTTTGAGTTTGGGGAAACTTGGTTGAATCAATGTTATGAGAAGATGATTATAAATTTACTTTACTAGTTGTTTGAGATTCTTCAAATTGAGTCATAATAATGTCTTGCATTTTTGCTTGGTCTAAGGATTCATCTAAATTTTTAGGTGAAAAGATTAAAACTTTGTATTGAAGGGGAGGTTTAAGAGTAGTGACAAATAGTTTTAAAATAGTAGCATCATTCATGTTATGGTCCAATTTATGAGATATAGACTTCCATCATTTGATGAAAGTGTGAGAAGATTCATTAGAAAGTTACTCGGTATTGATGAAATGGCTAAGGTAATTTTCAATAAGATCATCATGTTAGAATTCCTTCACTAGAAAATTTACTAAATCCTCTAGTTATGAGATGGAATGTCTAAGAGATTGGCTATTCCATTCAAGGGCATCACCAACAAAGGTTTTGGATAAGAGTTTGGTGGTAGAAAAGGTGTTAATTTAGACACATTCCTTATGGAGATTACTAAAAGACTTAATAAATATAATAGGGTCCATAGTCCCATTATATGTTATAGTTGGATAAATGATTCCAATATATATATATATATATATATATATATATATATATATATATATATATATATATATGAATGGGGTTAAATGTTCATTTTCAAGATGTTGAAGCATTTTTTAATTCATTATAGGTTGAGGGATGATATTCCCATTGGCATCTCTAAGAGGAGGAGGGATAAAATTTTGATTTTGTTGAGACATAATGAATTGAGGTGGTTAACTAGTCATGTTTAATAAACATTGTTGTGTGTTCATTAGTTGATATTGATCTGTTGTTTTCATGATGTTCATTTATTAAAATACATATGTAATAAGTTGAGTTGTATCCATAGATGGATTGGTGTTTATAGGTGGGGTATTAGTGATGTTAGGAAGAGAATTAGTGTTGATATGAGGGGAATTAGTAATGTTGGTGGGAAGAGGATTATTTGTAAGTGGAGGATTCCAAAAATTATTATTGGGAAGAGGATTATGATGGAGGACCTCAATTAAATTACATTATGTAGTGATTAGTTTTGGTTTAGGAGAAGAAGAAGGAAGAAATTGGATATTTTCATCTGATGTAATGAAATAAGTGAGGTTATTACACAAATACTTAATTATGTAATGTTATTAACTATAATAGGGATAAAAAAATGTCATCATGATGAGATAAGACTAGATAACCACACAAAGAAATATAAAGAGGCATGAAACTATATAAGGTCGACTGGGTTGATCTAGTTTAGGAAACATGGCCTACAAATTTTATATGGTCAACTAAGTTGATCCAATACAACAAATAGAGTATTGGAAAATGGAAATAAGGTCTATAAATAGTACAAGGTCAATTGGTTCAATCTAATATAGTGAATAGAGTCCAAAAAAAGATACAAGGTTGATTGAGTTGACCCAGTACAATAGAGAGGGAAAATTAAGAAGTTTATAAAAGATTTATGAATTAATACAAGATAAATTTTTTAATTAATTTGAAAATAAATAACTAAAAGGAAAAAAATGTTCAATTGGATTAACACAACCAATTCAATTGAAGCACATATCACAAAACCTTACACCAACACTGGCTAATTCAAGTTTTTTCAATGTAAGATAAAATTGAGCAAAGAGCAAGAAATCAACTTGGAAAATAAATAGCTAACTAATTGTTCAACCTAAGTTTTTATTATATTATTAATATATGATTTTAAATGTGATGGGAAGTTAGTTATAAGAAAAGAACTATAATGGAAATCTAAGGATGGTTTCAGGTAGTTTGGACTAAAAGGGATTGTAGTGGCAATGATATAGGCTTGGTATTGGAGCTTACACCCTCACTTCACATACCAAAGTGATAAGGTTATTGAGTGCTTAGCCAGAATATACCATTAACCATGTTTTATACTCGACCAAAGTATCCAGTTAACTTCCCCATTAGTGATGAAATCCAAGTAGATTGGCCTTGGGTAGACAAATTTTAAAATTCTTGTTTTGATTTTGTGATTTGGTTATGTGCATAAAATAGAAAATAGTGAAACTAAGTGATTTATTGAAAAAACACCTAGTTAAAATATTTGATCTATTATAAGCATTAAAGCAATAAGAAAAGAAAGTGTGAATTAATTACTAGGATATAAGGTTAATTCTAACTTTGAAATGAGGTATAATGTTGATATGGTTAATAGTTATGCAAAAAATATAGAACAGGGTCGATAGGGTCAAACCTATACTATAAAATCAAGGTTTGAAAATGAATATAGTTGGTAGAATTGACCTAGTTATCTAGATAACACATAGAACACATAACTAGGTTGGTAGGGTTGATCTAATTGACTATGCAAGGGCAATTTTAAAGACAACAAAATTTTAAAGGAAATACTAGAAACAAAGATACAAATATATAGAAAGGAACCTTGGTTGATTAGAGATGTAGAGAATGAAGACTTATATTTAATAACCTTAATATATTCTTGTAAAACTTGTTAACTAGGTTGATTGGATTAATCAAGCTATGCAGGAAGTTACTACTAATTGAATAAAATGTTTAGGGTCAATTAGGTCAACCTAGTAGTTTTAATTTGATGTCTAAAAAGGTACATGATCAACTAGGTCAACCTAGTGATCTAGATTAGATGTCTAGAAAACTAAAAACCTATACTAGGTTAACTGGGTCAATAGAGTAGCCTATACCTAAAAAGATACACACACATGTTAGATACTAGGCCAGTATAGTCAATCTAAAATGGTAAATATATGATAAAAATAATGATAAAATAATGAAATAAATGAAATAATATGAACAAATCTTGAAAGGGTTAGTTTATGTCAGGTTCACTAGAATGTATGCAATCATAAATGCATCATGTCTATAAATCAATCCTAGATCAAAGAATATAGAGCATACCTACACTTCTAATTGGGAATATTTTTTAATTAGGGGCATGACCAATATGGGGATTTATTAGACCCAATTAGGTGATCTCTTGTCTTAATACACCATGCTAGGAAGGGTTTCAAAGCTTACAGTCTAATGCAATCATGAAATAACCCTAAAAGAGTCTTACGTTTAATGTTCAATCTATTCTAATAAACAAGAAATTAAATCTAATCTAGTGCACACCAAATCTTGTGGCACAAAGTGGGGGTTAGAAACAAAACAAACTAAACTAAACATGCATAGAAGACATATAATCATGTCAACATATATAAAATCTAAGTACATGGAATAAAGAAGCACAAATATATTATTTATCTACTCTTACAAAAGAGAAATATAGTAAGGAATACTTACCTTTAAAATGAACCCGCTGAGCCTCAATCTCTCCCTTGGCCAAGGTGCTTCACAAGATATTATTATGTTATGTAAGGATAATAAATAGAAATTATCTATAAGATACACAACCTATATATGCATCTAAAATACTTATCCACAAGGCAAGATGCTTATCTCTAAAGAAATTATGGAACCCTAAGTTTTATTCCTCAAGTATAATGGTCAATAATTAGTTGATTCACACTTATTCTTATTTGATTCTCTTCTTGAAAATGGTTATAAATTAACTTTTATATATAGGCAGATTTTCCCATATATCCTTCTGAATATGTCAACTATACAGGGTTGACTTAGTCGAAGGGATAATGAAACTCCTAATGAAAAATATCACTAAATAGTACAGGGTCAACCCAATCAACCTTGTATAATAATCAGAGGCTAAAAACTATACAGGGTCAACCCGTTCAACCTAGTATAGTTAATTGATGAAAGGTGGTCAAGGAAATAACATGAAGGGTAAAGCATGACAAATGACTGGAATGGGTACAAGTGAGAATAATAAGCTTAGGGTAAATGGTTTTAAGAGATGAGTGTGTAGATAATAAGTGGCAAAAGGGACAAAAATATTATGAAGCACTAATGGTCTACCCACCCCTTTCTTGATTCACCCCTTAAAGTATCCACTAAGAGAGATTGAGACTCAATGGGTTCTTATAAGATACAAAGTTTTAATAATCAATAAAAATTTAAAAATATTATGTGTATACATAGCCCATACAAGTGTGTCTTTGGCATCACGTCTTGTAAGATTTTAGTATTCCTTGTATCTCTTCATGAAATTAATGTTTATCCCACCAAAACTAATGCTATAGTCAACATGCCCATTCATCATTTGATTCCCAAAATTCACACTTACCTTGGAAAGCTTGGGGAAATCCAACAGTTCATCCTAGAAATGGATTACTATATATACTTTATTAATTTCCTTCTCAAAAAGCTAATGCTTGACAATGGATAGTTTCATGCCAAAAATATTTTGATAACATGAAATAATCTTTTCTCTATCCTCCCACCCTTTTAACACCTTTAAATTACTATCCTTTAATCTTATACACCACTTATACCCCCATACCACTTGAGCCAATGATTTCCCAACGAGATGATAAGAATAGAGAGTGTATTATTTACTACATAAGTTGAGGCCTCACTGATTATGAAAAAAATTATAATAATGTATAATGTGATTACCTTGTTATTTACTTAACATCTAAAAATCTTTGTCACTATATGCTTTAACAAACCACTTATGTCATTGTCCACTTCGATCCACTTTGTCATTTCTTCTTCAAAGCATTTTGACTTGGAAATAGAATTGTAAAATGGATGGTCCTCTTAATGGAATTTTACCTTTGAATTGTCACACAAAAATATATCAAAGGGCAAGTTATCACCAACCAAATTACAGTGGTACCTATACCATCTATGAATCACCTTCAAGATAATCTCTTGAAGACAACAATCTTTATATTGAAGATCTTAACTAAGAGATCTACCTTAAATATTATTTACATAATATAACTATTAACTTAGAGTAAAATAATAAATAATATTCCAATATCATTATTGATATTACAAAATTCAAATTAGCTATCTAATATCTCCCTAAAGTTATTATTGTTTTGCATGAAGACACCTAGACCCTCCATTTTGATGGTGCCAAATGCCTCCAAGGATCTAGCGTAGGTTGTATTATAATAAACCCACATGGTAAGGTCGTCCCATTAGAATTTACATTAACATTTGATGCTACTAACAACATGGCTTACTATGAATCTCTCATCTTAGACATAAAAGCAATAATTGACTTGGATATCTCATATCTACACACTTTGGGTGACTCACAACCTATCTACCACCAGGTTAATGGTGATTATTAGTGTAAAAGTGAAAATATAATTCCATATCATCAAATAAAAACCATACTTTCCCAAGAATTTTATTCTTTTACCATTGAGCTAATTCCAAGAGATCAAAACTCCATACTTGATTTTCTTATTTAGCATCTCTATTTTATCCTCATCAAGTATTTAATGATTCACAATTTCTTATCCAAATAATACAATCACCTTATTCTATCCAGACAAACATTTTTCTAATTTCTCATATTGAGGTTGTGACTTTGTGATAAAGTCCATGGTACAAAAACATAATCCATTTCTTTGAACATAAAACTTATCCTCTAGACATAGATTCTCAGGAAATGACTAGAATATGTAAACAATCCTTTAAGTATGTATTATGATATAACACCCTTTATTTTTGTAATGTATAAGGTACCCTACTCTAGTGTGTGATTAAATAAGAGGTTATCCTCTCCTTAAACAAGTACATGGGAGAATTTATAGTGGTCATTGTAATAGACATGCTACAGCATGCAAATGATTATGTATGGAATACTTTTGGCCTACTTTAGAGAAGGATGCTATTTAATTTACTAAAAGGTGTAATCTTTTCCATATTCATGATTATTTAATTTATTCACCACTGACTAAGATCCAAACCATGGAGTCTCTTTGGCCATTCTCCATGTGGGGATTAGATCTCATTGGTAAATTATCTTGGTCATTAGATGGTCATGTTTTTATCATTACTACTATTGAATATTTTACTAAATGGGTATAAGTCATGCCTCTTGTCAATGTCATGGGAACAAATATTTATAAATTTATTCTTAATAAAATTATTTGTCACTTTGGAGTTCCCCATGCTATCATTTTTGATAATGGTGGAAATTTCAAAAATAATGACATGAAATAGCTATGTGCTAAATTTAAAATATTCCACACCTTACCATCCATAATACAATGGACAAGTTCAAGAAAATAAAAAAATTATCAAAAAAATATTACTAAATGCCATCTAAGAAATTTACACTAATTGAAATATTCACTTGTACTTTTCACTTTGGTCTTACCATACTCTCATACATACTACCATTAGGGGAAACATTGTTCTCATTAGTATATGGTTCTAAATCTATCTTAACATTAAAAGTTGAAATCCCATCTTTATTTATATCTCTTCATGGTATCATTACTGATGAATAATTATGTGAATCATGCGTTACACATTTAGGATGAACACCATTTCTCCACTTTTCAACATAGTCATCAATTCAAGGCTCATATCACCAAACAACATAACAAAACATCAAAGTATTCACTTCTAATGTTGGTTATCTAGTCTTAAAATTAGATTACACCCATGATAAATAATGAAAATATGCTCAAAAATGGTGGGGTCCTTATTTAGTAATATACATTCTTTCTAATATCACCTATTGTCTACAAACTAATGAAGGACATATTTTTAAAGAACACATTAATGCACAATTTTTGAAGAAATGTTTTTCTTAAATATTTCCCTTCTTTTCATATTTATATACCTTATCCTACTAACACTTCTTATAGGACTTATCCAATTATCTGACCCTCTACAATAGTTTATCTTATACACAAACCTTAGTTCCTTCCTTTAGTCCTCTAGTTTCTTGAATTCATGAGTTGTATTGTAATACCATGGATAGGACCCATTTTTCTTCATGAATAACTTTTCTTTTCATACATGGATTTTTTATACTTTTTCTCATTTTCATAAGTTTATTATTTTACAATGTATTTCACAACCAATTGAGTTTTTATTTTATGATTTGTAATGTAAGACCATGGATAGGACAAGGCTCTCCTCACAAATACCATTTTACACCCACTTGGGTTTCTCTTTTATGAGTTTTAGTATAAGACCATGGATAAGACAAGACTTTCTTCATAAAATACACGTATGATTTAAAATATTTTTATCAAACCAAATGTTTTTTTTAGAATGTTTTTAAATGTCTACAAGTTTATAATTCCATCTTCGCAGCCTCAATTTCTATTTATTTGTAGATAAAACTTTCACAAATAACTATGTTAGTATGTTTTTCCATACTTACATACACTCACATTATAAAGAATCATAATTATGTATCATTGTATCCCTTTTCATGTACACTCTCATTATAACAAATTTTTTCATGTTCATTCCCCTTGATTTTCATTACTTTCACTTCATTTTGTACAAAACAAGTTCAAAGTCAATATATTCCAATTATGTCACATAAATAAACAAGAGTTTTAGACACCATGCTTTCTAAGTCCTTTTTATTATAAACCAAGTCCAAATTTATCAAATGATAGTCATTTTTATAACCTATGTTGGGTTCTCCAAAATCATATGGATGAGGACTAAAAAAATCAATCAAAAATTAAAATCCAAATCTTTGAAAATAAAATATAATGATCAAAAGGCAAGTGAAAAATTCAGAATTCAAATATCACTCTAAAAAGACATGATTCTTAGCACATGTATTATCTATAATTGAAGCTCAAAGTCCATATTTGGACTAATTATAGAGCCAAATTCCATTGGGGTACAGTAGGTTAGTAGATTGGGATACAATCATTCAAAATAATGTATAATATTACATACTTTATCACACAAGTATCCATATTCATAATAGACTAATGAATTTGTAAGGGGTCTAGAGGAATATGGAACATGTTTTAGGAATATAGGTCCATTTTAATTTTCATGAATATAATATTCATGGAATTGTATTTATGCTTCATTTGATAATCCAAGATTTATGTGGTTAGGAGAATTTCTTCAGATTCCTCAATGTCAAAATTCCCCTTGTTTTGACAAACTTAATTTTAGTGTCTTGACTTCAATAAAGAGTTTCTCTACCTTGATTTTTCCTACATTTACCCCACCACCAATTTCATACCCCCTTGATAGGTAATTTTGATTCTAAGTTTATTTCCCCATTTCTATCTTACCTCTTATTCACATCTTAAAACATGATATCACTACTATGTACTAGTTTTATCTATCTTTAGAACAAAATAGTATGCTTGAGTGACTATGGATTATTTTATTTACAACATTTCTTTACATTTATAGAATTGTCTTGGTTTCATTTTAAATTTTTTCATTATCATTTCTTTTTTTAGATAAGTGCATCTATTTTGACATTTCAATACTTTTTACATTGTTTAGTGAGTTTATATTATTACTTATCACTCACCAATGTTGTTTTCCCTTTGATGTGATTTTTCCATTGATGATTGAGTAAGGAATGTTACTTCTCGCTCATCAATGTTGTTTGACCATTTCTTGCTCATTTTTTTTTAAGGATGTATATTGCTTTCATATTCATGTTGGATTTTCATTTTTCATGTATCTTTAGTTTGATTTGGTTTGTTACATTTATATTTTTAAAGTATACTTATTTGAGTTTATGGTCATTTAGTAACCTTGGATTTTTAGTTATTTGATTTACTCTAGAAAAATTGTATTGCTCATTTGGTCTTAACTTATCATTTGTCACCCTATCTTACCAAATTTCAATGTATTGCATGCCTACACATTTTAGCTATCTTGAAATTTCAATGGCCTCCTCATCTCACACTCCACCTCTTGCATATTCAATTATAGGACTGACTAAGTACTCTAACATAATAATTTATTGAACACCTCTCAAATATGAATTTAAAAATTATTTTGTTATTTCATATGAGGTCAAATCATTCAAGCCATACAATAATAAATACCATGTTTTCATTTTCGCATAGAGGTATAAAGATAACTTATTAGAAATAATGGTATTCAATCTACACAACATTGCTGCTAAACCATATGTAATGACTTATATTGACCTATTATTTTATTTATTTGTGAATGGGAAAATCTATGGGAAACTATTAAATTTCATACATATCAAGACTATAGTAACATACATAATTGGAAATGCTTTTGAAATATAGTATAGGATCCCTTTACTAGAAATGTCCTATAGGTAAGATATGGTAAATCCATGGCTTCTTATAAAAAACATCCACAATAAGTTACAAAAATAGGATTGAAACCCAAGAAACTTTATGATTTTAGGCCCTACTTCAACTATCCCCATCTTTGTCTTTAAACTAGGGGTAAGAATTTCCATGGCCCTAGTAAACAAAATATATGGTTTCTCAACCATTTCTTATGTCAATGAGATATGGGTCATGTTGTTGGATACTATCCTGACCTCCAAAAAAATCATAGGCTTGGGGGAGATTATTATTTTGAATATAATTCTATGAATCACAAATCTAGTAAGTTTACCAAATGATAACTTATATATGATTTCCTACTTATTAGATATTGTGAATGTAACTGTGCATTCAACATATGAAAACTCCTTGAAACCATCCACATAATACCCAAAGAATAGGATTTGTGATGAGTTTAATATCTTCCATGCATATAGGTTTAAGAAGAAAATGAAAATGTTGACAAAAAACATTTATTATATGGTGTACTACGACATATATGATAATATCATGCCTACATTGTCAAACCCCCTAAGTAAGACTATTCAAAAAATGGGTGTCTATTGGTTTTACCCTAATTAAACTATATTCAAGATAGAAGGTACCAAGGTATACCCTCTATATTTATATTAACTTGTACCTAAAAAATTGATTAATTGGTAAATTATTGTTTAATTGATTTATAGTGTTGATGCTGAGTTATGAAGAGATAATCAAGCATCTATCTACCCAACCCCTCTAAAAATTATCTAAATGTAATATACAAGGAGGGAGAAATTATATTCTATTTGAAGAATGAAGATGCATTATCGATTGAAATGGAACCCATTTAAGCATTTAGACCATAATGATAATGTGATGGATCATATCAATAGATATGAAAGGGAAGTGAGAGTCAATTATAATCATTATTCTTATAATAATGACCATATGTTCATGAATGTGTTGGATGAAACTAAGGTTGATATCAAGATACATAGGGTCAAAATGTAAATTATTATATAATAGGGGATCCAATATGATCCAAAAATTTTAAATGAAGATGTGAAGTGTATTTAAAAAGAGAAATTAGTTTTTAAACATATTCATAGGCCTCATCCTCACATAGAAGTAGATATACAAGGAAAAGTTGTCCCATCTAGTGAAGTAAGTATTTAAGATATAGTTGAGACTACCCCTCCACAATCAAGTGTTGTTGATTCTCCTCAACATTCAACTAGTGTGGAAAGACTTGGAAGTCCTATTACAATAACTAGAATATTTTACATGTTACCACTACATATATTAACTATAACACAATAGGTAAGTCTCTTGATTTTATTGTCTCATATTTTTATTATTTCTCCTCCTAGGTCCCCCTATTATGAAAATACCACAAACAATAATTCCTAAATATCTTGGGAAACCATATTCACCTCCCATAATTCCTCTAGTGGTAATTAATATCCCCATTTAATTACCATCTATCACCACTAAAATCCCTTCATTTTCTACTCCACCTTATATAGGGCCAACCCTTAATACTAATAAACTACCAATTGCCTTTAAAAAGAAGCTCAAGACTCCTCTTATCTCACCTCAAATGAGGGAATCATAAGTGAAACATACATAAGTTCCTAGGGAAAGGGAGGATATAATAAAGGGATAATAAATATTAGACCTTGTTCAAATTTATGAAAGTGAAGAAGATAAAATATGGGTTTATGAATAATAATGGGGGTATAAGATGGACACCAAGGAAATATATTCATTTGATGAGATAACTAAAATAGAGGAAGAGGATGAATGAATGACCAAAGAGAGTACTTAGTCCAAATAAACTAAGCTATTAGGTGAATTTTAGGGGGTTGATAAAGGATATGTTATCTTGATGGCCATAAATTTATTATTAGATAACAAAGGATATGCAGAAGGAGATGTAGATTAAAAACTACAAATCTCAATACAAGAGCCATCATCAAATTCACCCCATGTTGTCTCTATTAAGCTATAGTGGTGATAGTTTCAACAACCATTGACTTAGATATCTCCTCTCATATTTTAATTATAATAATCCCTCATTCTTTGATAACTTCCTTAGTTATTTATGCTATAATTGGTGTGATATATACAATTCATTTTATATATTCTTTGATCTAAACAAATAAGCCTCAAGTAGATACACTACCAATTTTATCTACTATAGACTAGTTATCTACTATGGGTCCTCATAATATTACTATCACTACTATGGTTGCATATACATTAGTCATAGGTAACTTGAAAAATATACTTACCACCTCAATGACTTATTCATTCTTTACTAAAACCAATCTTTTGTTCCCTGAGACATTAGTGGGAATACATTTTAAAAACCTATTATCTATCTCCATTTTTGATGCACATACCACAACCCCTAGGTTGTCTACATAATTGGGAATGTCCATTAGACAAGTTGACTAGGTAAATGGTTGAATATACATTAGTCACAGGTAACTTGAAAAATATACTTCCACCTTGATGACTTATTCATTCTTTACTAAAACCAATTCATTGTTCCATGAGACATTAGTGGGAATACATTTTAAAAACCTGTTATCTATCTCCATTTTTACACACATACCACAAACCCTATGTTTTCCACACAATTAGGAATGCTCATTGGACAAGATGCCTAGGTAGATTCCACTATAGTTTTAGTACATAGGGTAGTAGTGAAAATCAAATGCATCATTGCTACACCAACACAAGTCACTAGATGGTGGAAGGATATAACTCATTTCCCTACATTAGGATCATATTCCACCACTATGATGCATCGTCCATGGAAATATCCTTCTTCTATTCTTAAGGTTACAAGGGAAGATGAACATAGATAAATAATTTGTGTTGAACATTCCCTCATGGATTAATCAACTACAACAAAAGGAAGTGGGAAGGCAAGACCTAGTAATTGTTGAACAACCAATAGCTAAACTCTATTTTGTAGACATATAAATACATTTATGAAGGTTAAAATAAAGATTGTTGTTGTAGAAGAATAGATCGATCTAGAACATAGATATTATATATTCTCTCTCATTAAGAGAAGAAAATTAAATCCATATAACTTGAATACATATAGGGAGGATCCTTATAGATTTTTGGATGCCATTAGATGGGTAAGCAAATGAATGTTCAAAATTTATGACCAATCAATTTAGAAGTCATGAGAGAGGATCACTATTCAAGATTCTAAGGTGATAATAGATAAATTTCAAGGGGTAAGTAAAATTATATGTGACACCATTCATTTGACAAATTTTTTAAAGGCTAGATCTCAACCTAAGTGGGTGGACATAATTCATTTAAAAAAATAAATAAAGGATATAGATGGTAAGATACAATTATTAATCTAACAAATTAGAAATAGGGTGTATACCCACTTAAACCTAATAACAACAATAGAAGTTTCATGGGATAAAAACTAAATTACTACCAAGAGGGATGGCTTTCTTTACTAGTATCAAGACATACAAACTCTAGAGAAACAATTTATGAATTAAGAGAGAGAATTAATATCTATTTTTAACTATATGATAGTAATAAAGGTAATAAATCCTCTTGAGAAATTGGTTACTAAGCCCATTTTTGATAATCTCCTTTAACTGACATCTTTTGAGCTGAAATTAAAGGCACAATCTACATAACCAATGATGAAATTATATAATTAGTTAAGTTTACTAGGGATAGTGTTGGAGCCCAAATTTTGGCTAAGCACTTTGGTAATGGTGTTGAATAAAAATGGCATTGAAAAATCATGGCATGGAAGACCATAACACATAAGATTATGACACAAGATATCATGATATGAGAAGACTTAATTAGAAGGGAGGTACAACAAATGGAGAACCTAAGAATAGAGGAAGTAATATATCATTGAAAGACTTTGCGAGTATGAAATAAGAAAGAAATAGTTATGAGTGATTCTCAAGTATATGAAAAAATTCAATCACATATGAGTTTGTCACTAACATTCATAAAGGTGGACACTTGGAAACAAGGATCCAACATGAAATAGGAATAATTGGGTACAAGGGCCTAGGTCTATAGGAAAAGCAAAGTAAAAAATTTCCATGACTCTCAGTTCACTAGAGATCATTGATTAGTTACTAGAAGTGTCATAATTATTCTAACAACTTGGTTTAGGAGAACAAAGTATAAACACCCTTGTATAGAGTTTTGTAATGATATTGAACATTGGTATTGTATAATGATTGATTCTGGTAAATAGAAAAATCTTATAAATCATTATAATATTTATTTTACACTACATTTTATAGTTAAGCTATAAACACATATATTATGAAACTTGTGGTTCATATTTAGATATAATGAATAAAATCTATGTTATCTGACCATGTGAAATACATACTATAAATCTCATGGAAATTATATTCATGATCATGTTTGTTTACATAACTAAAACTAGGTCCAACACTTTGTATTTATTTTTTGTTTAGTCATTGATTAAGGTATATGATCGATGACCATTATATGATAAGTATACTACTACTTGACATAAACCATAGGAACTGGTTTCTTGATACGTGATTTGGGTGAGCACACAAGAGCTCAGTCTTACCTAAAATGACAATGCGTTACCTTGTTGGGAACTAGTTACTTCAGTATCCCTAGGGAAAGGTCTAGTTAGAAAATAAACATAACATTTTGGTTTCATTATTGATACATGTAGCACTTGTTTTTTAGTGATAAAAAATGCTTGAGTTTTTATCTCTCAAAAATATTGAAGGATTCATTATCTAGGTTGAAGATAACTTTGCAATTACATATACTTAACAAGTAGCTTATGAATATTCATAGGTTGAAAAACATATCTATATCTATTTATCTAAAACTTTTTTTGTATAAGTCACTATTAATTTTCATGTTTAGATCTCAGCTTATGCTCAAGACGGGTCATGAAATTTCGGATGAAGGATAGCTTGGATGATAGATTGTCAAAGGGATTTAGCATGCCTAGGATCATCATGGACATGAGCTATTAATATCTAGTGGAGAGGGGTGTTGAATAGATACATCTTGGAGTACATTTTAACCACTTACTCTTATCCAAAAGAAGTAAAGTTCTAGTTTATCTAAGAACCATGTTGATCATATATTAGGCATATCCCATTAGAAGTGAAGTAGTTATTTATTGACTCTAGACATGAATTTTTTATTATGGATAGATAAAGTCATCCTTACATGAGAATCATGGTTTAGAGGGTAATGTAGGGGTGTTTGTGAAGGAATATTGGTTTATAATGGTAGCTAGTGAGTGGGAGTTGTGAAAGCATAAATATGATGAAGCTCGATGAAGGGTTAGAAGTGAAAGTGATGTAGGAAGGGGATGGTAGGAATTAGGAATTATTTTTAGGATCCATAATGAATCAAAAGATAATAAGGTGGAATCACCAACTTTTAAACTATAAATGATGCCTTACATTCTTATTAGTGAGAGAAACTATCCAAGTAGTGGAGACTAAACAACCCAAAATAAAACAACCCAGTTCCCCAACCATAGTGTGAGATCATGATTTTGAGCTCAATTAATTAATCATACATTACTAGGATACAAATAGTGGAGAGTCAGAGACTAAATTTATAAGATAACCTTTGTTTGAGAAAGTTTTAGATGATAACGCATTAACTCTTTAATTATACTATTCAATATAGTTTCATGGCCCAACTTGGTATGCCTAGTAGACTTGACATAAGTAGTGGGTAGAGTAATGGTCCAAGTATAATAAACCAACTTAATACAATGCCAAATATCTAATGTGTCTTATTTGTTGTTATAGGTGTAGGAGGTGTACTAGGTGGTAGAATGGCTAGTAGACTAGGAGATGGAGTAGGAGGAAGTGGTGGACTTCCCCCACAAGAACAAGACTTGGAAGTTCTTAACAAAAACCATTATAAGTGCCTCAACCACCTATTATTTATTAGTAAATGATTCTTCATTTACCATAATATCAAGGAATGGAGAATGACATAGAGCTTATTTATAAGTGTGAACTTATCTAGATAGCATTTGGCATAACCTCCTCTAAATAGAAAGTAACACAATTTTTAACTACACTTATAGAAAGAGCACACAAATGGTATATGAATTATGAACCTCAATAAATATTATTTGATTATGACCATCTCAAGACATAAACTTTTCAAGAGTTCAATATTATAAAATTTGAACAACAAAGTATTATTTCAATAAAGGATATTAAATAATAACTAACTAAAAGTTTGTATGAGTATAATACATGATTCAAGACAGTCATGTCTAATCTATCATTTGAGATTAATGTCTTTCAAAACTACTAGTGGTTTATGGGAGGTTTTTTTCTTCCCCTTAGATGGAAATTATCTTAGAATACCTTTACCAACCTACATGAGGCCTTGAAAGCTTCACTTTACATCAAAGATGTTGGTAGCATTGATTCTAGAATCAATCCCTTTATGGAAGCTCAAATAGAGTCAATGGAATAATAGTTGTAAAATCATACTACAAAAAAAGCTTATGATGTTCATAGTGATCTATGGTATATTGAATGTGATACTGAGGGTCATCATAGAAATAATTATCCTTGAAATAACATTTGAACTATACTAAAGTAGTCTTATGAAATTTGCCATGAAGAACATGATGTTCATTATTATCCTCTATTACAAAGGGATACATAATGTAAAGTGTATGATTACTATAAGATATGAAATGCATATACCCATGACACTAATGACTAACATCTTATCATTGATATACATGAGGCACACATGCATGGTATGTGTCAAACTTATATTTCTAGCAACCAAGATAATGGTGGATATCATGGTGAGGCCAATTATGGGGATGAGGATTTTGATTTTTTCTACCATGGAAATGCTATAAATTTGGGTCTCTAAATCATTACTACTGATATTGTTTAATATATCCAATATGTGTATTTTGTAAAAAAGAGTACTATTTGGAGGAATTCCCTGATTTATAACAACCATCACAAAATAAATAAATGAAAAGGGTGCTAATATGATACCAATTGAAAATCCACATTATAAATTATGCTCTAACACTCTAATGGCCCAAAAAGTTAATATCACAATATGCATTGGTGGACAGTCTCATTATATGTCTATTCCACCCATTGAAAGGGTACAACATGAAGGGTCTCATGTAATTAAGTATCATGATGCTCAACAATAGAAAGAGATATTCCAAGACACTATTAATTTGGTATGGGAATTATAATGGGAAATTTAATTATTTAAGATGCATGATGTTTCTTAATGTGTTTATATGAAAAAGGCCATTGAACATCAAGATGTGACACAAGGTGACTTCCAAGAACTTTGTAAGTGCCTTTTATAATAATATATTATCCCATAGTTAAGTAAATATATTAAACATCAAGCACCAAGGCCAATTTAAGGTCATCGATTAAACCATGGTCAATAAAAGGATTATCCTATTACTCCTAGTCATGAGGAGGGTAAGGAAATATTGGTGAATGTTTCCATAAATGGATGGGTATTCTAAGGCATTTTAGTTGACATTAGCACTAAGTTAAATATGCTCACAAAGCATGCATGGAAAAATATGGCTATCTTTATTTTATAACCATTTCCTTATGTAATATTTATGGCCAATAAGACCCATGCTTTTTTTATTAGCATTCTTAAAAATGTAATTGTAGATATCCTTGGATTACCTTTAAATGGATACTTTGAAGTTCTAGAATTGGATGAGGCTAACAACTTTCTATCCCTATTGGGTCATCCTTGATGATATGCTAACAATGGCAATTTAAGTTTTAAGAAGAGATATATCATCTTTGAAAATAATGATCAACACATTGTCATCCTATTGGACAAAGCATGTGGGTCCCCATACATAGAACCTATTAACACATATGAGGATATTAATCACATATACAATGTGATAGCTTAGGAAAATGAACATCATGATCATAATCCTATTGGTATCCTCTGATATATGGATGTGTAGTCCTTATTTTATACTATGAGTAATGTATGTGATTTTTGGGCTTAAATTGACTATTACCTTACTAAGAGAGTGCGTGGTGCCATTGGTAGTAGTGAAGACATTATATGCTAGTATCAAAAGTGCCATAGGTTTTTTTGTATTATCACTTGGCAAGTCATGCAAAGGACAAATTATGGATACACTACTTGAAATTATTAATGAAGCTATGTGGTTTCATGGGAACATAAAAATTCATGACATTATCTAGTGAATGGATGCCTTCTATGACTTTGATGTTGATCATATATGATCACTATGTCACCTTCTTGATGGCATGATAGTGAGGTGGCAGTGAATTCATCATGATAATATCCTTTATTAGGACTAAATATGTTCTTCCTTACATCACCAGTTCTATCATGACAACCATTTATGAGGAAAAATCAACTATAGTGGAGTCTAAGCAGCACAACCAAACCTAGAAGCTTTCAAGATAATGTGGTTGTTTGATGAATCTTTCTTGCTATAATATCTATGTGTTCATATATTTTAGGACATCTTACACACTTGAGATAGGGCATGGTATGTTCATGAGGAATTCCATATAGGTACCCATTTATGATATTTTAAAAAAGATAACATTGTCTTGTAATCATCTTATTCATCTCCAAGGATGGATTTGCACCTCAAACTTCAAGAAATGCATCAAGTAATTATTGGTGACCCCAGTACCATTGAAAACTAGTTGTGAAACATACATGGTGTGTCAAAAGAAGGATTGGTCATTTTCATTGACTCAATTGATAAATATTCCTCCACACTAGAACATATCATTAACCATGCACAACTTGAATAAATTTGAAAAGGAAAACAAAAACTTGTGTTCCATGTTAATGAAGGTGAAGGGTATGAATTTTTTGACCTATTGACCAATAATTTATATGTCTCAATAGACTATGGCAGTAGAAATTTTCATAACATAGTTATTGATACATACCACCCATACATAGAACCACATTAAACCATACATCAAAATATTTGCATGGAGGATGCACCAAACATGGCTACTAAGGGTAATTACACATTCGATCTTGAGATCTCCAAAGCTTTTGATCTTTTAAAAGAATATCAAGATGTCTTTCCCATAAATTATAGTGAGATGAAGGGTGTTCAATCATACTTAGGTAAAATTCATATCAAATAAGTTGAAATCACTCACCCAGTGAAGAAATGACCCTATCAAATAAATCCAAATTTATGGGCATGGGTTAAAGAATAAATTGATAGTATGTTGTGTGTAGGAGATATTAATTTTATAGATAGTCTAAGTGGGTTATCCCCATGGTAATAAGGATTAAAAAAGATGGGTGCATTTGAATTCTTGTATAATATTGGATTCTTAATTCTCATTACATTATTGATCCTTTCTTGATGTCTTTCACTACATAAATCCACAAAGGTGTCATTGGGTGTGAAATTTACACCTTGATAGATGGATTTTATATATACCATCAGGTCTAGATCATATACAAGGATAAACCTAAAACTAAATTTGCCATAGAGTGGGGGTATTTTTCATATACCATCATGTCGTTTGGGTTAAATAACTAACCCATTGTATTCTCTAGAATAGATATTAAGGACTTTAGATACTTCATCCATAAGTTTTTTCAAGTTCATTTGGATTATTGGATAGTATATGTCTTAGTGAAAGACCATTGTTCTAATACTAGGATTATGTTTGAGTAGTATAGAATGCTTTAAATCTCTCTCAACTTAAAAAAGTGTCATTTTCTACTACATTCAGTGTTCTCCTTGGTCACACTATATATTGAGATGGAATTTTGATGGACCACACTAAGGTTTACATTATCCTCCAACTACTAGAACTAATAACCCAATGAGATGTTTGATCCTTTCTAGGTCATATTGGGTACTATAAGAAACTTATTAAAGTTTATGCAAGGATTTTTACACTATTAGAAGATCTATTGAAACATAATTAACACTTCAAGTGGACTTTCTCATTCCGAGAAGCTTTTTATCCTTGAAATAAAATCTTGTCACTGCACCAATTCTATAGTTCCCTAATTAAAATTAACCATTTCATGTCCATGTAGATTCTTTTGGTATTACCATCAATGTGATACTTTTAAATCATAGAAAGGGTAATCTAAATCACCCTATTTACTTATAAAGTATAAATCTTACTCTAGCCAAGAGTAAATATACCACCACGGAGTGTGAATTACTCTGTATAATTTATGTTGTACAAAATTTATAACTATATCTATTGGTGATTCCTTTTATGTTATACACATACCATGAAACATTAAAGTATCTGATTAATAAACCCATTTTACATGGTCACATTTTTCACTGGATCATGTTATTCCAATAATTTTAGTTCTCTATCATGGTCAAGCCTTGTAAAGCCAATTACGATCTTGACCATCTCTTAAGAATTGATTCTGGTGAACTAGTGTGTGCCATCAAAAATGACCTACCTAATGTTTATTTGTTACACATGTCATATATTCTTGAGGATTTATATGACATATCAACCTTTTAAAATATTATCATAACTCTAAATATTTTAAGTATATAAGCTAAGAAGTAACTAGTTTACGCTACACCATTCCACCTAGTTGAAGGAGACCTCTATAAGCTTAGTTGAGATGAAGTCCTTTGATGTAATTTCATGAAAAAAAAGAACCCTGATGTGCTTCATGAAGTTAACAAATATATTGATGGAGGACATTTTTTAGGTGAGGCTACTATGCACAAAGTTTTGTTAGATGGTTTATTATGGCCTACACTTTTCCAAGATGAAAAGTTATATGCAAATCAATGTGATATTTTCCATTATGTGGGGGAACCAAATCATCAAGATGTAATGTCATTGCATCCTATTCTATCATAGGAAAAATTTGATAAAATGGTCATTGACTTTATTGGCCCAATCAACCCAGCTAGAAGGTGTAGGGGTTCATGTTATATCACCACAGAGATTGATTATCTCACTCAATGGGTTGAATCTATGCCAACATGGGATTATACTATGGAAATTATAGTGTGATTTATCTAGGTAAAAATTATTACAAGGTTTTTCTATCCATAAATTTTTACTAGTGATCATTGTACACACTTCCTCAATGAGACTATCCAAGTGCTAGCTAATTTTATTATTCTTCATCACAAAAATATGACATATCATCCCCAAGAAAATGGCATTGCTAAAGTGTTTAAAAAAATATTGGGCACAACCCTCATAAAAATTTGTAATATTGAATTCACTGACTAGGATTATTGGGTGTATATAGTACTTTAGGCCTACTAGAAAACTTATAAGTACCTCAATAAAATTACAATGTTCAATCTTATGTTCATCACAAAAGTAGTTCTTCTTGTTGAGTTGTTAGTTCCTTATTTTTGCATTATGTGCATTTTACTACTCGATGATGAGCTATCGTTGAACACAAATTTATATTACTTATTATAATTGTATTAATAATGTTTGCTTGATCACTAGATTCAAGATGTGGAGAAATGTAAATAGAAATCATGGCATGTTGTCCACCTCAAACATAAGACATTTACACCAGGAATGCAAGTCTTAATCTATGACTCTAAGTTCATGTGCCACTTTAGGAAGCTCCACATTCATTGGGACCATCCATTTATTGTTCATAATATTAATCCTTATTGAATGCATCATTTGAAAATATTGGATGGACAATTTCTTCTTGGTCATTACAATGGTAACTAGTTATGATCATATTTTTTAGCTTTAATTTTTCTTAATTATACCAATAAGGCATATGTTAGTATTTTAGGATTTATTGTTTTTAATAAAGTGATACCTTAGTTGTGTGCCTCTTTTTTATTTAGTTTTATTTTTGTAACTTGATACTTATGTTCTCATGGAGGACCACAAAGCATGATTAATATGGGGTAAGGGGTGCTGCATGGAAATTATAGGAAATGGTCCATAAGGATAAGCATAGATATGGAGGCACATAAGCAAAGGTGTACAAGTATAAATACTATGAAGAATGTGGTACATAATATTAATCTTTATTTAGTCAATAATAATTCTTTCTTATGGTGTGAATATTCTCTTGGTATGAATAGTTAAATGTTGCTACAACTATCATGCACTTTGAGAAAATAACATGATGAGACATGCCATTAATATAAAGAGGTAGTGGTAATGCCAAGTGTGTCAACATCAAATCATATAAATACCATTAATAACATTAATTGTGATAAGTGATCATCTAAGAGAGGGGGGTAGTAAATTCAAGTTACTCACTTAAACCTATATTAATAGATTGAGTGGTTCATTTTACATTTTATATGAGTGTGATTTTATAGAGTTGAAGTGTGAAAAACAAAATTTACGTGATTTTAAGACAAGTACAGAGTATTAATTCCTAGTTGTTCATTGATAATTAAGAGTGTGATTTTACCTAAATAAATATCTAGAGTTATATAAACTCAAATAATGGAAGGGAATTATTGAAATGTAGGTTGTAGAGGTCATCCTCCATTAACCAATGTCAAATTAGGGGAGTTAAGACACCTATAAAAATATTATTAATTTGGAAACATTGGATGGTCATGCCTCAACCTTTGGGCTTTATGAAGGATGATGTAGTGTAATAAAAATTACTTACAAAGTGAGCCACTACTAGTTATTCTAAAAGAAGAAGAGTTAAGTGTTCATGGGGAAATAATATTAATTGGGGATGAAAAACCTAAAGAATAAGGAGAGTGTGTGGAAGGCAAAGGAACAAGGATGGAATGCCAAACTAAGAGTACATACCAAGTACCCCCAACTCCACTTATACTAACTGAGGAGATGTAGTACCTAGAAATGGTGTTGCATGTAAAGAAATAGGTATCAAATATGCTAAATTTTACTATCTTCTACTATAACCACTACCAACCTTTAAACAAGGTTGAATTTCAAAATGATTACAAAGTCGAGTGACAAAAATCAAAGTGAATTGGTATATGATTTGAATATATTCAATGACTTGGATTCTTTAGGGAATCTTCCAAAATTTCAACCTCACTTATTTTGGAAAACTTGTAAAGGTAGTCATGTTTCTACTTTCATGAGTACATGAGGATTATATCTACTTTGTTGGGTACCATATGAAAGTCATGGTTGAAAGAATCAACAAGTATCAGGGTTTTAGTACTCTGACACAAACCTTGAATTTGATTTAAAGGATTCAATGGAAATATAAAATACTATTATAATAATAGAATACTGGAAACAAGGCCACACCATGCATATAAAGAAATTATAGGATCTTGCCCTCTGAGTAGCTATTTGCATCATCATGACAAATCTTGGTAGTAGTGATATATGGAAGGAGGTGGACATGGCCACCTATATGTTTCTCACCAAGTAACTTATTTTTTAAATTATAATTTGAAATTTATTTTGCCAATAATATTATAATACATGTGTAGAAGTCTCATCAGACACCTAACCATGGCTTCTTGTGTAGTGTATTCCTTTTGTTAATGGTGTTTGATGAAATTGGTGTACCTGATTACACATATAGATAATTGAAGTGATTATAACCACATATGAATAGGTCCTTTATGGAGTAATACAATGGATTCACATGCCCTAGTTATATTTCTTTGAATTTTAAGCTTAAGATCAATTCATGGTATGATGGCATGAAGGAAGCCTTTGGGAATGAATGACATGTTCTAAAGGACTTATCTACCTAGGTTGATAAATAATCCAAATTTGTTGTCAAATAAAACTTTTATCTTGCATGTATCAGGATGGCCCCATCTGGAGATCTTTATGCTAGGTTAAAGATTACCTATTCTTTCATGATGTGGTACTTTATAAACTTTGTCAACTACATTTATGATACATATCTAATAACCCTTGAATTTTAACCAATTAAATCATAAATTAACTCTCCAAAACATTTATAGATATCGTAGAAAGAAACTATATAGAGAAATGTATGAGGTAAATAAAACTAACATCAAGATTCATCTATCCTTGGTTTAAAATTCAACTCATAATCACTTTTAAATGTTGAAACCTAAATATAATGTTTTAGGAAGTACAAATCATGAGAAAGAGAAGCTTCTCCTAGTGTCACCACTCAATATAACGAAGTGTATTAGGTATGATGTCAGCATAAGTTCACAACCATAACCACTCAAAAGACAAAGGACTACCCAAGCACCACCACTAAGTAATTCACCACTGAGGGCTTCACCACCAACTTCATCACCACTGAAGGCATTACTAGAAAGAGATCCGCCAGTAATTCAACTAGAAGGATTAACACCATCAATGGAAATTATTTAATTATAATAAGTATAATAGCTTAAGGATTGTGATAGGGAAGAGATGGAAGAATTATTAGGAGGGAACTTGGGTACAATTGAAGATAAAGAAGAGACTAACTCAAAGAAAATACTATTCTTGGTGTGAGAAAAAGAGACCACCCATGAAAAGGCACAATTATAGGATCACTATTTACCCTTGGGGAGAGTTATTTAGGCTCCCTATAATTGATCTACACAATGGGAACAAGCCTAGGTTGTGTGTCACTTATGGTGGACTTGGACCTCTAGTTAATGTTGGATTCCTCTTGATGTTTATCTAGACTAATGCTAAAATAATGTTTCATAAGGAAAAGGTTTAGAAAGAGGATAAGGGATCCTAATAAATTTAAAAGGGCGATGTACCAAAGTTAAATGAATGCTCATATAAACTTGAACCTATACTAGATCATGTAAAGATAATTATGGCTTACTCAATCTCACAATCTCACTAGTTTTAAAAATGTTTCATATAAAAGGTTCCAAGTAGAACACTAATATAGACCTATAAATTAGCTTGAAAACACTTTCAAAGAGGCAAGTAGAAGGATGGTAAACTATGAAGACTCTCCTTTACAAATTAAACAAAAATAAACATACTAAACATTGATTAAAGAAAAGAGATAGTAAAGAGTTGATCATATTAATTCAAAAGGTAGTTATTATAATATTTTGATAGGGTTTAACCATATCAAACAAGCACACTTTAACAAGAGTCTCAATGAGTATCCTTGTCGCAAGAAATAATGATTAATTCTTAGAGATAAGAACCCCTTCAATGTGAATGAGACCAAGATATAAAGGAGAAGAAAGAAAGATAAAGAATGTGGGAGCATGCCATTAGATAAGGAACAAACTGTCTTATGTCATTAATTAAACCTGAGCTACCACATTTTACTTTTTAGCCAATAAAATCCTTATCCCCTTTGTGATCAAATCAGGGCACTGCCTATGGCTTATTGAGTGAGAAATTCCCCAAAGGTTCCAAGGATGCATTAAATTCTACTAGATTTAGTTACCAACACTAGACCTTTTATTTGATCTTTCACAACATCTCTCACTTGAAGATAAAACTTCATGTTCATGGATATGATAAAATCATGGCTTTGTTCATTTTAGGCAACTACTTTTCAAGAATATGGCCATGATAAAGGATGAGGACCCTTTGAATTAATCACATATCTACTATTTCTTCATGTTTGGATCATACATCCATCCTATAGATATAAAACCAATCTAACATTATTTGTTTTCCTATAATATTTATATTAATGCAGACCTATAGACTATATATCCTTTTTGACCTTTGCTCACCATTAGATCTGAATGTATGATCAAATGCATGCAATTATATCTACTTAGGACCCACTATTTAAAAACCAATGTCTATTTTCTAGGTCTTAAATTCAGCGTCTTCATGATTGTATCCCATTATATAATCAACTTTGAAGATTTATATCTTGAAGCACAAAAATCATGGAGGACCAAATTTGTTGGAGATGTTCCTAAGACCAAAAACATTATGCCCAATTGATCTACTGACTCTAGGATATTTCTAAGTGTTTTTTAAAAATGTTCAAGTGAGATACCCCCTATGATTTACATGGCATTTATGTGACCATCATGGTCAAAAGGGTCTAATTATGGAAACATGCATAAATTCTATCATGCTTCATCACATGACCTTAATCTTAGTGCATAGTAACTATGGACTAGATTAAATAGACTCATATTATCATTTTGTCTTGAAAATACCACATGTGTGAGATATGTCCTCATCAATATGCTCACTCAGCTCTATTTGAGCTTCTTTGCAAATTGGCTAAGTATGGAAACTTAGAAAATTTTGTTTAAGAGACCAACTTTGAGCCTTCATATCCTCTAATGTGCTTCATTTGATGACCTAAAACTTGGCACATATGTTTTTAGGACTAATATTTATATACCCATATGACCAATTATTCTTGACTCATCCACACATGGTAATGATAATTTAAGCAAACTACCTACTTAGAATTTTGACCACAAGACACAAAATGTCTAGATGAACAAAATGAAGAACCAAATGAATGATATGCACTTACATACTCATTCCAAGAACTCTTGACATCACATACGGTCTCTTAAAAACTTTATACCTATCCCTTAAAAATTGGTAAATTACACTTTAAGTGAACTTAAAGTGTTTCAAAAGCCTTGTGAGCAAAATGAGATCCTTGGACCATTAATTTCATCCTTCCTTGAATCTCCTTATTATAAATCTCTTTTCAAAGGCATTTTTGCCTGATATTGATGTGACTCTAGTGTTTTAATAACATGGTCCTTGGTTTCTTCCATCTCCATGATCTCTATCATTCTTACATTCATGAGCTCATCCTCCATTAACTTAAGATGATGTGTTAATTCTAATATAGGAAGTGTAAGGGAGTTAGGAAATTTGGATTACCTTATATAAACAATAACATATGGATAATTACCAATGTTAGTTTTAGGATTCAGCCTATTATCCTATAAGTTTATCATGAGCTTGGTGTGCCATATTCTTTGATTATCTTCTATAGTCTTCTTGATGATCCTTAGTAGGTTCATGTTTTTGGATTTGGCCAATCCATTTCATTGAGGATAGTAGTTGGAAGAGGTGTTGATGTAGATTATTAGTTTGATATCCCACTCACTTATCATCATACCAAGGAATGCTAATGCATTATCTTAAAATTATGGTGATTGGGACACCAAACCTAGTCACAAGGCTATCATAGAAGTTCAAAACTACACCTTCATTAACCTCTTTCAAATCAATGGATTGCAATCACTTGGTGAAGTAGTAAATTTTAGTGAGAACCCATTTATGTCATGGACTTAATGGTGGATTTATCATCCCTATGAATTCTAACCCCAATTACATGAAGGGTTGTTCCACTTGAATATGAATGAGTGGAAGGGCTGCTAGTTTTTAATTTCCTATAAAAAGGGCACACTTTTGACATTTTATAACCCATGCATGAGCATCCTTGAAAACATTGGGATAGTAATAATCATCCCTCATTATATTTTCTACTATGGTTCTAGGTGAAAAATGACCTCTGATGGGTCTATCATGAAACTAATTTAGAAGTTTGGTTACTTGGTCATCATTTACGCACTTAAGGATTACTCCAATGAGGTCTTTTACAAAAATAACACCATAAACTAATGCATAATGCATAGATTAAATATTAAATACCTTATTTTGGCTTTATTTAAACCTTGGGGGTGTTCTCCTATTATCAATAAATGAGATAGATCTTAAAGCCAAATATATTAAAGTGGAGGTGCACCTACTTGTGAGTTGTCTTGGGTCACCAAAATAGCTTCCTTTTCTTCCTAGAGTTCATTTAGCATGTGCTCACATGAACCCTTACCTCTAACCAATTTGGTGACCTTGATCTCTACATCATATTTCATGACCTTTTTGATCCAAAATGTTTTCTTCTCATTCAAATATTTGTTAGGGAAGAAGTCCCTAACTCTAGGATGAGACACCATAAGATGGATCTTACTATTAGAGAGCATATTCCTAAACATATTAAGGATTCTCAAGGCTACAAGAACTTTCTTCATAATGAAAGTATACCTCACCTCATATCATTCCAACCCTTGACTAAAAAAGGTGATTGGCTACTTGATTCCTTCACCATTATTTTGCATCAACATAACTGATATGTTGTCAATGTTAGCAAAGGTATACAGGACAAAATTCTTGGAGAAGTCAATATTCAACAGTGAGGGTGCTTTGGAAATGCCCTACTTGATGGCTTCAAAAGTTATTTTTCCTTCATTAAACCAAGAAAACACTTGGATTTTATTTAGCATGGTGGTGATAGGTTTGACCAAGTTTGAACAACTAGGTATGAACCTTCTCATAAAATTGATCTTCCCAAGGAAGATATGGATTCCTTTCTTGTGATTTAGAAAGGATAAGGATAAGATAACACTTAACTTATTGGGGTCAATGTATAATCCTTATTTTAAAACAATATGACCTAGTAGCTTCCCTTCATGCATAAATAACACACATTTGTTGGGATTTAAAGAGATCACATACTCTCTAAATCTCTATAAAATCAACCTCATATGGTCCATGTGCTCATTATCATTTTTAGATAAGACTATGATGTCATCCAAGTAGATTAGTACCATTTGATTTAGAAGTCCGTAGAAGGCCATGTCCATTTCTCTTTGAAAGGTTATCCTAACATTAAATACTATAAAAGTCATCTTCTGATAATCAAATATGCCCCACATGGTGGTGAAGATAGTCTTGTACTGGTCTTCCTCTCTCACTAGCACCTGGTTATAACCTAAATATTCATCTAAGAGAGAGAAGCATTCTGAACTAGCAACTAATTATAGGAGTTTCTCCATGGATGTTAGATGGTAATGATCCTTCAAAAAGACTCTATTAAGATCCCTAAAGTCCACACATAGTCTGATATCCTCATTTTTCTTCTTGAAAAGTACTAGATTAGCTACCCATTAGGAGTGCTTAATTTAGAAGATGATCCTAGATTCAATAATCTTGGCCAATTCCTTTCTCATGACTTCTTTAATATTGGGGTTTATGGGCCTCTTATTCTACCTCATAGGCTTGGCATTAACCTCTAGGTCTATAGTGTGTTGGGCCAATTTAGGATCTAATCCCCTCAGGTACCTATATTTTTTAGAAAATATGTCTTCATATTCCTTACAAAGATCTATTAAAGTGTGCCTTTCAACTTTAATGCTTACCTTTCCAAGACTGTGGAGCTTGTCTTTAAAGATAATAACTTTCTCATAGTTCTATTCATTAGTTGACATCATTACTTTATCTTTCCTCATGTGGTCCCCTTCACAAAATAACCTTATAGGGTGATTATCCCTTTAGGAAGCTTATTAGACCTTAATTAAACAATTTGATCCTCATATTGATGTTGTAATTTTTTTTGGTTGATACTAGAGAACTTTTCTTATTTTTTCAAGAAACATGCAATCTATTTGTCATTTTAAAAGACCTACCAATGAGCTTCATTATTTTGTACTGATGGTCTTATTACCACTTTAGCATGTGGTTGAAACTTGGTTCTTTTCAACTCATTATGGATGTCAAAATGAGCCCCCATAGCTATTAGTCAATCATCATGTTGATTTTGGTCCCTTAAAACTGATTGAATGTTGAAATACTCAAAGTCCTCAATTAGGTCCCACACTCTATGTTTGTAGGACTTCATTAAGGGGTTCTTAGTGGAATTATAAACTTTGACATGGTGTATAACCAATTCACTATCCCCATAGTATTGCAACTAATTGATCCTTCTCTTATTATCCCTTTGAAGGCCATGGATGACAACTTCACATTTTTTTGCATTATAAGAGAAGTTGAATTTGAACTTATATGAAGAGAAGTACTTATAATTTGAAGGGGATATTAGCATAACACCTACATACACTCCATTCTTGATCCTTGAACCATCAAAGAACAACTTCCATACACCATTAGATTCTTCTTAAGGCCTCATGAGGGATGACATGGGCTAGATTTCTTGATGCAAATAGTAGACACCCAAGTCCCTTTCTTCAACTCCTTCTATGGGGTCTAATAACTAGCTAGAATTCCATAGTTCATCCAAGAATATTTCTAGTACCTCTTCTAGATGAGTATTTAGCTCCTACCCCATTACAAATTCATCCTTATCAATGATAGTGTAATTGATGTTGACATTATTTGGTCCATAGGGCTCTATGTGTAATTATGTAATGGGCTCAACTTTGGTTGATACTTTGGCCCCATACCTTGTTTTAAATGCCATATATGACCAATCTACTCCAAGGTAGCCTCCAATATTCATAGTGAACTCCCTAGATAGGCATAGTGAAAAAAAATGAGGCACATATGAGATCAATACATCTTGGGCCACTACGACACTAAGACAAGTGTGTAAGTTCATATTGAGGTGTATAATTATGGTCGATTACTTTGTAAAAGAACCATCAAGCTAAAGTACCCCTTTGGACTATGGCTCATATTTTATACCAAGCTAATTACCTATGAAATTTAGCATTATTGAGGTACTATCCCCACTATCCACTAATCAATTATGAACTAGATAAATGCCAATGATCACTAAAATATAAAAAGGATGAGGTTTGACTTATTTACTAGATTGTCCTTCATTTAGTCCTTTAGTTGTATTGGTGAAAACTTCATTAACCCTTCTTAGTGTCCTATCTACAACATTAATATTTGATAGTCCTTAGTGAAGGATTTCTACCTAACTAGGCATGGGGATAATGTCCCATATTGGCACACTCATATTAGACCTTTTCATTTGTTCAACAATGTTGATGGGTGAACCACCAACCTTTATTTGTGCTTTGAGAGACACCACTATTGTTTGTTGAACTTTTAAACCTTATGAGACCAAGACATTTCCCTGATTCCAATTATTTGAAGGTATTAAAACTTTTAGAGTGATAACAGGTTCATTTGGATTTGTTAATGAAGGAGTAGTGATAGGAAGCTCTATGACTACTTCTTGGTTAGCATCCATGTTCCTTCTTTTAAATCTTATATATGTAGCCACTAGAATGTAGGCTTAGATAGAATTATCCTTTTGGTTGGATGCATGGCACTCTTCTTGATCATAATTGACCATAATGGCATATAGTTGGTTTGGTCCTTAATTATAGCCTTGACCTTATGGAGTCTATTTTTTCTTGATCATCATAGGTACTTTTGCATTTTGAGCCATGAGAGCTTGGTTATACCAAAATTAGTAACTTGATGCCATTGATCACTGAAGGTTTTATTGAGGTCAATATTTGGGACAATATGTTGATAAAAAGACTAATTCCAAGACATAACACCATCTAATTTTTTAGCCACATTACTTTGAACTGGTACCAAGGTGTTAGAAGGGCTTGAAATATTAGGATTATAGTTATTCTACATATTTTAGCCATGTTACTCTTTTCCTTAATTATGACCTTGTCCTTGACCTTGGTAGTTCCCTTTGTATGGTGGTCTATTTAGTTAAAAATATTATTTTTAAGGTTAATATTAAATTTGATAAGGCCTATTGTAATTCAAATACCTCTTAACATTTACTATCTCATTTCCCAAAGATTGAAATATGATTTTGAGCTCTTGAAAGTTCTTTTTCTCTAGTGAATCACTAAACCCACTAGCAGAAGCTTTCTTTTATTTTGGTGCAAGTATTAAATAATTATTATTGTAAGAGGAATAACATCAAGTGGGTAGATAAAAATAAGATGAAGTCTAATTTTAATAAATAAGGGAATTGGTGGTTTGTGTGTAAGCTTTTACACTTAAACCAAATAATTTTGTGCTTTGATGGCCACCTCATAAGCATCTAGAAGTATAATCCCCCAATATATTGGATCATCACTGCTATATCACTATTTAAAGCTTTCAAATAATATAGGAAGACAAAGTTAAGGATTGGTCTAACTGAGATTGGGATTATATCATAAATTTTTTATAACCTTGAGTTTAAGTCTTGCATGACTTCATGAGGAGATCTCTTAATGGTAGTTAGTTTCTTTATAAGTGACAAATGGTCACTTTTATCCTCAAATATTTTACACAAGGCTTCTCCCAACTGGCCCCATGTTTGAATAGAATTAGTAGAAAGGCCTTTATACTAGTGTAGGGCCTTTCCTTTCAAACAAGTAGGTAATAACCTAATAGTTATATTTTCTTCAGTGACATTATGGATATTACAAAAATTGGCTATGTCCATGAGGTGATCAGAAGGTGTTGTAGCTTGGTCACCAATATAATAAGGAACACTTTTAAGGGATACAATAGGGATAAGATCATATTAGGAAAGTTTCAAAGGTATTTGGCCATTAAAATCCATAAAAATATATAGGAGATTCCATGGCTATACAAGGGGTTAATAAAGGTCCTCTTGCAGGGTTATGCCTTGAAAATGACCTAGGAACAAATTTTCTCTAAAATTGATGTGTATTGGTAAACCTTAATATTTTTGTTGAATTTAAATGTAGTTCAACAAATTCAAATGGAATACCTCTTAAAGATAACCTTGTTGTCACCTTTGTCATGACAGATAGCTATCACTCTACATTAGAGTGTTGATTCTTAATTTTAGAATCACTAGATGTCATTATTTGGTAGCTTAACTACTATAAATTTGATCAAACCAACATCAAATTTCATCAATATTACTTTTGGAGTGTGGCCCCAATGATCATCCTATAAACTATAATAGGCTCAATTTCTACCCTTGGGGAGAGTTCTTCATGCTCCCTCTAATTGACCTAAACAATGGTAACAACCCCAGACTATAAGTCACCTATGGTAGGGTTAGACCTCCAAACAAGGTCAACTTACTCTTGATTCTCACCTATACTAATTCTAAACGAATAGTTCATATGGAAAAGTGTTAGAAAGAGGATAAGGGCTCCTAATAATGTTAAAAGGGTGATGTACCAAAGTTAAATAGATTCTCATATAAGCTTAAACCTAGACTGGATCAACAAAATACAACTATGGCTTACTCAATATCACAATCTCACTAGTTACATAAATGTATCATATAAGAGGTTCCAAGTAGAACACTAATCTTGACCTACGAGCTAGCTTGAAAAGATAATCAAAGAGGAATGTAGAATGATAGTAAACTAGGAAGGCTCTCCTTCACAAATTCACCATACACAAGCATATAAAGCAAAAATTAAAGACAAGATATAGACAAAGAGTTGATATTATTAATTTAAAATATAGTTATTAAAATATTTTGATAGGCTTTAACCATATCAAATGAGCAAAGTTTTTCAAAAGTGTTAATGAGTATCATTCTCTTGGGAAAGAATGGTGAATTCTAAGAGATGAGAACCCCTTTAATGGGAATGAGACCAGGATATATAGGAGAAGAAAGAGAGAAATATAATTTAGGAGTATACCATCAAAGAAGGAACACACTGTCTTGGGTCATTAATTAAACCTAATATGTCACATTTTACATTTTATCCAATGAAAGTCTTGCCACCTTTTTGATCAAATCAAGACACTACTCATGGATTATTGAGTTAGAAAGTCCCCAAAGGTTTTGAGGATGCATTGAATTTTTGTAGATGTATTTCCTAGCACTAGACAATTTTTTTATCCTTCATGCCATCTCTCACTTAATTACAAAACTTCATGCTCATGGATTTAATATAATCATGGCTTTGTGCATTTTAAGCCATTGCTTATCAATAATATGTCCATGATAAAGGATGAGGACCCTTTGTATTAATCACATATATACTCTATCTTCATGTTTAGATAATAGGTCCATCCTATAGACAAAAAACCAATCTAAGATTATTGTTTTTTATTATAGACTTTATATTAAGGTAGACCTATAGACTATATAGCCCCTTTGACCTCCACTCACTGTTAGATTTGAATGTATGATCAAATGTGTACCATTAGATCTACCTAGAAACCACTGTTTGAAAGTTAATGACTATTTACCATGTCTTACATTTGATGTCTGCATGATTGTATCCCATTATTGGACTAAATTTGAATATTAATATCTTGAATCACAAAAATCATGGAGGAACCAAATTTGTTGGAGATGTTCTTGAGACCAAAAATATTATGCCCACTTAATCTACTAACTTTGGTAGCTTTCTAAGTGTTTCTAAAAAATGTTCAAGTGAGATACCCCATGTGATTTTCATGATGTCTACATGGAACTCATGGTAAAAAATGGCTAAGTATGTAAACTTAGTGAATTATGTCTAAGGAGCCAACTTTGAACATGCATAAATTTTGTCATGCCTCATCACATGAATTAAAACTTATCTTATAAAAACTAGGGACTAAGATGAACAAAACCATATGATCATTTTATCTTTTAACTACCATAAATGTGAGATATGGCATCATCAATTTTGTCACTCAACTCTATTTGATCTTTTTTATAAATTGGCTAAGTATGGAAACTTAGTTAATTTTTTGAGAGGCCAACTTTGAGTCTTCATATCTTCTGATGCACTTTGTCAGATGAACTAAAAATTGGTGCATATGTTCTTGGGAATAATATTAAAATACCCATATGACCAATTATTCTTGACTCATCTACATGTGGTAATGATAATGTTATTAAACTCAAAATTTATACCACTAGACCCAAAATGATTGGATGAATACAATGAAGAACCAGATGAATGTTATGCACTTCCATACTAATTCCAAGCACTCTTTACATCCCAAAAGGTCTCTATGAAACTTTAGGCATATCCATTATAAATTTTAAAATTACACTTTAAGTGAACTTAAAGTTTTTCAAAAGATTTGTGAAAAAAATGAGATCCTTGGACCACTCATTCCATCCAAAATTTTTGTTCATCTACTCATCTATTAGAAACATTATACATCTAGGCACAAGCTTGGTATGTAGGACAAAAATTGACAATAAACAAAATTGGAAATTTAATATCCAATTGCAAAAGAGAGGTATGTATTTAAATTGGAATAACTAAATGGCTTAGACATCGGTACCACTTCCTTGGAACATGACACAGATGTCAACATACTTAAGTGAGATCCCATCAAAGAGAAATATCTTGCTAACACTATGGTCTAACCAACCAAAATTTATGTATAAAATAACTTATACCCCTAATACCATACATGTATTCTTAATAACATGCTCTATTTGTATTCACATTTTAATATGAAAGATGCCTCTATATACACCAAATGTGAGATGTCATTATTCCTAGACATATATGATGAAGAACACCATTTTGAGATGCTACCCAATATATTAGTATTATATTCATAAGAAAATATGCTTCCCATACCTCTTTGTGTCAATCTTTGAAAGCTTTTTCCTCTACAAATTAGTGTAGCTCTCTTGAAAATGGCTTTTGTAGTATCATGACAAAATGTGCTTATATATTTTGATGAACATAGAGCTAAACAAACCATGGTATTTTGGTGGAAATGTATGATAAATAAGTTATCACCTAGGAGAAAATTGAAGAGGAAGTGTCTGAGCTAAAATTATAGCTAGAAATCACAACAATAGCAAAGGTAAAAAAATTGAATCTATCAAAGGCTATTATGAGTCAAGATCTAGCTCTAGTAGATGGGGTCACTTTAGAGGGTGAGGCTATTGATAAGATGGAGACCATTGTGGATATCTTATTGAAGTGATGTAAGGGAAATATTTTACTAATATATGAAAAAATATGGGTAGATGAACATTTTGTTGAAGCAATGGGGGTATACATGCATGCCTTGTAATGAATTGGGGAGGTGATTCCCATATTATATGGGGTTTTTGAGAAGTTGGCATGGCCTATTAAAATTTTATATGATTTAATCCAAGTTAAAGAGCTTTAGCATCATCAATTGGTGGATGTCACCCTATTAATAAAAGACTTTATCGATCATGTTAAGGTATTTAAAGATGTCAAAAATATGGAAGAAATAATAAATGCACATTGAAAACAAATAAATTCCAACTTTGTGATGCTCTAAGGACAAGTTGTGAATGAGGTCACCACACATGATGAAGTTCAAAAGGATGATTTCACATCCCTTGAATAATTTGCAGGTGTTTTGATTAACCTGAGAAGACCAAAAAGTTGAAGGTATAAATTGAGGAAATAAAAACAAAGCTTTTTGACACCTTTTTATAATGGGAATATATCAAAAATAAGATCCAATAGAATGGTCATAAATTTTTGGTTGAGGCCAAGATAAATGCTTAGCTTGATATGTATTAAGAGCATAGTGTGAAATGATGTTGGACCCTAAATTTTGCCTAAGTATTTTGGTAATGGAGCAGAACAAGCTTAACATAGAATACCATAGAGTCAAAGACTATGGTGTAAGAGATCATGAAGAGATAAGACCTAGTTAGAAGGGAGGTATAAAAGATATATAAATCAAGAATGGAGGACTTGATATATTAACAAAAGACATGTATAGTGTGAAGGAACTAGGAAATGGTTAAGGAGTGATTCCTAAGAATAAAATAGACTTCAATCATACATGATTTTGACACTGGCCTATATGAAGGTGGACACTTAAAAGTGAGGATCCAACACTGAATTGAAAAATATGGGTGAAAGGGTCTATGTTCCTAGGATAAATAAAGTAGATGATTACCATGACTCTCAATTGACTATAAATCATTGGCTAATCACTATAAGTGTCATAATTAATGTAACAACATAGTTAGTGAGAACCAAGTATTAATGCCCCTATGTATATATTTTTAATGATGTTGAATATTGGTATTGTATAATGAATAATTATGGAAAATAGCATAATCATGGAAATCATTGTAATCCAAATATTACACTACAATTGATAGTTAAGTTGTATCATTAAGTTACCAATACATCTATTATGTACTTTATATTTTGTATTTGGATATAATGATTATAATCTATGTTATTTGAACATGTGTAATACATACTCTAAATATCATGGCAATTATCTTTATAATCATTTTTGTTTACACAATTGAAACTAGGTCCACCACTTTGTATTTATTTTTCTATCTTAGTCATTGATTAAGTCATATGATCAAGAACCATTATATGATAAGTATATTACTATGTGACAAAACCCATGGGAACCAATTTCTTATTATGTAATTTAAGTGATCATGCAATATCTCAGTCTTATGTGAAATGTGAACCCATTAGCTTGTTGGTAATTAGTTACTTTAGTGCCCCTAGGGAAGGGTATAGATAGAAAATAAACCTAATAAATAGAATTATACAAATTTAAACAGTTCATATGGAGGTCAAAGCTACATTGGTCACACATAATAATTTGATGGGAAACCTATCATAGTTTTAAAATAGATCTTTACTTGCCTTTTAAACTATTGATATCAACTTCCAGGATAGCCTTGATTTATATTTAAAAATGGAAGCAAAAAAAAATCAACTTTAGAAATAGGGGCACCACTAGCACTTCCTCAAGGTACTTAGTATCTAAGATATAAACTAGTGCAAGTGCAAATAGGGCCAACATATATTGAAATTATGATAATCATTTCCACTACTACATTGGTGGAAATATGTGGCACATCTATAGTGATAATGTTTTTTCCAACTATAACTCAAGTTATTCAATCAGTTTCATCCACTATAGTTTCTACATTTATTACCCCATCATTATCTTCTTCCAATGATGTCACATCAACACCATTTTAAATATGTATGTATTTTCATTATTTATTTGAGTTGGAGATTTTAGTTCTTAATTTATTTGGCATATATATTGTATTTTATATAAAGAATTCAATTCTAGATAAACATCATTATACATGCATGCTTTATATGTTAATTAGCACATTATTCTATTTTGGACATGTAATTTTAAACTTTACTTGATAGATGAGGCATCCCCATCCCAAGATTGTATATATTTGTATCCTCTCAATCCCATGAGGAGAATTTTAGCTATTGGTATTAGTAGGAAATTTTTAGTAAAATTGTCTAATTAGTTTTGGCATGCAAATCTTAATTCTTTTGCAAACCTATGGATTTTGTAAGAAGTTTTATCATTCTAATATCTTAATATTCTAGTTTTTAATGAGATTTATTTTTAGTATAGTTATTCATATTGTGTTATTGTTAATTTGAATTTCTTTTGTGTATTAATCACAATCCCCATTGTAGATATGTAAACACAATCTTGTAAACATAGTAACCTTTGATTATATATGTCTAAGTTTACTATGTTATTTTTACCTTTGAATTTTTAACTATGTTTGATTATTGGTATTATCATAGTGGCTTACAAAAGACATTGTTTTTTTATTACTTGTATAACCTTTAGTTCAAGCTTTGACTTATAAAGGTTTCATTTTAATTGGTCCATGATCATTTTTTCTACCTTGTCTTTCCCTCTTTTTGAGTTTATTTCGGTCAAACCCACTTTAGATTAGATACATCATCTATCCACCCATCTCAATTAGATATATGTTCATCCATATTAAACCCATCCATGGTAAAAAAACTTCTTTGCTCACTGCTATTTAACCTATAGGTTGTTAATAAAACATAATACCCCACAACTCATGTCTAGAAGTGAATCTTCATTCATATATACTTAAAAATTAGAGGTTATCACGTAAGGTTTCCTATTGTGCATAAAACCCACATAAATACATTATTATATTCACCTTAGATATGATATTTATTTATAATATCTATAACTATATTTACCTATAGGGAGATGATACTCACATTTATCTCTCCATGAGTATTATATAGACATATTTTTCCATTAGACCCTTATGTATTATAAAGCTACATTAATTCACATATATTGTTATCTTATGTATACCTAGACACACGATTTTTTTCCACACATGATACATCTATGGATATATAATAATATCTTGATAGTTTTATCTACATCAGGGCATTTTTTTATCTCATTCACCATCATCCTCATTGGTAGATTCATCCATATTTAGACATTATCATGTATTTAACCATATTAAATGATTCCAACATGGACCTTATTTCAACTCTCCTACTATATATACTATGGGGTATATTATTACTCATCCATCTCATCAACTTTATTAAGTAAAAATCACATATATTGAGCGATATATGAGTAAATTTTATACAACAATGGTTCATTAGAGTAGTATATTTTAGGTTGAGCCTTACATGGTAATATATTTCCTAAAACATATGGAACTTATACTCTAGAATTGAACATTAGACATTGATGTGTGTGTATGTGTTTGTGTGTGTGTTACACTTGGGTCATGACTAATTTGCTACATATAACCTACTATGGGTATTTTAATGTAATATTTTATGATAACTACATGTGTTTTATGTAAATTTATAATGGTATATATTATCTTCAATATTATTACATTTGGTGATTGTAACTCTAATATTTTGAGATGAGTGATTGTAGACATATTTTATCAAATCCCTCACCTCAAAAGAGGAGAATATATCAAGGAATTTAAAAATAAAAATAAAAAATTATGCTGAAGTAGTTTTTTAGAATATTTTCATGCTAAGTAAAATTCAGGAATACATTTAATCAAGTGAATTTAATATTACTTTTCATTGAGATAAATTTAGGAATGAGCATTTTTAATACACCATAATGTAAAGGATTTCATTTTTTGACAGTGTAAACATTTTTTGTCTACCATGGTGGGAAGATTGATAGGTATTAGTTTGAGATCTCTAAAGAGAATATTTATCTACTTCCTTGATAAAGAAATGGGTTGGGTTCACAAAACACCTGGGTAAGTGTTTGATATAATTAATAACTTTTAGATATAAATAATTAATCAAAATAATCAAACTATGAGCATTATTTTAAATATTTTTATGGAATTTAGACCAAATACAAACCAAGTGTACTCATTCATATGATCCATTTTTAAATTAAAATTTTAATTTACCATAAGTAGGATATGGAATTGATTATTTGTTAGTAATTAACCATTTTTGAAATGTATCCTAAATTTTTTTAAAGTGAAAAAAAGTGTGAATGGAGGAATGGATTAAGGGCTTGATCTTCCTATCCATATGGTAAATTAAGGCATATACTTCAATTATGTATTCATTTTATTCATGCATACAACACTCACATACACACTTCAATGTAGGGTCATTACTGATGAAAGTATAAGAGAGGGGGTCCACTTAGGGACTAAATTTACTTAAGGGATGCATCGTTAGACACTCTCATAAGTTACATTTAGCATAATTTGATGGAATTAAAAAACTTAAACTATTTTAATTCATTGAATTCACTCAGATAACATTACAAATAATGTACACATATTCACTCTCACATACACACTTACCTCTATGCATTCTATAAAGATAACTTAGACCCTCGTATAGTCTAATAAAAACATGGATTTATGGTCCATATACTCCTTAAAATTATAACCTAAAATATATTGTAAATTATGTCCAAAAAATTATACAGAATTTTATTATTCACCTTCCATCCATAAAACATCAACCAAATGGTTGCCTTTTGTCTTCCACCTATAAAAATTAATTTTGTCAACCAATAGTCTTATTTTTTACTTTAATCATTTTATTTGCTAAATTTTGATTCAAATTATGCCATTCCCCAATTAAGAAAACATCATCTCCATACTAATATGCCTTTGGTCATAACATTATTTCCACTTGGACATTCTTAAGAATTTTCTTGACATCATAATATGTCTGCCACATGGGCATTTGAAAAAGTTTGACAAGATCTATAAATAATTTTCATGCAATCAAGTTGAACCATGTGTGGTAGTGTGAGATCCCAAGAAAACACATGATATTTGAAATAATATATGAAATCCAAAATTGGACCAACTACGAACAATGTATACTAATTCATATGCTCCATTTTCAAATTCAAATTTTAATTTACCATAAGTAGGATATGGAATTGATTATTTGTTAGTAATTAACCATTTTTGAAATGGATCCTCAATTTTTCAAAAGTGAAAAAAGTGTGAATGGAGGCATGTCATAAGGGCTTGCTCTTACTATCCATATGGTAAATTAATATATGCACTTTAATTATGTATTAATTTTATTCATGCGCATAACACTCACATACACACTTCAAAGTAGGGTCATTATTGATGCAATCATAAGAGAGGGGGTCCACTTAAGGACTAAATTTACTTATGGGATGCATCATTAGACACTCACATAGGTTAAATTTAGCATACTTTCATGGAATTAACAAACTTAAATAATATTCATTCATTGAATTCATTAAAAAAACATTACAAATAATGTACACTTACTAACTCTCACATACACATTTGCCTTTATGCATTATATAAAGATAACTCAAACCCTCATATAGTCTATTAAAAACATGGATTTATGTTCCATATACTCCTTTAAATTATAACCTAAAATATATTCTAAATTATGTCTAAAAAATTATATAGATTTTGATTGTTCACCTTCCATCCATAAAACATCAACCAAATGGTTGCCTTTTATCTTCCACCTATAAAAATTATTTTTATGAACAAATAGTATTAGTTTTTTCTTCAATCATATTATTCTCTAAAATTTTATTCAAATTATGTCATTCCCAACTTAAGAAAACACCATCTCCATAGTAATGTGCCTTGGGTCATAACATTATTTCCACTTGGACATTCTTAATAATTTTCTTCACATCATAATATGTCTGCCACATGGGCAATTGAAAGAGTCTGACAAGATATCTGAATAGTTATCATGAAATCAATTCAAATCCTATGTGGTAGTGTGAGATGTCTATAAAACACATGATATTTGCAATAAGCTATGAAATCCAAAATGATGCAATTGAATTCTTCATTAAACTTCCAAAAAGGAAAAACTGGGGTACATGTAGGGAAAATTAAGGTAACATGAGGAAGACCTTAATTTACCTAATTAAATAATTAAAATTAAATATAAGTAGCCTATGGACCCTTTATAACTAACCTAAGGAAGCTTAAATAACATAGAATGGTCATACGACTGTGTAATCAAAACCTAGTGGGAAAAAGCACTACACTAACACCCCCCTTAAGCATAGCTTAGGTGAGATGAGAATTGGGTCACAACATTAAAATCCTAGTGAGGTACCCATGTACATAGTGATGAACCTCCATAGGAGGAAGAAGAAGGTGGAGCAACCCTAACCCTAATGAGAGCTCGTATATGAATAAATTTACTCTCTATAAAAGGCTTGGTTAGAATATTTGAAATTTACTCCGATTTTGGACAGTATAAAAGATAAATGAATTGTTCATTAATAAAATTCCTTGATGAAATTCATGTGACTCTCTATGTGCTTGGTCCTTTGATGGAGAACTAGATTTCTACAAATTTGGATAGTGCTTTGGTTGTCATAGTAGATAATTATTGCCTTATGAAACAAGACACCAAACTTAGTGAGAATCCATTGAAGCGAAATTACTTCAGTGGTGGCATTGATATCACCTTTGTATTATACCTCTATATATGATAAAGTAATTACATTTTTATTCTTGCTTGACTAAATTATTGGACTCAAACCAAGTGAAAAACTATAGCCTAAAGTGGAATTTTAAATCTATATATCTCTATCCCAATTTGAATCTATGTATCTAATAAAATCAACCTATATTCATTCTCCATGGTGTATCCCATAGTTGTATGAACTCTAAATGTAGTGAAGAATCTAATTTTCTATTTTTTGGTGTAACTCATGTGGCACATGTATAAACTAGGAGACCAAACCAACTACATAGGATATGTTAGGTCTAGTGTATGTGAGATAGATAATACTACCCATGAGTTATTGATATAGAATTACATCAATGAGTGGTGTAGGGTAGTCAACCTCAATATTCACATCAAACAAGAAGGGAGTAGGAGCTGGATTACAATCAACCATGTTAAATTCACAAGAAAATCAAGAGAATACTTGGATTATGATAAAATTATCCTAGAATTTGACTAAATGATTTCAATCCTAGGAATGTAGTGCATCAATCCCATGTCTATCATTGAAAATCTATCTAAAATTATAAATTTCACTACTGAGATGGATGATCATGAGCTCCCTGTAATCCGTAAGTCATCCACATAGAGAACTAGGATCAATACAGAATCATCCTACCACAAGATGTAGACATTTAGATTTGAGTGGCATCTGGCGAACTTGACTATGAGGATAAAGTAGTCCATCTTGGCATACCATGGTTGAGGGCCATATTTGAGTTTGTAGATAAATTTATTGAGTTTGAATACCAAGGGTATCTTCTACAAAGCCTTGTGGTTACACCATATATCTTTATTCCTTGAGGTCACCATGTAGAAAATTACTCTTTAAATCCATTTGGTGAACATCCCACTGATGTGCTACTATAATGGCTAGAGTGAGTCTTATAAATGTCATTTTGGCTATAGGAGAAAATGTCTTAATGTAGTCTATGTTAGTCACCTTAAAAAACCCCTTTGTAACCAAATGAGATTTGTACTTATTGACTGACCCATCTACACCATACTTGGCTTGATAAGCCTATTTGTAATGGACCAAGTTTATTCCTTTTGGAAGAGGGACCAAGCCCATGCTTTATTCTTAATTAGGGAATTGTACTCTTCTTACATAGTAGAATCCCATTGTAGAATTCTAGATGCCTTATGAATGGTTTATAGATCTAAGACAATGGCCAAGTAGGCATGTGATGTCCCTTGAAACTATGATCATGTATAGTTTGTATCTAATGGATTTCTAACCCATTCTCCAACACTTTGAAGTTTCATTCTAGCTCAAATAAGACCAAAATTATATGAGATTGGTGAATTAGGAGGTGATTCATCATCATCTATAGTGTTAGTGTGAGATGGAGGAGGAGAATCCTCATCACTTCTCTCATTGCTTGAACTTCAAGAAGAATAAGAGTCATCCTCATCATCAGGAGGATCTTGAGATGGATCTATGTCAATGTCAAAAGTGGAATCAATGTCTAGTGAGACTTTTGAAGACTCTAGAGTGATATGATTTTGTTCAAGTGGGCCCTCACAAAAATTGAAACTCCTTTCAATGAAAAACTCATGATTTTTAGAATGCAAAAGCTAATATGCCTTAACACACTCTACATACCCCATAAAGATTCAAGACTAACTCTAAGGGTCCATTGCCTTGCATTTCTTCTTGGGAATCTGGGCCATTACTGGTGATCTAAACACTCAAAAGTTATTTAATATAGGCATATGAACATCCCAAGATTTAAAATGAGTGATTACATTCAAGAGTTTATGTAGAACTTGGTTCTAAATGTAGCACACATAATTGATTACTTTATCCCAATACGAAGGAGTACAAAATTTTTATTTAAGCATGTAGTTTGCCATTTTCTTTAAGGCATGATTCTTGCATTTAGCCACACCATTATACTAAGGAATGTATGGAAATATGTGTTGCATCTAAATCCCCTCTGATGTGCAAAATTGATCAAACTTATTCTTAACATACTCTTGTCCATTGTCAATCCTTAAGATCTTAATGGAATATTTTTACTACTCCATAAGTGCCTTGAAGTCCTTAAAGTGATCAAAGACCTCAAAATTCTTTTTTAGAAAAAACACCTAGGTGTACCTCAAAAAGTCACTGATGAATGTGAGAATGTATCTTGTCCTATTGAACAAAGGTTTTGGAGATGATCTTGTTAAGTCATTGTAGACTATCTCTAGCTTTTGTTTGGCTCTCCTTGATTTGCCCTTGCCACATTTCTATTTTGTATGCTTACTAAGAATGTAGCCATTGCATAGGCCATCCAAAAAATTTACTTTAGGCAACCTTGAAACCATGTCCTAACGACTGAGTTACTCTAGGTAATGGTAGTTTAAATGGCCAATATGTTCATGCCATAGTTTGCTCACTCCATCTACATGAGTAATTATTGCAGTTGAGGGGTCATCTAGGGAGAATTATGAGAAGGTATATATCCTAGAATGATGACTAGCCTTCCTATAAGCCACTATGGTGTCACTATGTAGCTATTTTATGACCTCTAAATTAGGTGTGAATTCAATTGACTTTTTTGCACCTATGTGAGTGATTTGATATACTAACAAAACACTGGTGGATAGTGAAGGAACACACAAAACATTATTGAATTTCTCATCACTTACTTTTACCAATCCTTTATCACTAAATTATATGGAATTTCAATCACCCATGAGAATTGAAGGCATAGAATATGGTTTTATTTCTGAAAATAGGTCCTCTAAGGAGGCCATGTGATAGGAAGCACCTGTGTCAATAACCCAAGTCGAAGGCTAAGAGGCTACTAAAACAAGTGCCTTGCCCTTGTTTATACCCTTTTTTATCCTTACCCTTTACATAATTTTGTGTTGATGTGCTCTAAGATGAAGACTTAGGAACACTGATGATATTCTTTTCAAACATCTTAGTCAAGGTGTCAATCTTCTTTTTCATGCACTGAGATTCATCATGCCTAAGTTTATTACAAAATTTGCATTTGAGTTTCTCCTTCTTAGGTTCCCCTCTTGAGGAGGACTCATTTGATGATTATTTTATCATGGAATCTAATTTTTGATTCTTGTTATGCTCATAATCTAGTTTAGACTATTTCTTTTCTTGTTTACCACTGTTAGAAGGCTTCTTCTTATCCAGATTGACAATCAAGGCATGTGATTTAGAAGATTTCAATGCACCCATTTGAACCAACTTATCTTAATCCTAATTTCTATCAATAATAAACTCATAAAATCATGTAATTTTCCAAGTGGATCCAAGTGCACATTTGGTAGTAGGAAATGTAGAGATGAACATTGAATAGTCATGACCTAGTTTTGTAAACATAGATAGAATCAACTAGTCATCTATTTCATCAATGCCATATTGTTTTAACTACAATCTCAATGATTTAAAATTTATATAAAATTATTATAGGGTGTCATAATCACTTGGGCTTAATGTGATGACCTCATTCTCCAGCTCATGACCCCCCATGATGTCCCACACTCGAAAAATCTTGTCCAAGATTATCTAGACTTTATTTAGAGTTTTTACTAATTTAACATGAAATAGGAGGTTAAGAGACATTGAGAGGCATAAAAACCCATAGACCTCATCACATTTATTGTACCACTTAACATTTTCTACATTTATAGATGGATCAGTTTCCTCACCCATAGTAATTTGATGGAGTGTTTTACCTCTCAAAGTAAGTTATATTTTAGACTTCCATTCTAGATAGTTAAACAATGTAAGTGGTTCAATGTTTAGATCAATTACTGTAGATTAGAATGAGAAAATTTTCAAGATTAAAATAAAAGAAAAAATTAGGAAGCACACAGTCAAGTACCCCCTAAACTATCAAGAATACCCCTCTAAAGTTATAGTGTACACATGCTCAATCTTGGATGTTGGGCATAGCTAAGAATGTGTCTATGAGAAATCAGTGTGAGAAAGTATAAGAGGAACATTAGGGACTATTGATAATGCATCCAACAGGAAAGTTACAAAGGTTTGAAGAGAGTTTTAAGCTATTACACCATGTAATAAATGGATGTTACAAAAATCCTAAAATAATATCACCAATGCATAGATCTTGATAAAATATGCACTTAAAAAAAATGGCACCCAAAAAGGAGCTACAAATTGAAACTTATAGACTTATTGGTTATTACTCCCATATATTCATGGACCCTTTCCAAAAATGGAAATTTTTTTTCATAGTTATTTTTTCATCGCAAAATATGGAAAAGGAAACAACTTAACTCTATTTCTTCATTACCTTTCACCTCAAATTTGATGCCCTCTTAAACATCATGTGGATTTATGTAGTTGCTTGACTTCAAGTTCTTGCAACTAAATTTCTTATAAAAAGTAATGAGTAAAATATATTTGAAAACAAGAATGGGTCTTCTAGTGTAATTTGGGTTCTTTTGGTTATTTGACTTATTACTTATAAAGTAAGTAATGAGTAAAAAGTATTCAGCCTCCACAAACCCAAATAGGTCTTGTTCAGTGTAAATTAGGTTCTTCAAATGCCATGGCTTATTACTTATAAAGAAAGTAATTATTAACAAGTAGTTGACCTCCACAAACCCAAATGGGTCTTGGTCAAAGTAAATTAATTTTTTAGACCTACACTACTTTAGACTCTTACAACTGCATTACTTAAAAAGTAAATGAGTAATAAGTAGTTTCCCTTGGAAAACCTGAATGTGTCTTTTGAGTAAGTCATTGAGGTTGAGAAGCCTAATTAATTGTAAGTTGAGGGTGTTGAAAACCTAATTTGGTCTTGACATAAGTAATGGCTTGCTCAAACCTTGATTTTGTCTATAGACTCAAGTAATAGCTCACCAAAAACTTGACTTGGTCTATAAAGAGTAAACTAGGGTTTGCAGGCCTGATTACTTCATTCATAAAGTTGTATAACTAGATGGAAGAAGTTTATTTTCTAGAAAATCTATGAATATTCTCAAAAAACTAAGAAAACCCCATTTTAGATCTCAAAAATCCCATATATATATATATATAAATAAATTTTTCATCAAAGAAATTTTGACATGAGTTTAAAGGTAGATTAATAAGATGTCTCTAAGGTCAAAAATGGTGGCTAAGATAGAGAAAAACCAATAATGTGAATGCATGGAGAATCTTACTAGGGAGTATGATGCATGAGACTACCAAGATAGCTCTGATACCATGAAAGAGTTTACCAAGATCTTTGAATATTTTTCATGTAATCAAGTTGAATCTTATGTGGTAGTGTGAGATCTCCAAAAAACACATGATATTTTCATTAAGGCATGACATTAAAAATGATGTGATTGAATTCTCTATTAACCTTCAAAAAAGGAAAAGTGGGGTACATATAGCTAAAATTAGGGTAACCTAAGGAAACCCCTAATTTTCCCAATTAACTAATTAAAATTTAATATAATTATCATATGGACCCTTTATAACTAGCCTAAGGAAGATTAAATAATGTATAATGGCCATACGATTATGTAGGCAAAACAAACTATGAAAAAGCACTACACTAATAGCATTCTTAATAATCTACCCAAATATGAGGTTGTACATAATTTAAATCCTTGAATAAACACACCATCAAATAAATGTATGAAATCTAATGTAAATTCCATGATATAAACTAATCAATGAGTAACCATGTGAAAATAATAAACATATGAAAAAAAATCATGTAAACACACAAATACTCATTTTTTGGTTGATGAAATATTGCACAAACCCTTGGATGCTCCTAAATTAAACACCTAAGGTTTTTAAAATGTGAGATCATACTCACATAGATGGGATAAAATTAAAAACCACTCTTTTGGCCATGAAGCATGATGGCCACTACCTTCCCTTCCTACAAACCAAGTAACTCAGCTGATTATTTTTATTTCATCTCCATTTCTATATTTATCTTATTGGTTTAAGTTTCATCCTCCTCTTTACATCTCTCTTCTTCCATTATTCCTTCATGGTATTTGATCTACCATAGTTCATCCTCCTCTGCAGAAGACTTATCCAAATTTCTCTCTATCCACTTATGGGAGGAAGGTAACCTTTATCTAACCACTTCCATTAAGATGCTTTTTATTTCATCCTAATATCCATTGTGGTCTTAAACCCACCGCTAACTGAACACATCCTTCTAAAACATTCTTGGTTTTGTCTACTAGCTATCTAACCTATTATTTTAATCTTATTTATGTCATTTTTCATTGTTTGTAACTTTTTATCATAGTTGTTATCTCCTCTTTCTTTCTCAATATCATCTTAGTAGACTAAACTTATATTTCGGCATATAAATGATCACCCATAGGCTCTAAGACCATATCAAAGATATTTTTATCCTCCTCATTACACATTGTCCACATTTATATGTGAAGCAACTTATCCATCTCTATTTCAACATCATCTCCTTCTCCACATACTATAACTAATATAAAAATTAGTTGATCCTCTTCACATTTGGTGAGCCAAATAAAATAACCCTCTTCACCTTAGAATCGCTCTTTTAATTCCTCATTTATCTTTATATTTTCACCTACAACATAATTTTCCTCATCACATGCTTGGGATGATAAAAAAAATTGGTTCCTCTATCTCATCCTTGTCTCCTTTAATTTTCATCCTCTTTAAATCATATATTGGTTCATTTTACTCATCTTCATTCACCACAACCACACTGTGTGTAAACAACATTTTAGTATACTCATCTTCATTATGCATATGATAATAAGACACATATTGACTCATAAGAGTTTCTTATCCAAAAACTATGTGAGTTTCTCCCACATGTGCAATAAAATTTCCTTTATACATTCTTCTTGGTATAAAAAATTCTAACATATTTATCTTTGTGCTTGCCTCTATGCCACATAAATGATATTATTCATATCTCCTTGTCCAAATGATCTTTGTACCAACATCTACCACCAAATTCTAAAATTTTTGAGTTACCAATTTGGTCACTTTTGATCCATATCCTTCTCTATCAACCATTGTTCTATTGACAAGGTCTTATTACTATTACCAATATCTTTCATTTATTCTTGTGAGAGTCTCATATTCTAGCCCTCACTACTAACAATAAGCATTATCATGTATATCATCTTGGTAAATAATATTGTTCCCACATTTTCATGTTTCCTAATGTCTCTATGATGGCTTGAAGTTAATCATCTATTTTTGGTATATAATTACCAACATGCTCTTCAACCATTATTACCATGTTATCCTCTTGTTCAACTTATTCACTCTAATTTTCATAAAATTGAACATGTTGTCTAGACCCATACTTCATCCTTTTATTTTCCTAATCTCAATCATTGTACCTATACATGGAATAAACACATCAATGAAATGAAGAGTTCCCATAATCACTTCTTCTAGATTTTCATCATGCTCCAAGGACATATTGTCCAAATATTATCCATTTATTTCATGTTTATCATGGATTCTACTCACATGATGGAATCCAAAAGTCCCATTATAAATAACCTCCATGGTTGTTCTCTCCTCATTCTTTTTATTTTTCCCTTATCCTTCACATGGTTGGTCTTTAACCATAATTTTGTCATGTGTATTAGATTTTACATCCATCACATTTATTTTTTCCTTCATGGAAACTTATAAATATTTATGGATGATATCTTATTTCACTTCTAGTTTTTCCTTCATAAAAACCTAAAAATCCTCATGATTGCATTCTTCATTCCCATTTATTATTTCCTTTATAAAAACCTATAACTTTCCTTGGTTATCCTCAACCCTTCTCAAAATAAAAATTACAAATGCATTTCCTTCACTTACCGAGTATGATTGTAACTTTTGCAGCTCATGGGATACCATAAGCTCTTTTGCATAATCAAACAATGGGTCTCCTTTTCATTCAAAAACTATCACATCCATATCCTCTTTCATGAGTATTTATTCCTCTATAGGATGCTCATTGTTATTTTCTCTCATTGTTTTTATGAAAATCACATTTTTCCTTCTCACATGGAAACCTTGATCTCCTTTTGTCTTTCAATACAAACTTCTTCTCCACATACATATTATTCTCCTTGATACTTCTTAAATCATACTTTAGATGCTCACATGGAAAGTTTCCATTCATTTTTCCTCTCTTGGCATTATTATTTTTATCTTCTCTCTCAAGCCTCAACATGTTAATCTTCCTCAACTAATCTTATTCTAGCTTTTATGTTTAAAAAATGGCCCAACAATGTGGAAACCATTTATTCCCAACCGTTAACCTTCTTCATACCTTTCCCTTATCTCGTCACTTGGATATATTTTAAATACATATCTACACTACCACATACCCACTTATATGAAACATCTACCCTCATGGGGTAAACAACATTATCATATTCAAAATATATTTACAACTCAACTATCCATTTCATGAACTCCTCTAGGCACACTTTTCCATAAACAAATTAATATCACAAGGAGGCTTACATATCCCCTTCATGGCGACCTATGATTATCTTTTTTTTTTGGTTGGAATATTTTATTTTTACTATTTTTTATCTCTCCAAATCATATTTTATACAAGGGAAAGTGAATATGATATATAAATCAATCCTAGTTTGGATAAGATAAATCAAACTAGTCATCCTGCTTGTTGGTACATTTAAAAAATTTGGGTCATGACCAATATGGATCTACTAGACCTAAATATGGGGTATCTTACCATAAAATATCACTATAGAGGGTTAAAAATCCTCTAGTTTATTAATACCACACAATAACCCTAGCTAGGTCCTATGGTTTATAACAAACTAAATTAAATCTAATCTAGTGCTCACCAAAGCCTATGGCATAAATGGGGGATATTAAAAATAAAAATAAGCATATAAAGAATAAATATATTCAACTAAATTTAGAGGTATTCATAAACATTAAGAGATAAATAAATTCATAATATATTACACAAGAAAACATATATACTAAAAAATAGGAGTAAGAGTTAGCAATACTTACCTTGAAGATGAACCCATTGAGCCTCAATATCTTCCTTAGCCAATGGTTCTTTACAAGAGGTTATTTTATTTTGTAAGGATAAAAAATATAGGTCATATCTAGGATATAAGACTTATCCTATGCATCCAAATAAAATTCCCATAAGACAATAATTCTTCTCCAAAAAAATTATGAAACCCTAAGCAATGAGTCCTCGAGTAGAATGGTAGACAGGTAGCTAAATAAGTGAAAATGAATGATTATATATATCGGAAATGGGATGACAAATGAATATATATATCTATATATAAGTATAAAACCTTATGTAATTTTATTCAACACAATCAACCTAGTCTACCTAGTTATTTACTAAATAGAGCAGTTAGGTCCTAGAATAAGTTAGCTGGGCTAAATTAGTTTCGTAGTGTGTTCAATTCTCATAACAAGTTTGACCCATTAGACTATATTTAGGATTATCAAAATAGGTTTATATTATTTTTGGGATATTTTAGGTAGTGAATTGATTATAATATTATGTAAGGGAGGTGTTAAAGATAGGTACATATCATGGTCCTGACTAGGTACATAGTCCTCCACCTAGTTAGTGAAACTCAGGTTGGTGGTGCATTAATTTAAAAAACATAGGCAATTTTTATTGAAATTATTTTGGTACACAAAAATAGGTGTTATGCAGAATTTAGGTAGATAAAGTTTCCCTAAAAAGTTTTTAGGTGAAATAGGAACAAATTAGTTTAATAGGTAGGAAAGGGTTGGACCAATAAATGCCTAAGGCATTTAAGGTAAATGGTTGAAAAGTCACTACTAATTTTCAATAGAGTCATCGTAACTGACTTAGTTGGAAAGGGTGAAAGGTAATAAAGTAGTTGATTATGTAGTATAGGGTCAAGATAATAGTAATAGGGGTGGCTAACTATATAACAAAGGGTTGACTCAGTTAAAAAATAGACATGGATGACTTAGGGCATGATGATTGATTTATTATGTAGTAGGGGCCAACATAGTTTATTAAATTGGGTCAATTTTATATTAGAAAGTTGTTATAGTAGGTAAAGATGGGAAAATGTATAATTTAGTTCAAAAAGGGTTGACTTTGTTTGTAAGAATGGGTTGGTTATGTAAAAGAGGGCTGACAGTTTTAAAAGACTAGTGATAGGGTTGATTTAGTATAAAAAGGGATGACTATGTATTAAAAGGGTAAAAATAGAAAATAATAAGTAGATTTTAGTGAAGTAGCTAAATTTTTAATGATTTATGATTTTTAAGAATGTATATTCATCATTTTTATATTTGGATATAATATATTATGTGGTGTTTAAAATTTTATAAAGACACCAAAGATTTTTGTGTCTAGTGGATGCATCTTGGTTACCATATTTACAAGAGAGACTAATATATGATGACCATGCATGAATATCATCATCAATATTTGGAGGCATCATGGAGATGTGGAGGATCCTCTAAATTTTGATCTAGTCATCATGGTCCTAGGAGTATGGGAGTGATTGAACAACACTTTTTGATGGGAGGTGGATGTGTATAATATAGAGGTGGGAATCACCTTAGAGGATATTAATATTTTTATTAGACTATCCTTTATTATGAATCTCATTATTTACGATTCACTAGAGGTTTATGAGGATAGGAAATTTCTAACCCATCGATAGATTAGATTAGATACAATTTATTTTGGATTACATGTATGCTTGTTTGATGTATATATCTCAACCATTATATATATATATATGTGTGTGTGTGTGTGTATATATATATATGTATATATATATATATGTATATATATATGTATATATATATATATATATACATGTATATATATATCTATATATATATAATGGTTGAGATATATACATCAAACAAGCATACATGTAATCCAAAATAAATCCTATCTAATCTAATCTCCCGATGGGTTAGTGATTGCCTATCCTCCTAATATATATATATATATATATATATATATATATATATAGAGAGAGAGAGAGAGAGAGAGAGAATGCCATGATAGGACTTGTGATAGCATGTGTGTTGTCTCACAAGTTAGATGGGAAGGTACCATTGTATTTAGTAGCCTTGTTTTAGTTGATCTTAGAACATGGTACTTTATATGATTTATGTTAGTTTATTTGGGTGTAACTCATGAATGATATGAATGGTATTATATCATGGGGGTAAAATACTATGGGCCCCATGATTTTATTGAGTATCTAGATATACGAGATGTTTTTTATGTACTGATCAACTAGGTTTCACCATGTTATGGATGATAGTCTACCTTGGGTGGTAAGGTGGTGACATGATCATGTAGTATTTGGTTTTCCCCATGTGATAACCTTATAAATAGTTACTCATGGGAAGATTTTATGGCATCCTTATGTTGATATTATGGCTACGTTTCTAACTTGGGCTACTTTTACTACTAAATTGGTGCATGTTTTCATTATTGGGCACTATACCTCATGGGTGGAGCCACATATTGTAGATCATGTACCTAGATAACTATGTTTACCACATATATTTGATCCCATAGTAGTCCCTACTTATTGGGCACAACATGTTATAGAATCTAGAGGTAGAGGGGGTGTAGGAGTACCTATAGAGATGCTTGTCATTAGGCCTCATCGAGTGAGACTGTGGGTGGGTTAAGATCAACAAATGAGTGTGGATAGGCTAAAAATAGATGATTTGATAGGGTTATATGCAAAGGGTGAGGATGTAAGTGAGTCAAATATAAATCCATAATAGGTACTAAAACTACCATTATAGTTACCACCATTAACACCTAGGAGATAGAGGCACCATTAGAGGGAGAGTACATAAGAGATAGGGGTCATTCATGGAGATCACATAGTAGAAGATAAACATAATTGGTTTATAAATAGACATATGAGGATAATACCATGACATTCATGAGTGGTTTTTTAAAGCTTTATATTTAAGTGGAGGTAGCCTATATTAGAGGTTCTTTGTGGTTGAACTGATGAGGAGACCATGGTTAGTGAAACTAATCTTGGTGAGTAATGTTTTAAGTTTAAAGTTTTTGACATGATCATTATATGCATAGTTATTTATGTACTTGGTATGGATATATGGTTTGAAGATATATATATATATATATATATATATATATATATATATATGAGATGTAATGTATATTTAATTTTTGTGTTTTACAAATATGTCTGAGGAAGATTTTAGATGGGGTAATGTGGTTTGAGGTTCCCATAAAAATATTTTTGATAGGGTGATAGGTTATTTTGATACTAATACTATAAAGGACCTTGTGGTAACATCTACCCCATCATATTATATCTTTTATCAATTGATGGGAGAGGAAACTAGGTAGGTAGAGACACATGTAGATGGCCTAAAACTACATGTAGGAGTTAGAGATGGATAGGCATGATCCTAATAGGCATTGGCATAAAATTGAGTTGCTCATATGGATATAATGATAGAGATTTGATTTGTGTAGTCTTAGGTGGATAATCTATAGGGATAAGTTGATGGTCAAGGATTATAGACTATCTCATTACAATAAACTATGCATAAGGTCAGTTGTAAGCATCTATGGTTAGTGTGACTCAACCACCAAATACAAATTATGTAAGACAGCCTTAGAGATATATAAATTTCATTTTTACTTGTATTATGTTATATCAAACTCATTTTATATATTGATATGGACATTTATTGATTTACGAGTTGTACTGATGTTATTGATGGATGTAAGGATGCATTTATTTCTAGTACATGTATTTTTATTTTTTTATATGTTATGGTAGATGTATGACGTATGTTTTATTTTCAAGTATTATGTGACACACATTCATTGTTAAAAATAAAAGCATATAATTTGGAAAACTGTAAATAATCATAAAATTTAATACACACTAGATCATGATGGGAAATGTGTAAAATCAAAATATGAACAAATATAGTAAATCAAAATGATAAAATAAATGTAAAAAATGTTTCAAACCATGTATATTTAAAATTACACCAAACTAAAACAAATATAAGTCATAATAAATCAAGATGGTAAGTATAAATTTTTTGTAATAAAGTGGGAAACATGTTTGAATAAATGGTATGAAAAATTAACGTACAATAATGTTAATCAGTCATAATAAATCAAGGTGGAAAGTATGAAAAGAAAAAACTTGTAATTATAAATCAAATTAATCATATTAAACCAAGATGGCAATTATGTAAATGGCATGTAAATCATAATGTAAAACAAATTATCTCAAATTTAAAGCATGTAACATTGATAGGTTATTATTGTGACTTGGTCATACTATGAAATTTTATGAGAATGTTTTGTGAGGAATGCTTGGTCCTATATAAGTTATTCTATTCTAACTCACAAGGGGAACACCAATGAGGTGAATGTTAATAAGGGGGAAAATAAGGAAATATTTTGTGAAGAATGCATGTTCATATCCAAGTTATTATGCTACAACTCATAAATGGAAAGTCATGAGGTGAATGGTAGTAAGGGGAAAAATAAGGAAACATTTTTGAGGAATGTTTTATCCTATCAAAGGCCTTATACTATAAATCACAAAGGGAAATCCTAAGGGTATGATCAATTAAACAAAATAATATGGATCAAGGAGAAATATTGAGATTTTTGTAATGAAATAAGGAGTGTAAACTTCAGTACATAAATTTATAATGAAAACTTAATAAACATGAGGCATAATAGGTAAGAAATAAAAAACTAAGGATCTAATAACCATAAAAATACAAAGGATTTTAGCTCGCAATAAGCACAAAGTTGTATAGGCAAGTTGTATAAGAAAGGAAAGTAAAATGAACCTACCTTTCAACAACATTTTCCCCATTATTCAAGATCTATTATAGAGTCATTGGTCTACTATGAAGATTGGGTACTTGTGTGAGAAAGTAGGTATCACTATATTTTTTCTTATTCTCTTATCCCAATCTATTGTCCTACCACACCCTAATGGACCTTGGATCTATCTTGAGGATAAATTTAAAATTTGATATTTGATTAGGAATAAGAGATGTCATAAAAATAAAAAATTACATCTTTTGGTGTGATTAGACTTTTTTATATTTTCCATTTGGATCATTTCCTTTTTTTAATGATTTGGCTTTTAAATTTTTATGACTTTTGTGATTCCTCCTTCATACGGATTTGGAATAACCAACATGAGTGATAAAAGTGATACACATGAGTGAAATTTAGACTTTGGTTATAGGAGACAAAGTAACCAAAAATGTGACTTACTAGACAACTTAGGCTAACCTATGAACCAATATGTAATCTCAAGTTTCACCCATGTGTATTCTTAGCATATGAAAAGAAATAAGGAGAAAATGGAGATCAAATAGATCAATGTATATAAGTATTACAATGAGAACTCATCCTTTCTAATATATCATATGATAAATAATAAATACTAAGGTAATGAGGGTTTTATAAAAATGTCACAATAATAATTATCCTTATTTGAGTTGAAATTAGAAAATAATCATCAAAGAGAAAATAAAGGAATCCATGTGAAAGAATTGAAACCAAAGGCATATGTTTAAATCCATAAAAATAAGAATAAGCCATATGAGAAAGATAAAGATAATGAAACCATACAAACCACATAAATCATAATATAATGTTTCATGAAAAATAGATAAGTGAAGTCATGTTTGAAAAATAGTCAAAAATATAAGATAAATAAATAAATCACAAATATGATCCAAATCATGTAATAGAGTGATAAATAATAATAGATAAAACCATGTTGTGTTCAAAACTACTGATACATTTGACCACAAATGTCATCCATAACATCTGACACATCCATATATAGCTAAATTATGACATCAGTCAAAGTCTCATCAATATTTATAAAAAATTATGAAAAGACTTCCTTCTATATCATCTTTACATAAAATGTAGGTGTGGTATAAGAAGAGTGATGTTCATGTAGTACCTCTTATGTGGGATATTCAATGTAAGGAATTGGTATCTCAATATGAATAGCATATGTAGTTTTATGTTGAGGTGTAGATGCTGGAGAAGGAGGAGCCTTCATTCATGGATGACCTATAGTAGGTGGAATAATTAGAGATGATGTAGGCTATGGGAAATCTCAGAGATGTTGTTAAAACACTTGGAACATATAATTATGATGGGCATTACATTTTTTCCAAAGATAATAGATTTCCCCATATTTATGTATGTATTATAGAAGTAGTTTGGGAGGTGGGATATTCTTATCTTTTGGTTATGCTATGATTGGATGTAGTGCATCAATGTAACACCTAAGCTATTATTAATGAGTATAGTATTTTCTATGTATAATATGGAAGCAAAAAATACATCTATGTGTATATTATGGAGGTTTAGACATTAGAAAACCACACCACATGATTTAAGTCATCGTAAAAACACCACTCCACCCCCTTGGGTTAGTATATTTATTAAAATCCTTGAAAACATCCATTTACCCCATTTTAGCTAATTTTATTAATTAAGTTAAATAGGCCTATTTACACCTCCCCACCTAAACCCATGGCTATCTAACTAAAACCTAATCTTAAGACTATTTCCCACCTAGGAATTTTATGCCCTATCCTCCTATACTTCTTCCTTATGCATACCAATGTTTCCTTAAAAATCCTCAAAACATTTCAATTAGTCTTAACAACTGATCTTAAGTTCAAATAGATAATTGTAGTAAGCTTTGACTATTTTTCTCTCACTAATGTTTACCCTTCGACCAACACTGGTGGACCAAGATCAACATTAGTTACTTAAAGTAACCCAAAGACCCTACCTCAAGAGGTTGTAACATATTTTGAGAAAGAATATTAACTCTAAAGTGACTATAATATTCTAATCAAACCAAAAAACTAGACCAGAGACATCAAAGTGCCTTAGCAACTCACTATGAAGATCTCAAACACTGTTACTTAGTCCACATTATTCTAGGTTCTCAAGTAGCTTACATCTAACCTTAGGACTTCCCTAATCCAACAAACTCCAAAATATACGTATCTTTCACTTGTATCAAGTTTAGTTATTACTTTTTAATAGTTATACTACTTGTATCCATTTCCCATCTTCCCCATATCCTACTTTGTGTTGGATTTCTACAACTCCAAATACTCCATCTTCCACTAAACACCCACAAACCATTCCTAGTCACTTGAGTGCCAAATCCTTGAGTTTAATACCTCTAAGAATTTATTTTGTCCTCATGACCAACATCCAATCCATAAACAACCCATAAATTCCTTTTTTAAACCAACCCAATATCCATTTTTGCCTAAAACCAAAACCCATAGGAATTGATATCAGTCACCTCTGATCAACATCATTCATACCTTAATAGGCATAGTTTATTTAACTGATAATGGTTACATAGTGACTGACATTGATAATTGTGTAATTTATTTTCCAAAAAAACAAGTTAATTCCCCCCATCAACCTTCACCCAAATTTTGTTTTTTTTTCAAAATGTTTATCACATCATAGAGTGTCAAACTATTTTATAAATCAAGTTTTAACATTTTAGCATTATGTTTTAACAATTTAATGTTATTTTGGTAAAATCATTAAATTCTCTTAAAAATAATTTATTTCATTGAGTTTTAGTACTTTCTATTACTTTATGCAAATATTATTTTCATTTTATAGAACATAACTTGTTTAGAGAGTGGATTGGTAGACCCCAAAGAAGTCTAGTGCTTCATGGATCTAGAATTTTCTAGGCAATCCACCCATCTATCTTTATAATCAACCATTTTCTAGTTTATTTCTTATTGTAGGTCATCCTCCCAAGCTAAATAGGAGTTATCTACATTGATTGGATCATGATCTCACAACTAAATCTAGGTTATTCTAAACCATACCCTTCATTTTAAGTTCTTTCTTATTTTCTAAAAAGAAAAACAAAATAAACACAAAAAATAGTGAAAAACACGAGGTCTACTAGTTAAAGTGGTAGAGGAAGGAGTTTGATACTATTGTTGTAGATGATAATCCTTAGTCCAATGACAAGTAAATCTATTAATATCATAATAGGGCTCATCTACCCATTGTGGTTGTATAGGATTGATCTTAGGTAATGTTATAAGACCATAACCAATGAAGGGAGAGGCTAGATTGGAATCTAGACTAGGCTCATCTATATGTGTGGTTGGTTATATAGTAGGTCAAAGTAGAATGCCTAACATATATAGAGGAAGTAAACTATAAGGATAATTATATCTATCAAATTGGTAATGTCCTATCATATCATTGTCCATAAGCAAACTTATAAGAGGTTAAATAGTGATTGGAGGTGTATTACATGTGCTTTCCATCTCTAACATGTGAATCATAGAGGAAAAATTAATATCAGGTACTATAAGAGAAAGAATGATATAAAAATAACTAAATGATTTTAATGAATAAGAATGATAACTAAGAACCTTTACATTTTTAGCTAGAAAAAATCCAACTAAAAATGGGTCATATAAATAATAATTATCATCATAATTAGGTGTATTCAATTCAATATTAAATGCATCAACTATTTTATCATTCAAATAATCCTAGTAAATGGAATGTTTAGTTTTGGTTATATTAACTAGTATTTTGTCAAAAGGTTATTGATGGGAGCATAGTTGAAGAGAGGGAGGTATTTGAATGATGATGTTAGGGGAGAGATTAGAAGTTTTCATTTTTAAGCTTATCTCATTTGGTTCATCATTGTCTAAGTGTTAAAGGCTAGGAGGAATATATATAATTAATTTTGGATGACCATTATAACCTCTAATAGATTTGATAGGATAACTAAATCACTAGGATTATCAAAATGGAATGCTAGGTATGAGTTAAAGTGTGGGTATTTTAAAAACACTCATACTTGGAATTGTCTAAAATTCCAAAGATTCATGTCCCTTAAATCTTTTATATAGAACCATTGTAATGGAATTTGATACATTAGCATGTGGATGGAACAACTAATCTCATGTGATGTGTCCAAGGTTAACCGAGTAGGATATTATTAGAAAGTGGAATGTTAAATATACTGACTTTGACATGAATGGTGATGGCAATCCAAACATAACCTAAATGAGGCATTTATCTTTTGTCATATCCTTGACATGTAATACATGTGGATTCAAGGTTACATTCAAAATATCTAAGTATTTAAATCAAGTCAAGGGAAACAACCCAAGTATCTAAGCCTTCATTGATTAGATAATATTTAACTTTGATATCACCCATTTGAATGATAATGAATAAATTAGGGTCATCCACATGAAGTAATATTTCATTTGGGATCATATCAGAGACAGGTAATTTAAGTGAAAGAGAAGTGTCCATATTTCATCAACATGAATGGACATTTATTCACATTATTATAGAATGTTATCTTTAGATTTAGATAAGGTAATTTATTTCATTATAAGTGGAGGATAAGGGATGTTAATTTTGAATAATAATTTCATTAGTCAATTATGATGGTGGGGGGAAGTTTTCAAAAATTATAAGAAATGATTTTGGGATGGAAGATTGGAAAGTCCAACTATAGGATCCCATTAGTCATAAACCATGAGAGGATTATTGGATAAAGGTTTATAGTGTTGTAATAAATCTATTTAAGGAGGGTTGGATGTGTAGTGAAACTTATGTTGATAAAGTATTGTTGGTTTAGGTTGGTTTAAAGTAGGTTGATTGATATTAGGTGATGTGGTTGTTTGTTGAATTATTTCATGTGGTTGCAAAGAAGAAATATTGTTTGAAGTTTTATGGATGTTTATTTGAGGTGTAGAAGTTGTGTAAGGAGTATAAGTTATATCAATTATATGATAGGTATGGTCAATCTATGTTGTTGGAGGTGATGTTTGTATGTTTTTTGGTTTCACATGCCCCAATTCTATGAGATGGGATGGGGAAGTGTCTTGAATAATGTAAAATGTTGAAGACGTGTGATGGTTAGTGGTTGTGGTTGCATAAATATAAGAAAACCTACTCTCCTCATATTAGTAATGTTAACCATATATTCATTGCTGGTGTTAAAATATATAGTAATTTCAATGTTATTAGTAGTAGGGGTAGGTTGATCAATGTTGCCTTGATGATTAAGAAGGGGATCCTTATATATAGTTAAATGAGAATTGGTTTGGTTTAAATATTGATTTTTAGTTTGAGTTTCATGATATTTTAGTGTTATGTCATAATCTTGTTGATATTTATGTATAATGGTTTTTTAGATCAATGTTGGGTCTAAGGAGAATGTCCATAGGAATATTTATTAATTGGCGATAAGTTTCATGAGAATGGACCCAACTTGCATGAAACCAAGAAATTTATTTCGATCATACCATGTTTTCATAGGATGTGTAGGGTCAATATCTCATGGTAAAGTTTTTGGAAGACATTTTAAATTTTTGCTAATGACAAGGGTTTGTGCACATTGGTATGATTGCCTTGAGAAAATGTGGGATTATGTAAAAGATTATTATTTGGTGGAGGAACATGATCCCTAGCATTATTTGGATCAATGGCTTGGATGATGTGTATGGTGTCATAAATATATGTAACACCATTATTGGTTGCATGTTCTTTTTTAGCTTTGACAAGCATAAGATTACCTATTGTAGGTTGGTGAGGTTCAAATTTATGTATAAGGAAATATTGATGCTTGGCTTGGTCAAGAACCTCTTCTAGAGCTTTTAGTAAAAGATTCCTAGCGTGATATTATAATTTAGGGAAAAGAGCATTAGTAAATAATTGGAAGAGGTTATCATTTTCCATATTATTCTCATCTTTATTAGATAAATCTTTCCATCATTTGATGAAAATCTGGATGATTTCAGTTTCTAATTATTTACATTTAGTGAACTGAGCTAATATATTTTTAGGAAGATCATTAGTTTCAAAATATTGAACCAATGAATTGACCAAGTCCTCTAAGTTATTGATTGAGTGGGTTTTAATTTGATTATACCAATCTAAGTAATCTCCTAAAAGAATTTTATCTAAGATTTTTGTGGCAACAAAAGTATTAAGTTTAACCCAATGTTTGTAAAGGTTTACAAATGTTTATCAATGATCTATAGAGTAATTATAAGTGATAGAGGAGTGACACCTCCTATGTCAATGTTGGATATTTTATCTACTATCAGTTAATTTTGTAAGTGTCTAATAGTTTTATTGATAAGTGGGGATTGTGGTATGAGGTTATGTATAATAAGTTCATTTTGTAAGTGTCTAATAGTTTTATTCATAAGTGGAGGTTATGGTATGAGGTTAAATTTTGAATCCCTAAAGGGGTGGGGGGATGAATATTGTGTGTTCCCCATTGAGCATGTTGGGGTTGGATATGTAATATGTGATTTTTAATTTTCATCATTTGATTTTCATTATTATTTTGAAATGTATGCATTTGGTTAATAGTTTGTAATAAAATTTGATTAGTTTGAGCACTATTTTATCTAGTAGTAGCATCATTTTAGTCATTAGTGTTGTCTAAGGAATTCATATCTTGAGATTCACTATGAGTATGATAATATGTAGTGGCATGACCCACACTAATGGTATGAGAAGCACTAGTAACATGAGATGCACTAGTAGCATAAAACAAATTAATAGCATGAGATGCACTAGCAGCATTAGTCGCATGAGATGCACTAGTATCATAAGAATAATTAGTATCATGATATGTACTAGTATCATGGGTATGCATGTGAGTATTTTAAAAATCTCCACTAAAGGTTAGACCTACCATTTTTATGGACATACTTGGCATTGAACTAAAAGAACACATATAGGATGATGTCATAGTGTGAGAAGGAGACATGATATATGGGAAAGGTGTAGATAAAAAAAAATGACTTAACCCAAATCCTAAGGAAAATCTAGGTGAAGGTGAATAGGTTTCTCTAAAACAAGGTCACATCATGATGTTATAAATGATTGTAGGATCCTTGAATCTATGTTAAGGATTTTCATTTATGAAAATGATCATTTTAGCCATCTAATCAAGGTCATGTTCATATTATAGTGTAAACAAGGAGTTAAGTGACATGGAAGAATAATGAGGAGTTCCATAGTTGGTAGTGCATGTGGTAACATGGACATTGATTTGATCCATGTTAAATACAACAAATTGTGTTTTAATAAGTATATTGGGATTAGTGAAACTCATCATGTTTTTTTGATTAAAATATTTATTATTATCAAACAAATAATCCTTAATAAGGGAGGGAAGATAAACACCTATTATAAATGAGGATAAAATGGTATGATATTGGGTTAAACTTGTTGACACTATTCTTTATGAAAATAAGTAGTATAGGCTATGAGACACAACTAAATATGATGACTATGTTTTGTGGATGTTTAAGTAAAGAACATATGTAATACACACAATTAGATAGGTAGACTATTTATACACATAATATTTTCAAAATTTTATCAATTACCGATGCTCTCTATTTTGTAGGAACCCATAAAGTCTCAATCTCTCTAAATGCAACTATAAGGGGTGAATTGGGAAATGGGTGGGTATAATATTGATGTTTTGCAAGATTTTTTTCCCTTGTACCACTTTTTATCTACACATTTGTCTCCTAAAAAAATTCCCCTGAGCTTTTTGTTCTCTCTTGTATACTCCTCTAGTCATTTCCCACCTTTAATCCCCTTTTCCATAACCTAAAACCCATTTCAAAAGTTTATAGTACTAGGTCAACTGTGTCAACCTTGTACTCTTATTGATGAAATTCATTTAGGGTCTAGGTTGGCTCTTGGCCGACCTAGCCCATGACCTAGTTATTTTTTTATAAATTTTAGTACTAGGTTTACTGGGTCAACCATGTTATCTATAATTTTTGGAAGGGATTAGGGTTAAATCCACCTATACATATAAGATAATTTTTCCATTATGTAGAGACAAGATGAAGAATTAAGAGTTATTGTGCATATACTTATCTACCATTCTACTTAAGGAGCAAGATTAGGGTTTTGTGCTTTCTTTGGAGATATGGATCTTGTTTTGTGGAGAAGTCTTTTGGATGCATTAATAGGTTGTGTAGCCTAGAGATGATTTATCCTTGTCATCCTTACATACCACTACAAACTCTTATGAATAACATTAGATAATGGAGATATTGAGGCTTGGTGTTTTCATCTTTAAAGGTGACTATTCCTAAATTTTTTCCTCCATTGTAAGAGTAGATAGATATGCATTTGTACTTATCTTCCATGCATTAGAATTCTATATACATTGATGTGAGTATATGTATTCTATGCATGTTTAATTTTATTGTTTATTACCCCCACTTTGTGCCATAATATTGGGTGAGAAATAGATTATATTTATTTTCTTTACTTGTTATTAGTATAGTGAATATGGAAATAAAGGACTTAGTTAGGGTTATTGAATAGTTTTGCTTGACTAGAGGCTTTAGAACCCTCCTTAATGATATTATTGGAGTAAGATATTACATAAATGGGTTTAATAGATCCACATATTGGTCATGTTATAAATTATCTAATGTATCCCCAATTGAAGTGTAATTAGGATCTATCTTCTCATAGCATACATTTTGATAGCATACATTTTGGTAGACCTGATGTGAATCTAACCATTGCAAGTTTTCTTTCACATTTTTTATTTTCTATCATTTTATTTATTATTTTCTCTATTTGTGATACTAGGTCCATAAGGATAGTATAGTTTATAAATTGTGTGTGTAGGTTTAACACATAGTTATATCAAAAATGACTCTATTTTTTTTGTGCAGGTCTTCATCAGATATAGGCTATTGAGTTAAATAAGTTGACACAATACTCTTACAAGATTATATAAAACATAGTAAGTCAACCAGGATGGTATATTATTCCATAAAATATATTAGGTTGACTAGGTTGGTATAGTCATCTTCAGTGGCTTTAAAAAATAGGGAACTACAAAACTAGGTTAATCCAATCAACATAGTTGGTAGAATTTACAAGTAACATTCAATGTAATTCAATAGTAATCTCACATTCCTATGCATATTACAACCCACCAAGGTTATTTTCTCTCTTTATCTTTCATTTAAGTTATTTCTTAAAGTTCTATTTTGGACATTTTGCAATCTTTAAAACTACCATCATATAACAAACTAGATCGATCAGGTCGACCTAGTTTTGTATTTTGTCTGAGAGACTAGGTTGACCCTATCAACACAATTATTAAATAGCCTTGATTATATAGTAAACTAAAGACATTTTTAACTCTATTTGTTAATTTTTTCATACATTTTCATTTAGATTGACATTATACTATGTTTGAAAATTGGAATTAACACCTATATGCTAGTAATCACTTCACACATTCACTTTAAGTTATTTGCATGCTTAGAATAGATCACATAGTATAATTAGGAATTTTTTCAATATACCATTTATTTTCACTATTTTTATATTTCTTTCACACACTACAAAATCAAATAAATTCAAAATGCATTTAAACATTTGTCTACCCAAGGCCTACCTACTTGGATTTCATCACCAAGGGGAAAACTGACTTGGTTTTCTAGCAAAATATTAATAAATTGTTAATGGTATATATTATAAAATAATATAACACCCTTATCACTATGGGATTTTAAAATGAGGGGGTATGCCCAAATACCAAGACATTACCATTTCTAACACAAATCCCTTTCAGCCTAAATGTCATAAATCCATCCATAGATTCCTTTTTAATGTCCTAATTTCAACCAAATTCTCTATCATAATTAAAATAACACTATAATAATATAAAAAAATTCAATATGAACACATATTTATCATTTACTTCTCAAGTTGATTTCTTTCTCTTTATTCATTGTATGTTGTATTACAAAAACTTACATTGGCTAGCATTATTTTAAAGTTTTGTTTTATGTGCCTCAATTAGATCATTCTTAATGACCCAAATAATTATGTGTTTAAATCAATTTATTAATTTAAATTATATTTAAATTTTTTCCCCTATTTCAATACATTGTCATTATGTTTGACATAGTCAGTTATAAACTATCTATTTTCCTTGTTTGTAGTATTGAGTTGATGTAGTCGACCCAGTATTCTTTTCCACCTCTTAGGATACAGTGTTAAGTTGACCCTATAAAATTTATGTCCTTATTAATCTATATTTTATCTTAGTTTGTAGTAATAGGTCTAACCTATTGACTATGTATCATTAATCACTCAATTTTTAGACCCTATTTCTAATACAAGGTCAACCTAGTTGACTCTGTAATCTTATCTATCCCTTTTTATTTTCTTGTTTTTGTATCACCTTTACCTTGCCAAATCTCTTTAATTCATCTTGAAATTATTATTTTATGACAAAAATGAGCTGAGTTAAATATATATTATGAGTCTTACCAACCATAATAGATTCTCCCATAAATAACTTATGGCTCCTATCCTGGATGAAAGTAATGTTTATATATCCACTTGTACAATAAACTATGGGACCCCTCATCATTCCTCTTCACTTTGTAATCCTCTCTTATCACTTGAAGATAAACCCAAATTATATTATACACCATAAATTCTCTTTTTAATCTCTAAATTTCCTCTACATCAAGGAAAGGATCCTTCTACCATTTACTAACTCATGATGAGAGGTCAAACCAAAGAGCCTCATTCACCTTCTCCCATATTCTCATATAAATTTGGGGATACTCACTTATTATTTTCTAAACCTTTTCCATCTATTTTACCCCTTCTCATGCCATGAATTATTCTTCTTTGACTTTCTCTACCTCCATGTCTAGTATCTCTACTAACATGGTAGGTTCTACATCTAGTGGGCATGTTCCAAGACCCACTCTTCTTAATTCTTCCACTAGTGCATCATTTTCTACCCATGGTAATCATGACCCTGGTACTACTTATTATCATCCCTTTACTAGTCCATATTTTTCCACACAATAAAATTATGACATTAGTGCCTCACTTAACAATAATTCTTCTCAATCTCCTACTAACACCCATAATGGTACCCAAGCAACTACTACTAATTCTAATGCTTCAAATAATGCCAATAATGCAAATCAAATCCACCAACTCCTATTACAAACTCTAAATAAAATGAATGATTTTCAAGATAACAATGCAAATCAAATTATGAAAATCCAAAATCACCTTATCCATCTTCAAACCTACCCTCGACATATGCCATGAGGCATGCATAGTCAAAAGGTTTCCCCACCTCCTCTTCGAGACTCCAATGGTAATCTTATCCCTCAACCTTCTCTTGTCAATAATATAATCAAGCATCTTCAAAATGATCCTCATAAATCTCAAATTGATAATATTGATAAAAGAGGTATCACCATTACCATTTCTTACAATGGGTCAACTAATCTTACTCTTCATCTAAAAACATTTGGAAATCTATATAAAGACTAGGTCAAATTAAATACCTTTGCTACTACCAAGATATTAGACAATAATATCATGGGTGATGCTTTGTATTGGTAAAACCAACTTAAAACTCATTTTATTACTAGTTTGGAACATTTAGTAAATGATCTAGTGCAAGAGTTCTAAACTAGTGATATTCCTAAGAATACCTTCAGCCATTTTATAAATTGTAAGTTACTTGAAATTAAAACTGCTCAAGATTTTGTTAAATGATGGAAGACATTTTATAAAAAATGTGAACATAATATGGAATATGATAGCCTCTTTCATCTCTTTACCAATTATCTTTTTACCAATTTGTAATATCAGGTCCAGATTCTCTCTCCACATACTTTGGAAGAGGCTATTAGTCAAACAAAGTGTTAATATTTCCTTATACATAAATTAGAGCCATCACAACTTTCTATGACTACTCTCATGCTAATTAAGAATAAGAATCATCATGCTACCAATGATGGTGTCACAAACTCTTATGATACCATTCACACTATTAAATCTATTATTCTTAACCAATATTTGGAATAAGTTTCCCCTCCCAACAACATCACTAATCCTCATTTGTATTAAACCAATACTATTAATTTCCATAAACCTTTATCCTTATAATAATTAATAAAACATTGACTAAATCCTATCCCATAATTACTTGATCCCACTCATCCTATGAAATCATAGTATGATCCCAATAAATTCATTTGGTCTCATACTAGTTGGGGTCACTCTGATGAAAATTATAGGCAAATTTATAATTTGTATATGGATTTTATTCTTGGTAAAATTTTGACTGTGATGTTATCATTTGTTAATGACAACAAGAATATAACATTACTTTCAAATCCCATAGAACATAAACTAAATATTCAGCTTTGAATCAAGACAATGTTTATTTAGCCATCTATAAATATCCTCTTCCAAATAACCAAGACACCCAAGACAAGCCCACCCATTCTACAAATAATGTTTATAATCTCCTTGACCCAACTCCTAAAGAGAATGTGGTCAACATGACTAAAATGTGAAGGGTGGTTACTTTAATTGATATTCAACTCATCTACACACATCTATTATTTTTCATATTTCATGTTATCCAAGATTCTTCTCTAACTCACTTAAACGAGTTGGGGCAAGATGACCTAATATATTATTATGAACCAATTACAACACCTCATTTAGATAACACTTCCCATACTATTTCTACCATCACTCCATCTTCTTTACCTATTACCAATTATACTCAAACTTCTATAAATAATTCTTCTAGAAATTATCAAACCCAACCTAAATCAACTGCTCCATATTCTCAACATTATCTACCAACTTGCCCTCTTATTAAACCTTTTTCTTCTTATCGAGATAATTTCACATGCACCTTGGCTCCTCCTTCTGAAGACCTCCTTCAACACTATGCACCTCTTTCTAATAATATTCTTATGGGTTATTATTAGTGGGGTCCTATAATGAAACTCACTAATCTCCCATCACAAATCCCATTTATCAAACTTATATAGACATGTCTACAACACCTTAACCATATTATGTAGTTTTTATTCTAAATGAATAACCCTCATCCTCCTGTAGTAGGACATGAATCCACCTTATCTGGATCTAAAGAGAAATTTGAAATAGTGTGAAGATATGTCCATCTGTGTTGATGAAAAAATGAACACTTCACTTTCCCTCAAATTACCCTTTGCTTCTATGATTCTTGATGATATTCTGTTTCATGCAGATGATCCTCTTATATTCATTAGTGTGTAATTAGTAATACCTAATTCAAGCATGCCTTGATTAATGAGGGTTATGGCCCTTATGTTTCCTCTCTCTATTTTATGAAAACCTTTAGATATTGTGAATGTAATCTTAATTATACATGAAACACATGTGAAGGATATGATCAAAGGTAAATTCCTCTTTTAGGTTGTTTGTAGCTATGCATTACCATCCTACCTATCACTATTCATATGAGGTGATGATATTTAACTTTCCTCTATCTTACAAAATTTTGCTTGGAAGGCCATGAACTGATCGTATGAGAGCATTTTCCTTTTCCTCTTGCCAATGCATAATTTTTCCTCATAATGGAGCTATATATAGGACTCGAGGCGATACAAATCCTTACAATTCTAGATAACTCTAAGATTGAGGTGTATTCAATAATCCTACCCTTGAAACCTTGACAAGTGTTCCATTTTATGAATCTCAACAATTTAAATTTCCCATCAATTTCACTTGAGGCTATAATGGTCATTCTAAACTCATTAGGAATATTCCCCCTAGCCTCCTAGATTTTGATGATGATGATGAGCCTGATGAGATCAATCTCAACATTAAAACTTTTGATCACTCACCTCATCTCATCTCTTATATTCCCAGTTCTTTACAACCTTATTATCATTAACCACCTTGTGACGACATCCATGTTATCTTAACCAAGGATTATCATTACATTCATCACACCACATTGGATGATAATGTCATCCCTATCTATGTCATTGATCTTTATACACCTAATTATGATGATGGTTGTATCTTAGATGATACATTATTAGGAGTGATTGTTTAAGCTTGAGATGCTAAGATTATTCATTATCATTCCTCTTTGCTTTAGTATTTTAGTATATATTCCCATATTTCATTGTATATAATTAATAATTTTAATGTTTTTCTTATTTATTATAGGGCAGACATGGGCATACACCTCTAGTTTCTAAATAACCATGTAGGATTATACTTATGGATTATGTTATGACTGGTCATTATCACTTTGATAGGTACCATTACCCCTATAGCCTACTTATACCTAAGATGTGTACACTCTCTATTAGCCTTTTATGGATCCTACCCCTCCCTTAGTAGAGCCAAATTTGGATCCCATTACCATACATACTTTAACTAAGTCTATTCTTACTTTTGATCCCATCACTCCTACAATCAAGCCTTATCCAATTTCTCTACCAGTTGCACTTTATCTTGGTGATGGTTTACTCCCTTTACCATAGTTGGCTCCTTCATCCACCAAGTGGGTTGATCAACATTATTATGACATTCATAAAGTTTTCGGTCATTAGGATAGAGATTTTTCCCTATACCAAGCTCCTTCTACTTCTGTTACACCTCTTCTTATGAGTACACCTCCCGAGACTACTCATTGGTGTATTTGTTACTTCCATAACATAAGAACCATTCATCCATGAATTATCACAAGATTTGATTATATATCAACACTTTCCATCCCACTACTCTTCAACCCTTAGATAAGACTATACATCCCCCCAAAGTATTATATGAGTAAATTCCTAAGTATAGAGAGGTATATTGTCTCTAGTACTAATGTGGCACACATCACACTGATCATTGATGCATCCTTTAGTAGCATCTTAAGAATCACCTCTTAACCATTTTTATACCTTATACCATTCCTCCCATAGGTCATTATCATAATAAGGACCCCCTTTCTTCTCCCATGGTTCCACCTCCTATGGTTTCATCTCTTCCTATGGTCCCTTCTTCACCTATTACTCCTCTACCTATGAGTCCCTCACCCATGGATCTTTACTCATTGGTAATGCCTCCATCTCCCATAGAAACCAATCCCATGAATTTTACTTAACATCCCCTACATGATATCCCTTATCAACGTGATCTTTCAGGCATTCCTACCTTCTCTATTTATGAGATTTGAAGTGAATTATTTTCCCAGCTTTTGCTAAAGATCAATGAGACATTATCTATATTTTGAGTTCAAATTCATAGAGACTTATCAGATGTTATGGATAATGTGTGTGGAAAAATATATTAGTATTTATGAACATGTGCATGATGTTTTTACATTTTCATTTATATTGTATATGTGTTCTAACTTTATCTTTATTTATTTTATGTCATTTGACACTATGTCAAATTCTTAGCTATCTTACATGGTGACTTTGGTTTTGCACTTTATATTTATTATGATGTCATTATGTTCTCTTATGGATTTATTCTTTGTCATTTCCTTCCTTTTATTCTTGAGTTATTTTATTATAACTCCCTTATTCATTTTCATGATTATTTACTATATTATCTCTACTAACATGGATAATTTTTATTGTCACTTAGTTATACAAACCTTGTTACCTTTGGTCATTCTTTCTTTACCATGTGATCAGTTAGCAAAAAATTCATCTCATTATAATCTCATTTTATAAGTTCCAATTTGGATAATATATTATTCCCATTTATTACCTTTTATAAACTAAGCATATACATGATTGATACTTGGGATAACATGTTGGTTCATCATTAATCTTAAGTGTTTTAGTCAGTATTGTCTTTGGATAAATATCTTCTTCTAGCCAAAGCCTAAATTTCATTCATGTGTATCACTATATCTTTCATGATTGGTCATTTCAAGTCCATATGGAGGAGGAATCTTAAAGAATCCATAAAAACATTCAAAAGTCAAATCATTTAATAAAAGGCAATGATCCAAAAGGCAGCATTAAAAATTCTCAAAATTAAAATCACATTATAACACATGATTCCAAGAACATCTACTTCTTCTAATCAAAGATCAAATTCCATAATTGGCCTCGTAATAGAGCTAAGGTCCATTGGGGTGTGGTAGGCTAATTGATTAGAAAAGGAGAATAAAAATATCTTTTAGTGCTACCTATTTTCTCATGGAAGTACCCAATATTCATAGTAGAATGATGACTCTATAATGGATATTAAGGAATGGGGAACACATTATGGGAGGTTATGTCCATTTTAATTTTCTTTTACAAGAATACCTACATGAGTTAATCGTAGAATCACACTTATATTTCTAAACATCTTTGTGTCTATAATGAACATGTATCCTATGTATATTGATGGTGACTAGTCACTTAGTACCTTCTCATGTCCTTAGTATGCCCCATGTATCCTAAGGTCTTATCATAAGATGCCTATGTTATAATTTTTATATTCTCTTTTTCACTCCCTACCATCCTAATATTTCCCATTGAGAAATATTGTTATGTTCACTGATCACTCCCCTAGGGATTTCATTTGTGAGTTGCATTATAAGACCATGGATAAGACCTAGCCTTCCTAAAAAATTACCATAATTTTCAAATTACCATACAAAACATCCCTTGTTACCATATTTTCACATTAATTCCACCTTATTGGTGTTGTTTTTGTGAGTTGTAGTGTAAGACCACAAATAAGACCTGGCCTTACTCACAAAATTCTCCAATACCCAAGTAGTAACAAATTTTCATGTGTTAAAATGTGAGATAATATGTGATTTATTATGAGTTACATGTCATTGACATGCCTCCCATCTTGATTTAATATGTTTTATATTTCGTTAATATTTAAATTTTATTTTCCTATTTTATGATTACATGTAAGAATCCAAGCATTTTTCTTAATTTTGTCATACTTCCTAGCTTGAATCAGTGTGATTAAGTTAAGACCATTTTACCAATTTTGTTTCTCTTTTATACTTCCCAAAGTGATTTAGTATGATTTGTTTTTATACCATTAGTCTCTCACATGCTCTCCATTTTATTACATTATTTTCATACTTCCCAATGTGATTTAGTGTGATTTAACTCATTTTAATTTGGTGCCAATCTTTTTCAGGGTTTATAAACAAAAAATTTTACACTCTTGATTACAATTCTTTTGGTCTCTTATACTTAGTCATTTTTTGTTATTACACATTTCCCAATGTAAAATAGTGTGTAGTAATTTGTTTTTTATTTATTATATTTTACCAATTCCTTTTCACATGTTTCTTTTTAATCATAAATGTGTCCTACATAATTATACAAAAGAAACCACAACACATATATTTCCTATAGCATATACAAAACAATCAAAATACATGTGCTAGAAATAAATATATCCATGCATCCATAACCACAACCACAATATAAACACATAAGATCACCCTCCAACTATCAATATAGAATATATATATATATATCATATGTTTTTGATATAAAGTACAAAAATACATCATTGTAGCTCTAAGGCTAGGCTGTATCATGTGGTCTAGAAACACTACCCATAGATACCTTAAATAATCCCCTCTAAATATTAGGTTTTAAATAAGATGTCATAGATCTCAAACTTACTACCTATCCGTTAGGTTGGCCACTTGGGCCTATACCTTCCCTAGATGAATAGTGGTATCCAAGTACATAACTTTCTCTTGAGCTAAGGCCTAACATACTTGTACCTTTCCTCCTCCCACCCTTACTAGTAGATATATCCCATCTTCACATGCATATATTCACTTCATGACCTCTACTACGAGTCTCAACTAGCTCACCTGAGCTATGGTAGATGATACCATAGGATCATCCAATGTGGTAGGGTCGTATGGTGTCAATGCCCCATCTAGGATATCATGGAGTGATTCCCTCACTAAGGATCCCCATCTAGCATCCTCTTCATATCCATGACCTATAAAATTAAAAATAAATAGAAGTTATATAATAGATATATCTTAAAATCTATCTATCTATAATCTATCAATCAAATCTTATACACCTAGTATTCTATTTTCAAAGCTTAAACAAATTAAAACCATTTATTACCTATCCTAGTGTCACAAAACACTATCTCCTAGTCTACTCAACTATTGATCATGGTATCTCCATCAACTCATCCTCTAAATAAATTATTCATCATATTCCTCATAATCATCATAAAACTTAGAGTCACCACCAATTCTCATCTCAAGCCTCACCTTAGTGGTACCTCTATAGACTAGCTCTACTCTAGGATGACTAAGGGGTCATCTTGGATGACCACCCTCTATACTCTCTCTCTTTTTGAGAATTTCCATTAGTGGTGAGATGAAGGTGGTTACTACTCATCTTATTGTGCCATCATATGTGGTACTTATGGTACTCTTGGATCCACATCCATGTCCTCTCTAACCATCAACCATCCTAACTAAGCTTATTCATGGTCTAATCTCTAGTCTCATAATTAATGGTCTCCCTCCTCCTCTCCCCATCGTTTCTCTCACATGTCTAGTCCAAAATATGGCCATCACTATAAGATCCACTAGGTGAGGGCATCTAAATTATCTTAGTAATCATGCCACTAGATGTGGCTCTAACCACCAAGTATAATGGCATGTGATCCATGATCATGCAAACTTTGGTGTTACCATCCTCTACCTCAACCAAATTATCATAATGTGTGTATCAGTCTACCACATGATCTCTCCTTATATGATCATATATAACACTAGAATGTGTGGTATGACCTATGCCACTTGATCCTATCTCCATCTTATCATGTGAGGCAACTAATCATTAACAACATGGGGCAACCCATATAGTCGATACATCAAAAAACTCTCATATATCTAGTCACAAATTAATATCATTGGCCCCATGGTATTTTTCCCTTTGGATAGCATCCCATATATATCATGCATGAGTTGAACCCAAATTATAGAAACTAATTCATAGAGTACCCCCTACTCTAATATTAACTAGTATAAGGCTATCATATATATGGGTACCTTACCATCTGACTTATGACATAACACTCATGCTATCATAAGTCCTATCACAACCTTCTATATATCTAGAATCTAATCTATATAGACATCAAATTGACTCACCTTTAGACCTTTTTAAATCTTATCCAAACAAGTTAGACATCAAGTTAATGCTTATCTCTCCTTCTAACCATATGGTATCCCCATGATCATTGGGATCCCTCCTATAAGAATTCCAATTAAAGCATGAACATACTCTAATGAGATACAAACCTCAATGATATCCCCATCTACCACCCACTTAAAGGTATTGGTCAAGTTCTCTTAGGATCCTAGGAACATGACAATTAGATTTGTACTCAGTGGCACACACCACATCTTCATGATGCTTCCCAAGTCTAGTGTGACTAACCTACCTTGGTTAACCTCTATCAACTACTCCAATATTTATGGTAGCAAAGAATCATTAAAAATTTCTAGAATTTGTGACACCCATACAACCATAAAATAAAAAAATATGTATTAGACCTCTACGGCACTTAGAATAAAATACATTATTTTTAAATTTTAACAAAAACAAACCTAATTTTCCTTTATTTATTCATTCTTGATGAATTTCACCTATTATTAGCCTGCTTGGTCATTTTAGTACTTATTTGATCAATTATGACTTTAAACATACTATTTTATCTAAATTCATGTATTTTAGTACTATACTGGCCACTTAGTCACCTACTAAGCTGATCAAATAATATTGGGTCAACAATTGGAATGAATCAACTAAGTTGACCCTTTAATTTTACCCTTAATACTAAGTTAGTAGAGTGGATTAATCAACTAAATATTCACAAGGTTGCTAAGTCAACACTCTACCTAAATAAATTAAGTTGACCCATACCTATTGAGTCAGCACTATCAAATCTTGATTTTCAACCTACTAGGTCAACTGGGTTAACCTAGTTATTTTACACTATCGACTCTTTGACCTACTTAAAATAAATGCCTTTGGTATTTATCACTCTGATTCCTTTTAACCTATTTTCCTAGTTGGCCTTTAATACCCTTAAAAACTATTTAGGGTTCATTCCATTTTCTAGAAATGGTCTAAATTACAAATTTTAATAAAACACTTAATTTTTAATAAAATACTCAAAATAAGTTTAAAATTCTTGGTTATCTACCTATGTTGCACCCACTGTGGCTATTAAGCATCCTCCTCATCTTAGTTATCATCACCTCACCATATTGGCTCTTTTAGCTTTCATTTGGTCTCTTATAGCTCTATTTTCCTCTTAAAATAAGTTAAACCATAGAAAATGACTTTCTTCTCACCCTATTTAAAGTTACTATTCATAACTCTTTACCTTTCAAATATTTAATGTTAGATTTCTTGTTTTGATCCTATCTTTATTTTTACTCACTTGTTTTTCAAACCATAAAAAGTTCTAAAATTATGACATTGTAAAGAATATTTTCAATAATATATGTCTATATTCCAAAAAAATTAATTGTTTGTTCTTATTTCACTAATCTCTATAAGTTTACCTAATGTTCCTCACATTGGACACCTTCACATCTCTCACAGTCTCCTTCTTTATCTAAAACATTAATGTAACTAAAGATATGTGTTTTTCAATTTTATCCTTTCATTTATATTATTTTGTCATTAATACATTTTAATTAGAATCATCATTATGTGTCATTATGTTCTATTCTTGAAGCACCAACCCAAGTTACACTATGATGAGCTTCAAATGGGTCATATGTATACACATATTATTTTAAAACTTTTATGAATTAATGATACTATTTATCTTTTAGTAAACCATCAAATCTCAATCTCTCTAAGTGCACACCTTAAGGGGTACACCTTGAAATGGGTTAGAAGACCATTAGTGATTCATAGGATTGTTTTCCATTTCACCACTTGTTATCTACACACTTGTCTCTTAAAAACCATTCCCCTAAGTTTTTCTCTCTCTTATATACTTCTCTAGTCATTTGATACCTTCTATCCCCATTTTCCTAACTAAAAACCCTTTTCAATAGTTTATAGTACTAGGTAAACTAGGCTGACCTTGTACTCTTATTGGATAAATTCATTTAGGGTCTAGGTCAGCTCTTGGCCAACCTATCCCTTGACCTAGTGAATTTTTTGTCAATTTCAGTACTTAGTTGACTGGGTAAACCTTACCAACCAAATTTTTTAAAAGGGCTTAGATTTAAATATAACTATATATATAACATCATTTATTCATACTTGAGGAGAAAGCATAGGGTTTCATACTTTCTTTGGAGATATGGTTCTTATCTTGAAAAAAAGTATTTTGGATGAATTAATAGGTTTTGTAGCCTAAATATGATTTATCTTTATCATCCTTACATACCAAAACAACCTCTTGTGAAACACCTTGGCCAAGGGAGATATTGAGGCTCATTGGGTTCAACTTAAAATGTAAGTATTCCTAAATCTGTTTCTCCTTTGTAAGAGTAGATAGATATGCATTTGCACCTCTCTTACATACATTATAATTCTATATACATTGATTTGAGTATATGTATTCTATGAATTTTTACTTTTTTATTTATTAACATCACTTTGTGCCATAATCTTTAGTGATCACTCGATTATATTTATTTAGTTTACATATTATTAAATTGAATATGAAGACATAGGACTTATTTAGGGTTATTGCATAGTTTTGTTTGATTTTAGCCTTTAGAACCCTCTCTAATGATCTTATTATAGTAATCTATCCCCTAATTGGGTCTAGTGGATCCACATATTGGTCATGTTCCTTATTATTTAATGTATCCCCAATCATAAGTGTAAGTAGGATCTATCTTCTCCAAGCTAGGATTGATTTATAGATCTTATGTATTTATGATTTCATAAAACCTATGTGTTGAAGGTAAACAAAATAGGAAACCTATAAGAGATTGGGTCAAACAAGAGGATTGTGTCCTATAAGATTGTAGAATGACCAAATTGTTAGAGACTAGGTCAGAAAGAATGACTATGTTATGTAGAAGGGAAAAAATACAAACCTATGAGAGAGTAGGTTAGAAAAAATGAATATGTTTGATGGAAAGGAAAACTGACTAGCTTGTGAAAAATTGCTTTGAATAGAACAACTATATTTTATAGAAAATAAGATTATAGGAGACACAATTGAGTGGGTCGACTATGTTATAAAAGTAAATATAGGTTTTAATAGTCAATACTCTAAATGAGATAATGTTAATTATTATATAAATTAAAATAAATGTATAGGTAACTATGTCATCCTAATAGATATAGTTACATCACATAGTACAAACCTTGTACCAATGCTAGCCAATACAAGTTTTGTAATACAACATATAATTGACAAAGAGTAAAGAACAATGATAAAAATAAAAATGATAATTTATGTTGTCATTCTTTAATGTTTTTAAATTATAACTTTAAACATAAATGTGATAGGGCATATGGATTTATAAAAAAACTATAAAGAAGTAAGCTAAAGTTGTTTTAGGTTGTTAAGGATGAAAGGGATTTGTATTCATGATGATATTGGATTGGTATTGGGGCATACCCCCTCATTTCACAATCCCATAGTGGTAATGGTGTTGGGTGGTTTTCTAATATATATCATCGACATTATATTTATACTCAACTAAAAAAGTGATTTGGCTCCCCCTTGGTGATGAAATCCAAGTAGGTAGACCTTGGGTAGAATTATCTTATGGTTTTGATATTTTGTGATTTGGTGATGTGTGAATAAATAAAGAGAAATGTGACTAAATCGATAAGTTAAAATTTACTAATTAGACTATATGTGATACTCTAAGCATGTAGGCAACAAAATTAAATATGAATTAATTACTACCAAAGTGATTTGATTCTTTTTTGTTTGAATAGTACTAGGTTGATTGGTTTAATCGAGTATGTAAATAATAAAAAACAAAATTGACTTGATCAGTTATGTCAATTAAGGAAAAGGCCAAATAAACACAATCAAACAAGTTGATTGAGTATCTTGGGAAATAAACAACTAAAGAACTAAGTTGATCTAGTCAGCTTAGTTAAGTATATGTTACAGATTTACATAACTAAAAATTATGAAAAATAGGAGTAAAGTGGAGAAAATAAATGACTAAGTCAGAATGAACCTAATGATTTAATAATGTTAAATTTTTATTTTTATACAATATCATCTAGATGAATATTCTTTACCTACTAATAGAGTCGACTGAGTCAATTGAATTTGAAAATATATGTGTAAAATCAAATTTACTCCATTATATTAATCTATTTATCTATAATTGAAGATGACCTACACAAAGTCAAACATAGTTGATCAGATTGATTGTGTATTAAAACCTACACACAAAATATTAGACTAAGTTAATAGATTCAATCTAGTGATATAAAAATGAAATGGATAAGAAATGAAAATAAATGAAAGCATGAAGGATAACCTACAAGGGATAATTTCACATCAGGTTGACCAGAATATAAACAAGGGAAAGTGAAACTAATCTATAAATAAATCCTAGATCAGGGAAGATAAATCAAAATATCCATTCCTCTTTTTATACATTTAGACAATTAGGGTCATGATCAATATGAATCTTCTAGACCTAAATATGAGGTCTCTTTCCATAAAATATCACTAGAGAGGGATCTAAAGCCTCTATTTGAGTAATACCACACAATAACCCTAGCTAGGTCTTCTAGTTTATAACAAGGTAAAGTAAATATTATCTAGTGTTCACCAAATCTTGTGGTACAAATGGGGGATAATAAACATAAAAGACAAACATGTGAAGAAGAAATCTAATCAACTAAATGTAGAGGTAATCATAATCATGGAGAGATAAATAAATTCATAAGCCATTACACATGTAAATCTATCTACTAACAAAACAAGAGTAAGAGTTAAGAGAATACTTACTTTTAAGATGAACCTGTTAATCCTCAATCTCTCCCTTGGACAATAGTGATTTTCAAGAGGTTTTTTTGTTCATAAGGATAAAAAAGATAGGTTAAATCTACATTACATTGCTTCTCTTATGAATCTAAAGTACTTTTCCCACAAGACAAGAATTATTCTCTAAAGGAAGTATGAAATCCTAATAAATGACTCCTTAAGTAGAATGGTGGATATGTAGATAGAGAAGCACAAATGAATGATTATCTCTATTATAAATGGGGTGAAATATGTGTATTTATAGCTAAATCTAATACTAAATCCTTCTAAAATTTTAGCTAACATAGTCCACCTAATCAACCTAGCTTTTTATGAAATATAACAGCTAGGTCCTGGACTAAGTCGGTTGGGCCAATTTATTCTCATAACATGTTTAATTATCATAGAAAGGTTGACCTATTTGAATATGTTCAAGGGATGGAGAAAAGAGTTTTAACTTAGGTAGGGGTTATTTGAGGTGGTGAAATACTTAGAGGAGCATGTAAGGGAGGTGTTAAAGATTAGGGAAAGATATAAGAAGGAATTGTGTTGGTTGTAAGTGGTGATATAGGGATTAACAATCTTATCAAGACCAATGCTCTTCCCACCCCTTTACTTGTGCACCCATTAAGGCATGCACGAGATATTGAGACTCAATGGGTTCTTATAAGAGAGAAAACATTAGTAATTAATAAATTTTAAAAATAATTTTTGTATATACATAACCTCACTTGTAGGTATAATGTCCCTATCACTACTTATTCATCATCTTCACATATAGCTACAAAATTTCCATTTTGTGTAGTCATTCCCATCATATCCAATATTTTCAACATATTTTCAAGTTTTACACCTCCCATTATTTTATTTTGTGTTCCATATCTTTCTAAAATTAATATTATTATCTTTCACAACCTACAGTGGACTCAAAATATAGCCTCTCAAATTTCCTCTCAACTTTTAGGACTTAGCCTCTCAAGGTTCTAAGAGATAAACTTATAGAAGTTTATCTCTTAGAACTTATAGCTCACTTAAAAAAGTTGTATTTCATATCCTATAAAAATCTCATAAAAGGGCCTTACACACACAACCTAAAGGGAAAAGACATATACTTGATAACAATTATTGTATGCATAAGAGAGGGGGTCTGCTTAAGGACTACCTTTATCTCTATGATAAATAGTTAGAAAATCTCTCATGGAAACATATTGATAATACTTTCATGGACTTGAAAAACTTCAAAAATATTTATTAATTGAATTAAATAACAAAACATTACAAATAATACACACTTACTCACTCACATATACAATTTCTTTTATGGGCTTATTATATTCCATGGAGATAACTCAGACCCTCCTACAATCATTTAACAACATATATTTTTGGTCATCCTCATTTAAATTCTAACCCTAAATATGTTCTTAATTATATCAAGAAAATTGTTTAGCTTCTAACTATTCACCTTCCATCAAAAAATGTCAACCAAATGGAAAAGTTCCATCCACCCCTATATAGGGTCATTTTATGACCTGAGAATATTATTTTTACATTAGTAATTTTATTGATAAATGTCTCTACCAATTATCTCCTTTCCCACTTGATGAAATTTCCTCTCCATACTATAATGCCTCAGGTCATAAAATTCTTCCCACTTAGACATTCCTAAGGCTTTTCTTCACATCATAATATGTCTACCACATATAACTACCCAAATATAAGGTTTTAAATGTTTTACAACATTCTACCAACACATAACATTGGTGTCACTGTAAGCATGTGAATCCTAGATTTTGATGCATGTGGACAACATTTGAAACTAGTTTTTTCCCAGCTAGTTAGGCCCCTTGAGTGCGACCAGTGGGATCACAGATCCAATGGAGGACACTATTGGTGGTAGTGCCTTTGGGGATCTATTTAGGAATATGGTAGTGGATAGTCCATCTAATGGATGGAAGAAGGTAGTTACAGGTGAAATGATGTGCCCCTCAAAAACCATGTCAAGCCTCCTTGTTATCTTAGAGGGCACGGCCTTGAATATCCCAGACAATCTGGTGGAGGAAATCATGGCATCCATAGACCTTACATTGGTAGGTAATTTTTTTTCTTTCCATCATAATATTGAAATCATAAGGAAATGGGTTATGTCTAGGTGGAAAGTTAAGGGTAGTGTTTTGATCACTACCATGGCAAGAGGCTTATTCCTTTTTAGATTTACGAATAGGGAGGACATGATCGCTACTCTTGCTAGAGGATCATGGCTGTATGGCCCACATTCTCTTACCTTATGCTCATTGAAACTAGGATTTGATCCTAACTCATACCTTAATAAGTTTGCTCCTGCTTGGGTAAGACTGCTAGGGTTCCCTTTCGAATTCTGAGATGAAAACATTTTCACATCTATTGGTAATTTTATTGGCCAATATGTCACTACAGATCATACAACCAGAATAAAGTCTAGATGTGTGTACACTATACTTTGTGTCAATATTGAAATAAATAGGACTCTCCCTATGACCATAGAGCTAAACTCTAAATATGGGACCTAGACTTAGCAAATCACTTATGAAAATGCTACCACTTTCTGTCAAATATGTAAGAGAAAGGGACATTTAATGACACAATGCACAATAAAGCAAAAAGGGAGGAAATATGATTCCTAGATTGAAGTGGAGGATGAGGGTCTTAATTACAAAAAGAAAAAGTAAGAAATGAAGAGTAATGTGGAAAACTCCAACAACATAGAAAAGGGAGAGGAGGAGATGGGAAAGGAGGATATCACTAGTAGTGAGGGAAAAGATATCCCAAAGGAAAATATAGTATCAGATGATAGTCATAAGGATATATTTAACACAACCAATCCTCTAGAAAAATAGAATAATATGTCTAAGGAAAGAGAAAGAGGTAACCTTTTGATAGAGGAAGTCAATGAAGAAGACAAAGTTCCAAGAGTTGGATAGGAGGAAGTAACTCCAGAAAGTCCCACTAAAGGAGAAGTAGACCCACAGTTAAATACTGACATTTTCCATGCTCTAGAAGCTGGATACCAAGTAGGAAACTACTTAGTAATAGGTGTAATAGGACAAAGTGGTAGTAATGAATAGCAGGAATAGGTTACCACAAAGAAAAAGAATTGAAAAGGTAAATAATCTACAAATGTTGGCACTGAGCCCAAACAATGGAGGCTAACCCTAAGAGAAACAAGACAAAGAGAGATTGTTAGGGAGATTACCAGTGGTAAATAGAAAATGCTAGAGACCCAACCCCCCAAACCCTCTAAATGAGAATATTATCTTGGAACTTGAGGGGATTTAATAGTCCCTCAAAGTAGTTTGAGGTTAAAAACTACATTTTAAATAATAAATTAGATATTTTATTACTCCAAGAAGTCAAGATGAATGAGGAGAAGTTTATGAAAATTGTTGCCTATATATGGCCTAAGGTGGTTTTTTGCATTAGTCTAGTTGAAGGGGCTTCAGGGGGGATTGTCATTATGTGGAATAGTGCTAAAATCTAAGGGTCTCTTATGACTTATAATAAGCACTTCTTGATTACCAATTTTTCTATGAAATCTTTGAACTGGTCGTTGATCAATGTCTATAGATTGAATAATAGAGCTTTGAGACAAAAAATATGGATAGACTTGAGCAGGTTTAGGAATAATCCCCAAAAAATTAGATGGATGTTAGCCAGAGATTTTAACACTCCTCTATACCCTTCTAAAAAATAGGGTGGAATTATGGATTACTTGGACAACATGTTTGACTTTGCTGAATTCATCAATGATTGGGGATTATTGGACATAGAGCTGTAAAACCAAAATTTTACTTGGACCAATAGAAGAAGATGAGATCAAATGATTTATGTTGAATTAGATAGATTTCTTATATCAAGAAATTAGAAGGAGTATCATATTATGTAGGTACAGGGTTTCCCTAGAACCATGTCTGACTACTACCAGATCTTCCTCAGTTGGAGAGAACAGGGACATTTCAGACCTTCCCCATTCCATTTTGACGCTATGTAGATCAAACACAAAGACTAAACAAATGGTAGCCCAATGGTGGAAAATTCCTGTTCGAGGTACTCCTATGTTTATAATATTCAAGAAACTCCAACACATTAAACAAGAAGTTTATAGATGCAATAGATATAACTTTGGGCAGGTCTTCGAGCAAAAGAAAAATATAGTGGGAAAACTCAAGGATATACAACAACTGATAGATCAAGGGGATGACTCTAAGGACACTTTAGAAGAAGAGAATACCCTATCTTTAGAATGGAATAATCTTATCGAAAGAGAAGAGGTTTTTTGGAAAGAAAAATCCTTTGTTCAATGGCTTAAACAGGGGGATAGGAACACTACCTTTTTTCATCTCTCAGCTATGAAACATAGGAAATCCAACTCAATAAATAAGCTTGTCCTAGATAATGGAGACATTATTATTGAGGATAATGAAATAGGGGAACAAGCAAGGGCTTTCTTTTAGAATCTGCTTACGAAAGAAAATAATAATGATAGAATTGATAGATCTATGAATCAATTCATTAATAAAATCCCCTATTTGATAATAGAAGAAGATAATCTGGAGATGTTAAAGCCAATATCTGAGGAAAAATTCCATGCTATTTTATTTTCCATGGGTTTTGTTAAATCCTTGAGTCCTGATGGCTTTCCTCCTATATTCTTTCAAGAATATTGGGAGATAATAGGAGCAGACCTCACGGCTGTTGTTTGTGATTTTTTTAGATCAGGTAAACTTTTGAAATAGGTTAAAAATACCTTCATATTACTTGTTCCTAAAAAATCACAACCTTCACACCTCAGTGATTTTAGGGCCATTAGTCTATACAACACTGTGTATAAGTTATGTACTAAAATGCTGGTCATGAGGATTCAACCTTTGTTAGACAAAATTATTTATCCTACTCAAAAAGGTTTCATCACGGGTAGGCAAATTCTTGATGCTGTGATCACCACACATGAGACTATTCACTCCATGGATAAGAGTACAATCCCTAGGATGGCTCTCAAGCTTGATATTTCTAAAGCTTATGATAGAGTCTGATGGACTTTTCTGTTCTAAGTGATCAAAAACTTTGGGTTTAATGATAAAATGTCTCACTTGTTATGAAACACAGACTCTTTTGTAAAATTCTTAGTGCTAGTTAATGGTGTTCTTAGAGGGTTTTTCTCATCCTCAAGAGGAATTCGTTAGGGAGACCCTCTCTCCCTGTACTTATTTATCATTATGGCTAAGGCACAGGGAAGATACATACAAGTAGATATAGCCTCAAAAAAGCTAGTGGGCATCAAACCTACCTCCTCCCTTCATCCTATGGTGGTATAGTAGTTTGTTGATGATACCATCTTCTTTGGCATCTCATCGGTGATTGAAGCTAAAAAATGGAACAATATCTTAAATAATTATGCTAGAGAGTCAGGACAAAGGATAAATTTCTAGAAACGCAATGCATATTTCTTCAACACTCCTAATGAACTTAGACATATAATCATTGATATATTAGAATGTGTTGAAGCTAGCCTACTAGCTACCTACCTAGGTCTCCCACTCTTGGTCAAAGAGGTATCTCCTAGATTTTGGAATGGAATTGTGTAAAGAATGTAGAGGAAACTTCTTGGTTGGAAGGGGAAACTACTCAGTAGTGCTGGTAAACTGTAACTTCTCTGGGCTTCACTGCAAGGTATTCCTACATGCTTCCTATCTCTTTTTAAAATTCTTGTGTATTTTTCTAAGAAACTAGAATAGATCCAAAGGAAATTTTTATGGACAGGAGTGGATGACAAATAGAGAATGTCTTTAGTCAGATGGGAAAAAGTGTCTTCCAAAATCTCATGGTGGACTTAATATTAGGTCCATTAGGAACATGAACAAAGCCCTTCTCTCAAAAATTAGTTGGAACCTGATCCATAAAAATAATGATTGCAGGGAAATAATGCATGTCAAATACATGCATAGAATTGATGATTCCAACTTTATTCAACAGATGAGATTACCTTAGGGATCTGTGATATGGAATAAAATGCTAAAAATTATAAGCCTTCTCAAATAGGGAATTAGATGGAAACCTGGAAATGGCCAACATATTAAATTATGGGATGATATCCAGTTAAAGGAAAAGGCTCTCATCACATACGTAAACTATGAAGAGATTGCTGACTTGACTACCCAATTTTTTGGAGATAGGATCAGTGATTATATAGAAAATAACAATGGAATGAGGAGCTAGAAAAATATTCTGGATTGTTGTGTGCATCGGCTTGTGCTTTTCTCAGTAGTTTAAGAGATCTAGTAGTGCATTCAGGAGATCAAAATCCCTCTCTTCCCTTGGGAGGATGAACAATACTAGTGGCCAGATAAGAATGGATCATTCTCTATCAAATCTGCTTACCATCTGCTCATTCTTGAAGCTCAGAATAAATATGTATGGAAAAAGGTTTGGAATCATAAAATTATTCCAAAAATTAACATGTTTTGGTGGGTTACTACTCATAACAAAATCCTTACTCATGATAACCTTCAAAAGAGAGGGTTTACTCTAGTTAACAGATGTTTCCCATGTGGCTCAAAGGAGGAATCAGTTTCACACCTCTTTATCCACTATGAGTTTGTTTAGGAATTATGGGGCACAATACTTAACAACTTTGGTATTGAATGGGTCTGCAATTTTGACCTTAGAGAAGTAATTCTAAGCTGAAACCCAACCTTCACACATCCCTAGCTTATGGAATTATGAAAGCAAGCTCTGCCATGTTTGAGTTGTTCTTTATGGAAAGAGCGCAATCACAAAAATTTTAGGGACACTACTAGAAATGCTTCTCAGGTGTTTAAATCCTTTGCTAAGACCATTATAGAAAGTGTTACAATAGCTCATATTCATGTTGTGGAGAAACCCATATCTCAAATTGAAATCCAAATTTTAGCCAGATGAAAGGTCTTAAACTAGATCCTTGGGTATAATAACTCCAAAATACTATAGAGACTTAATAGTAAATGGACCCCCCCAAAACCTAACTAGATGAAACTCAACTTTGATGGGGCATCCAAGTTGGATGGTAAAGCTAGTGGAGGAAGAATTATAAGGAATGATAAAGGATGGATGTCTATTGTCTATGCTGGTGGAATTAGATGCCAAAGCAATAACTATTTTAAAGCAATGGCTTTACTATGGGGAATAAAGTTAGCTATATCCCTAGGAATAAGGAACTTGATTATATAAGGAGACTCTAAGATGGTCATAAATGCCATTAATAAAGCATCAAATTTGGGAATCAAGCTAAAATACATCATTACTGATATCCAATTTCTTTTACAAAAGTTTTTCAAAGTTGAGATTTCCCATATCTACATAGAAGGCAACAGGGTCACTGATGCTTGTGCCAACCTTGGTCAGCAATTTTCAGGTTGGAGGGTGTTGAGATAAGGTGTTCATATTCCCTTAAACATTATGGAGATCATTCAAAAGGAGATGACTTGTCAAGAATGAGGTGCATTGATGACAAGGATAGCTTTCAGAGGTGGTCCACGTGGAGAGGGCCATTGGGGATCTCAAAACTTGTTAACCTTAGAACTTTCTTGGTAATCATTAATAATTCATTGTATCATGAGGTTGAGGTATGTGGGTCTCATCATGAAAATCAAGGGGAAATTATTTTCAAGCATGGGAGTAGACAATGTCATTGCTATAGGGCATTTCATAAAATGAGCTATCACATCTGCATTCTGCATAAACATAAGCAAGAGTTAGCTACTAGTTCAAAGATGAAGGCAAAACTTAGGAACTCCATTATCTAGGTCTACAATTATAGAATGGGGGGAGACTGTATTCAAATTGAACCTATCTCCTACTGCAAATTTAGAGATAATCCACTTGTTTGGCATTATTGTAAAGAAGGAGGTATCAACCCATATTTGGAAAGGTTGAATGGTTATGATAAAAACTTGTCCAAGTAGTTTGTGAGATCCTAGTTGAATAGGTAGGTCACAGTTGGACGTATTAGTTTTGAAATCTCTAAAAAGGTGATTTCTATGGCCATGGGAATGACCATGCAGGGTATAAAACTCTAAAGGAAAACCAAAATCATGGATATGGCTAGCCATAAACTATTTTTGGGTGAGGGAGAAGAACTCATCCTATATTAAGGAGGGTTCAAACATGCTAAACTTTTAGAGCCATGGGATGGAGTGTGATTCATTATCATGAAGTAATTCACTCTCGAGGGGTGATTTACCAAGTTATACAATTACCACCTTCCTTTGTTAAATCATTTCAAGCATAATGTTATTATTAGCTTTCTTTTTTACCTGCTCTCCTCTTTATAACACTCTGTCCTAAGGGTGAGAGCTAAAATGGCTAAGAACCTAGATATAAACCCTATTCCCCTACACCAGGGGCTAATTTTCTACCTATATAACATTCACCATGCCCTTGAGCCAACTAAGAATATCACAGTTTATAGTGAAGACATTCCTTCCAACTTGGTGTTTGGTGATGCTATTGATGGGTCCTGGGTTTCCCCTACTCCTACCGAAACAAAAGATGTCTCTTTATCCACCCCTGAAAAGACCACTATTAATACCTCTAATTCCTTTGTGAGCAAGAAGGGTAAGAAGAGAAAGGTTGATGAAGAGGAAGAAAATATTAAAGAGACTATGGAAGGGACCCACAGGAATCTTGGTAGGGCCACACAGTGCCAAGGTGGCAAATCTCATAAGCCTTCCATAATTAATAAGGAAGGATTCCCCTCTGGAGTGCGAAGGTTGGGGTGGATTGCTAGAAAACCAACCCTGAAGGCCAAATTGATTGATTATTTATAAAGTGCTTTGGAAGAAGCAACTCAAGAGGAAGAGTCTAAGGAGCGATAAATCTAGGAAATTTCAGAGGACACTAGAGGGAAGCAGGCTACTAGGGATTTTGAGTTTATTAAGGAGCAGGGTGTTGACACTATGGGAACTACTAACAATAAGGGGAAAATGTATGTCGAGGAAGTTGGAGAGGTAACTAAGAATGAGACTAATTGGAAAACTAAAATTAGGGCCCTGAAGGACCGCATTCAAAAGTTGGAGAAGGTCTTTGCCAAAGGGCTTCAAAATACAATTCTATTGAACATGTCTATGCTAGAAGTGGTGGGTAATACTGGGTATGATGGCAATGTAGAAAATGAGAAACTTAATTATCTTATCAAATCAATATTTATGTAAGGGGAGACCTCTCTGACTCTAGTCTTTTCATTTTTTGTGTTTTGTTTTTGTCTATTGTTCTCAGCTATGTCGTCGTCTCTTTGAAGGTATTTTTTGTTTGTTTGCCTTCTTGTCTTTTTTTACTGTATAGGGTTTAGCCCCTAGTTTTCCACCTTACTTTATCAAAAACATTCTACCAACACACCATCAAATAAATATAATAATTCTCATCTAAATTCCATGATATGAATTTGTTAATAAATTAAGTCCATATGATCCTATGGAATTATTTTCTTATGTTTTTAATTCTTATATGATTTTATTATACTCATGAGTTTTATTTCTCTCATCTTTATATTTATTCTCATTTCTTCCTCTAGGACATGAATGGTAGTCTATCGATCCTTCCCTAGCTCGGATCAATAGATTCAATGATCCTATCTTATATGATGTTACTGGGCCATTCTACTCATGTTCACATATTTTAATTTTTTGATTAATTTTTACTTATTACTCTTTTCCCTTTTTCCCTTTTACGTGTCAATAGCTTATTTATTCAAATCATGAGAATACTTTTTATAAAAATCATATATGAGCATTATAATAATCCTTATATATTTTGACATTCGAAAAATTATCCAAAAACCTATTTTAATTATTTTTCATTGAGGTTCCATATATTTTGTCAATCTATTTAATTATTTTTCAAGTCTAAGCACAGTCTACATTATTTTATCTCTACTCAATGACCTTCATCTTGAACTAAAATTGACATAGTAAAATTTGCATTTTGATTCATCTCACACTTAGGGAGAGAGGGTGAAGCTTCTTCTCTAAAAAATATCCATTCACAAGGCTTATGAACTATGAGTGGTGTACTTTTTGGCATCCAAAATAACTAGTTATAACCCCTGTTCTGTAATTTCCTGCCCAACTAATTCTCCCCATCCCTTTTTCTATAACATCTTATAGTAAGAGAGGTGAAAGGCATTAATGAAGACCAATGTTTTAGTGAAGTTAAGTTATAAAAAAGTGTGGAATATAATTTCTCACAAGTAAATAAGTATTTAAATTTGAGAAAATAAAAAAAATATGTAATTGGTGTTTTAGGATAAATATGAAAGTAAAAATGGTTAACCAAAAATCCCACTATAGGAAAAATTAGTGTAGTTGATGATCCCATCCTTGCACATTCATAGTCTTAATTTTTTCATGGATTTATATACATACCTAGATAGTCTATATTTAATTTCATATATATACAATTTTACAAGATGTGAATGTTTAAATCATGTTTATTTCATTTTAGCCATTGCTTGTTTAAAATTATCAAACTGACTAGTTGCACACATTTCAGCCACTAAGAAAGATCTTAAAATTCTATTTTACATTGAAAAATAATATATTTCCTTAGTTTATTAGTTTCACCTAATTTTATTTGGCATCCATATCAAATTTTAAATTCGAGTGAATCAATAACTAATCATAAGAAAAAATGGGGCACAATAAGTAATAAAATGCATGAGCCTAGGTAAAATAACTAAGCATGAGTGATCAAACTAGGAACTATATAACCTAAACCAAGGTTAGGAATAACCCTCTAGGATGCCTCCAAATTAAGAATGAGGATGCACTAAATAAATTATGATTTCATAATCATATGTATAAACTTATAATACGTACATCTAGATCACTAGTTCAATCATTACTATATAAATAAAAAATATATAATATATATAAATAAGTAGATAATCATGGACATATATGGCTCATAAAGAATATATAAAGTAAATTACTAAGAATTCCAAAGAAAAATAAACTAATATAACCAAAAAAATAGAGTGTTTATTTTCCAAAATAATTAGTATGTTAAAAGAGCTAACTAATAATGGTATAAGGTCCATAAAAATCATTTTATGGTATATGTGAAACACATGACATATTATTATTATGATTAGGTCATAGAGGAATCCATGAATGTAAAAATAATGAGTCATCATGATAGTTATTTTTAATATTATTTGGTGTATAAATCATGTATCTCATTTATTTTATTTGTAACTTTGTGTTTGTCTTGGATACATACTATTTGATTATTTCATCCCCATTTTAATTTTTTTATCTGTTTGTATATGATACACAATATTTTTAGGAAAATATTTTAATACTTGTTTCGATTAAATTTTATGAATTATTTAGATTTATACTATACATCAGAAAATGTTGCATCCATTTTAATAACTCTACCTTGATGTATAAATTTTAAGTGTTGAAGCATGATAAAATGTACTATTTATATATTATGTATCCATGGTTGACCAAAAAATATTAATATGATCCAAAATTAGGTATCACACAAAATGGATTTGGAATTTGAAAACCAATGGGTTCCTTCCTAATACCATTATATCCTTTGATAATTGTAGGATTGTATGTCAAGTTATCCAAGTCAAGTCAAAGTCTATAATTGAATTTTTAGTGCATATGCTCAAGTTTGAATCATTGTCAATCATTATGCCATATTTTCCATCTATAAATGTGTGTATTTATTACATATTATACTCATGTGGAGTATTTTTAGTGTTTATATTCCACAGGAACATTATTATACATTTATTTTTATACCATATGGAGTTTACTTTGATCAGATGTTTCATATGTCATGCTTGAATGTGTATATTCCACATAAATTTTACCATTATCAATTAAATATTTAATGTTATGTTATAAATTGATACACATATTTAAAGAGTGTCTTTTAATTCCATGAAAATCACAACATGCATTGGAATAAAAAAATATAGGTAATTATCTTGAAGTATCAAATTTGCTTGTTGGAGGTAAAGTAGTCATGTTGCATTAAATTAAATTTTTAAAGACATTTAAAATATTTTTACTTAACCTTTTAAATTGGATATGATCCTTTTAATGTAACATAAGCTTATTATATAGTTGTTTTGCAGGATTGATTTTTTTTTAGTGTCAATATTATGTAGGATCTCATGATCATTACTTAAAACATTAAGACTTGAATTTTTTTTAAGTTTTATATTATGTGGATCATGAGTCTTGTATTTAATCATGTGTGGCTCTATAATAATGATCTTAAAGTGTCTAATCATATGTCAAATTTCATTAAAATATTGATAATATTGATAAAAATATATTTTTAAGCTAACTATCTAGTTTGATAAGTCATCTTGGTTACCATGATCTTGAACATAAGGACATAATATATAATTTATTCATTGGATGAATTTCTTAAATTTTATATAACTCCAAAAGTGTGACCTTGTAATTAATATTTATTATAAAATGTTTTAATAAATCATCAAATAGAGGTACCAAGGTTTGTAAAAAACCACATGTTAAGGAATAAAACCTATTAAGTACATATTCCCTTAATTTTATTATAAATATAAATGTTATTCATTTTTCATCATGAGAAATTTTTAAGATATAGTTGTAAAAATATATCATATGGTGAGAAGGAACCCATTTTCCATTATATAATGTAAACTTAAGAGTCAAAAAATTAATTGTAAATGGATAAGCCATCACATCATGATCCAAAGGGTTTTAAAGTATAAAATGGTAAGTGACCCTATGACTTGGGTTTTGAGACACTTTATAAATTATTTTAAGTTTTTTAAAACATCTTTCATGGTTTTTTCAAGGGAGACAACTTAATAATTTGGAATAGAAATGAAAGTATAACTTAGAATGGAATAAACCAAAGGGGGATTGAAAACATTAGGACAAATTATAAAAATAATGGATGGATTAATTGGAGAAAAAAGATACAATTCTAGAGGTTTGAAAAATCATTTAGGATTAATAACACTTTAAACTTGTGAGGGAGTCAAATTTTAAGGAGGAAAAATGACGGAAACATTTTGAATATTAATTATCATAACATTTTAGGAATTAATAAAAATGTAAACATATATGGGGTTAGGAGGAAATTAAAAAATAATATCATGATAAGGGAGATTAAGATAATAAAAATATTTTAATGCATTCATCAATCTATAAATATCATTATGATTATTTTGATATTTGTTTTATACACACCCTATAGGGTAATGGGATAATATCTCTCATTTTAGATTAATCTTAGATAATCCAAGACACAAGTAAAATTATTATACCATCTTGCATAGTCTAATTAAAATAGTTTGATGAGATATTCAAATCCTGCCATAGATAGAGACCACTCTTATAATTTTACTCTTATCTTTAAATTTTATTATGAGTTCTTATATAATAAGCACATGGCCAAGACCAATATTGATGATAGAATTTGGTAAAACCAAAATACATTTTAATACAAGATAAAATAATCATGATATAAAGGGTAAAAATCCATAATATAATAAGTTCACAAATTGGGACCACAAACATGGGTCTTCCACTCCATTTACAGTCATTGAGGAATATTCTTTCATATTTTTTTGTTCTTCCTTTCCTAACTTGCCATATTCTATTCTAGGGGATGAATTCAAAATTAGTCCCATAATTATATGGGTCATACATTGTATTGATTACATTAATAAATGAAAATTTATAATGAATTTTCAAATTTGAATAAAAGTTATAAGTTAATATAGAATTACAATGTTTCAAGATAATAAAACACGAATAGCTAGAATTAACTTTCCTTCATTTTTGGCATCCTTGGTGGGTTTAATAAAGTGCTAGCTTGAGAAGTGATAATATGAGTCATTCCAACCAAATTAGCATATTGAGACTCATTTGTGTGTTGATCATATAGAGCTTTGTCACATGCATGTAAATCCTCATCAATCCTAGATAAGTTGATAATTAGAGTTCTGAATAACACATTTGTCTTGGTCAAAAGGACTAAATGGATAGACAAAGGGGATATTAATATTATTCTTACCTTTTTTTTAACTCTATATTATTTTTATCATATCTCGCTAATTCAAATAACTAGATAGTACCTCCTATTTTTGGTTATAAACCTTTTTATTGAATGCATTCATGAAATTAGCTAATTTGGCTAAAAAGTCAATGAAAGAATTAAATAGGATATCTATCTATAAAAATGAAATAATTATTACATCTTTAAATAATTGAAAATTTATGTCCATTTTAATGTCAATATAATGAATAATTGAATTCATTTCCTCTATCTACTCTTGTAGTGAAGTCCTCATATGGACCATTAAATTTTAACATGCCCCAATGTCAAATAGAGTCATAAAATTTAGTTGTGGTAACATGTTTTTGTAAAAAATATAACCAAAATGGTCAATTTGGATTCAAAATTGGAAAGGTGATCTATATCAAGCTTTACACTTTGTTTCTAGTTTGTGATTTATCCCCTGGTCAAAAAACTCTCAGCTAAGAGTTCATACAAGGACTCAAGTGCCTCATTTACTTATTTTGCAATGGATTCAATAAATAAGGTTTTTTTTATAAGTCTTAAGTATTTTCATCTATTGTTTCATTCCATAGATAACTATTTTTTCTAGTCAATTTTTAACAATCACCACAAACATAGGATCTTATGCAAACTCATCTGCCTCTCCTAGTCTATTGTTACTATTCATTGTCAAATTAAATATCTCCTCCTAGGTCATTTATAAGTTTAAACTATCCCCTTTATTTATATTCCTCCTGGTTACTCATTTTATTTTGTAGTAGGTTATTGAAATTCTAATTTCACCTCAATTTCATTGACTATAACCATTCATTTCCTTTGGGCCTTGGTCAACTACATGCATTCCATTTAGTATCCTTATGATTATGATATGGATGTGTTAAACGATGGTGGTGGTTTGGAAAATATAATTGGTGATGGATGAAATGAAGAAGGCTTAGGAATAATTTTTTTAGATTTCACCATGATAAATGTTATGCATGTAGTAATGGAAATAAGACTATGTGTTTCTAAGAGTGGGATGTGGTAGAGCAAAATTTATGACTAGAGGAGGAGAGGAGATAACTAGAGGATTAGATGAGATTTTAATATTAATGAGGGAAAAATTAGCTACTAAATAAGATTGGACAATGGCAATAGGATTTGAATTCCCCTTTATGCTCATTGGGATTTAATATGAAGTTTAAAATAATATTTTGGATCTCAAGCATAATAGTGACCTAATAAGTTGGTCAAATTATGATTGTATCAACTATTGGTAGAGGCATTTGTCTACAAAAATTCACTAAAATTAAAATAATAAATGAATTTATGGCCACATTTCTTATAATGTGTGGTGTTAATAATTTTACAACATGTGTGAGTTGGATAGTCACAGGTAGATAAGTGAAGGTATGACACTATGTTATAGTCAGGGTTGTAAATTTGCTAGGGTAGACCTTGGTCTCTAGGACTTACTTTAGTGGGGAATATAGTGTGTAAATATCCACTTGATATATTTTAAGAGTGCCCATTATGAAATCCTTAGATGGAGGCATTGAGGGAGAAGGATGTGGTTTCATTGTTAATTTATTTACTATATTTGTAGTAACAAGGGAAATAATCTATGAAATCACAATAAAATTAGGAGAGTAAGAGGAAGGGGAAGCCAATGACTAAGTTACTCCTACATTTGGATATTCATTTTGGAGAGTATAAGTATAGGTAGACTTTGTATCACCTTCTTGTTAGGTTGTGGAGCTAAAAGCTTCACTGATGCAAACATGGAGGAGGTTGCTGAGTTGCACAGCAATCGACGTCAGTCTGATCAACTGATGTTAGTCATATATAGTGAGAAGAGCAACTGACATTGGTCAAGATCGGTTGATGTCAGTCATCTCTAGCTAGATAGGGACCAACGTCGGTGGCCAGTATGGTTCTAGAACTGTCAGTTTCATGAATAGTTTGTTAACAAACCAGTGGTTTGCATGTTAAAGGCTAATTTTAGTCTTGGAGCTATGGATCTAATTATTGTAATTGGATGTCTAATTATTGTTTGCATGAGATCTATTTAAGACACTCATGGGTTGTATTGTAACGTGTGCTAGTTAGAGTTGAGCTTGGTTAGCTCTTTTAGTGTGAGGAGAGCAAGGGTAGCTCCTCCTAGTTCCACAGGGGTGCCTAGTGTGTATGATCAGAGAGATCTATGGGATAGCAAGATCTAGTAGAAGATCCACTAGGGTATTGGTTTGGAGAATCATAAGGATTTGGTGAGGCAAGGACAAGGGTTCTTTAGGGTGTAGAGAGATCTACATGGTAAGTAAGATCATTGATCTATAGGTGTGTGTGTGTGTGCGAGATCTAGGTTTGCAGGTGTGTAAAACTAGGTTGATTTGCATGGGTGCAAGATCAGGGAGGTTAACAACACAATAGGTAGTAAGATTAGGTGAGATCTACTTGGAGTATGTTGTGTACTTGGAGTATGGTGTGTACTTGGTCATGGAGTACGTGGAGTACTTGTGTACTGGTAGTAGTGATACTGACTGGTGATACTGGTAGTAGTGATACTGACTGGTTGGAGGTGAACACCAACTCTGTGTTTGAGTTGTGTGTTAAGACCATAATTAAGAGAGTGTGTTCTTGGAAGAGATTTATTTTTTATGCCCTAGAGGTGTGGGAGCCCTAGAGGTGTGTAAGGAAGAAGACTGTGGCATCTTCTTTGTTCTATTTCCTTTTAGAAGAGTATTAATACAATTGGGTATTGTCTCTAATATTCTATGTTGTTTTTGATTTCTAGTTACGTATTACTTTTGGATAATTCTACGTTTATTTTCTTGTATATGGTAATCAATTGTGCTTCCTAGATCCTAACAAGTGGTATTAGAGCTGTTTGTGGTTCTAGATTCTTGACAAAGTGGTATCAGAGCTATGGTTATAGGGAGCAGGTTTGTGTTTGATTACAGGTCACTCTCAGGGGTTTCTAATTGAGTGGGATTATAGCAATGGTAGAAGAAAGTACATTAAGAATGGAGGAATTGAAAAGCAAGAATGATCAATTACAGTGTTATGGAAAGAAAGAGCAGGAAAAGAAAAATTGTTGGTTGATAGCAGATCAGCATAAAGGGAATGAAGAAGCATGTGTTGTAGGTATTGTTGCATAGATTGTTCTTGTATGTTCCTTGGATAAAGTAGAATCCTGGTTTATAGATTATGTTGTCTCTTTCCATGTAGCCCCAAATAGAGGGGCTGGTGTGACTTGTCAAAGTTTTGGCAAAGGGGAAGTGCGGCTGAAATTGCAAATGGCCAACACATGGGTGTTGAAAGAGGTCATGTAGGTCCCAGTCTTGAAGATGTGGCTAATTTCTTCATGAAAGTTGGGTGATGAGAGATGCACAAGAACTCTCACAGTGGATGTAATTGAATTAGCAGGTCATAAGAAAGTAGGTATCCTTTATCTATCTATTTATATTACTGATTCTTCTTATATTGCAAAGACATGGATTTGTAGGCTTGGTCACAAGAGCAAGAAGGAGATGCATGTTCTTAAGTGGAAGTCAGATGTCTTTGACATACTTAAGAACTAGAAAGCCTTGGTGTTTATGGAGGAGATGATGGATAGATATCAGCAAATGGGACTAGATAACTCTAAGAAGGGTAGTTTAGATAGGGTTTTGATCTAAAGACAGCTCACGGGAAAAAAGTCATCACTCACAAGAAAACATAGTTACCGGTGTTAGTCAATAGGAACTGACGTCGATCAGACAGTTACCAATGTCAGTCATGTGGAGACAAGCAAAGTTGGTAATGTCGAGTGGGTGGACACTGACGTCGGTCAGATGGAAACCAACGTCAGTTAGGGAACCAACATCGGCAGTCAAGTCAGTCATAGGGAACTGATGTAGTTGGGTGCAGACTAGGAGGTGACTGACATTGGTCACTGACAGAATAGATTTTGGGTAGATAGCAAGCCATCAAGGAGTCTCAAACACCCATGTGGAGGACTGAAAGTGTAAGTAAGCCTCAAATTTTTTATTCCCCTTTTTTATACTTGTTGCTCACTGTAGAGTAGGTAAGATCCATGAAATAGTGGGAGCATAGCATGAATTCTTTGGAAGAGAACCAAATAGGAGATTTGGTAGAGTTGCTAGTTGATATGAAAGCACTGAGAGATGAATGGATTCCATAGTTAAAGAAGAGAGAGAATGGACATGTGAGACAGAAAGCTAGGTCATATGGTCTTGAGCAAGCTACAAGATAGTGGTACAAGTTTGACAGGTGGATGACAAAGCGTGGCTTTAGTTAATGTCATTGTAACCATTGTGGTTTCTTTACCAGGTTGGATAATGGTTGCGACATTATCCTATTGCTATATGTGGATGATGAGCTTGTTGCAAGTTCATACATGCAGGGTTTTGCTGAGCTAAAGGTAATGTTAGTTCAGTGGTATGTCATGAAGAATTTGGGAGCAGTGAAATTCTTTGGCATGAGTAATCCTAGAGACAGGGAAGATCACAAGTTGATGTTGTCATAGGATGATTGTGTGAAGGTAGTGTAGGATGCAGAATGGCAAGCACACCTATGGATGGATAGTTCATAGAATAGGGTCCCCAATCACATGATGAGGTTGAGTACATGTGTACTCCCTGATATTGCCCTAGTAGTGGGAGTTGTCAGTAGGTTTGTAGCCAATCCAAGAAGGAAGCACTAGAAAGTGGTTCAGTGGGTTCTTAAGTATTTGAGAGGAACCAGCAGCAGGTCGACATGTTATGTAGGGTCAGGCACATCTCTACATGGGTTTGTTGATGTGGATATGGTAGGTTACTTGGATGATAGGTGTTGCACCATAGGATGTGTGGTGGTTGGTCTTCAGGATTGATCTTGAATAGGGGTACAAACTAGGAAATAGATTAGACAATGTACAGGTATAAGTACAGGTGTAGTTATTTATCTCCAAGTAGGAGATTGTTAGTTTGTGGAGCTAAAAGCTTCACTAATGTAAACATGGAGGAGGTTGTTGAGTTGTTGAGCAACTGACATCAGTCTGATCAACTGACGTCGGTCATATATAGTGAGAAGAGCAACTAACATCAGTCAGGATTGGCTGACGTCGATCATCTCCAGCCAGATAGGGACTGACATCGGTCACCTATGTAGTTCTATAACTGTCAGTTTCATGAACAGTTTGTTAAAGAACTAGTTGTTTGCATGTTAAAGGCTAATTTTAGTCTTGGAGCTATGGATCTAATTATTGTAATTAGATGTCTAATTATTGTTTGCATGAGATCTATTTAAGATACTCATGGGTTGTATTGTAAGGTGTGCTAGTTACAGTTGATCTTGGTTAGCTCCTTCAGTGTGAAGAGAGCAAGGGTAGCTCCTCCTAGTTCCATAAGGGTGCTGAGTGTGTATGATCAGAGAGATCTGCAGGATAGCAAGATCTAGTAGAAGATCCACTGGGGTACTAGTTTGGAGAATCATAAGGACTTAGTGAGGCAAGGACAAGGGTTCTTCAAGGTGTAGAGAGATCTACATGGTAAGTAAGATCATTGATCTATAGGTGTGTGTGTGTGTGTGTGTGTGTGTGTGTGTGTGTGAGAGAGAGAGAGAGAGAGAGAGAGAGAGAGAGAGAGAGAGAGAGAGAGAGAGAGAGAGAGAGAGAGAGAGAGAGAGAGAGAGAGAGAGAGAGAGAGAGAGAGAGAGAGAGAGAGGAGAGGGAGAGGGAGAGGAGAGAGAGAGAGAGAGAGAGAGAGAGAGAGAGAGAGAGAGAAGAGAGAGAGAGAGAGAGAGAGAGAGAGAGAGAGAGAGAGAGAGAGAGAGATTTGCAGGTGTGCAAAATTGGGTTGATTTGTAGGGGTGCAAGATTAAGGAGGTCAGCAACACAATAGGTAGTAAGATCAGGTGAGATCTACTTGGAGTACGTTGTGTACTTGGAGTATGGTGTGTACTCAGTCATGGAGTACATGGAGTACTTGTGTACTGGCAGTAATGATACTCAATAGTGGTACTGGCAGTGGTGATACTGACTAGTTCGAGGTGAACACCAACTCTATGTTTGAGTTGTGTGTTGGGACCATAATTGAGAGAGAGTGTTCTTGGAAGATATTTACTATTTATGCCCTAGAGGTGTGGGAGCCCTAGAGGTGTGTAAGGAAGAAGACTATGGCATCTTCTTTGTTGTATTTCCTTCTGGAAGAGTATTAATACAATTGGTTATTGTCTCTCATATTCTGTGTTGTTTTTTATTTTTAGTTACTTATTACTTCTAGTTAATTCCGTGCTTAGTTGCTTGTATATGGTAATCAATTGTGCTTCTTAGATCCTGACAAGTGGTATCAGAGCTATTTGTGGTTCTAGATTCCTGACACTTCTTTCTCAAAGTAGCCTCTATTTTTAGTAAAACTTCTTGAACTTCAAGGTCTCATAGTCTTTCCTCTAACTATTTTGACTAATATATTGAAATGGGTGTGAGGAAAAGGCTTGTAGTTTCCATATTTATTTTGGAATCATCATTATCTTATACATTTTTGAAGACCCAATCATGAAGGTAATTATTATGGTTGTACACAATGAAATATTTCCATTTAAATACATTTACACAATCCTTGATCTTTCCCATTGGGTGCCAATAGCACAAATCATGGTCATTTAAATTGAATAATTATTTTTGTGTTATGATTACATGTAAATTTTCCAAACTTAAAATATGCTTATGCCAAATTTTTATGGAAATGGAAACCATGGTGATTTGTTCATCTCTTTGGACACAAAGGTGACTCCATTGATAATTTGGTAATAAATCCCTTGATTTTCCAACATGATAGGAATGTATATGGGGTAGCTGTAGGGGTGACATAATTAATCCCTCTATCTTAATGATTGTGTAGTTAGGATAATACCAATTAGACCCATGCTTCTAATGAACTTATTCATTTCATATAATATATTGGTTATAGGTTCATAATTTATGGATTAGAAAACAACATAATAGAAACAATCACATATCGTTGTCATGTATTCCCTAAAAATATAGAGATATATCTTGGAGAAATTCTAATAGACTAGTGTGTAAGAACCCCACTGGATTTTACTAGAATATTGATATATATATATATATATATATATATATATATATATATATATTAAATTAAATACACATATTCAACATATATATTTCACCAAGATAAACCTAACTAGTGATCTATAATGAAATATATTAATTTATTTCACCATATAGGTTATAGCTAATCCACTTAGCTAAGGATCACTATGAGTAGATAATGAAATCATGATCAATAATAAAACAATAATAAATAATGCATACCATATTAAATGAAATAGTAAAAATTCATCCAAAACTAATACAACATTGTATCCACTACTATATCATTATAATGTATACATGTTATAGTCTTTAGTAATTCATAATAATGTCTCAAATGATAAAATATGATACAAAGCTCGTTTGATTAGAGTCTCCATGACTCATGTATCAATATGAAATCTCAAGTCTAATCTCACATATCGTACTCTAGCTAGGAGGGAGAGCATCATTTGAGCACTTTTCCACACCAACCATAGACTAGAGATCCCCCACACTATATCCAAAATAAGGGGATGGACATCCCTTCATAGATGGGTAGATAATGATGGTATGGATATCTAGAATAATAAATTAGAACCCATCTATTAAAGATATCTAATGCATAATGTGTACCATAAAAAAAATATTGTAATATGATATTTTATAAATATTAAAATTATATCAACATATGAAATGACAATGTTTTTGATTAATTAAGGTGGCAAACTAGGGGCCGAACCCTATACAATCAAAAAAGATAGGAAGGCTGGCAAACAAAAGATACCAGCACCAAACCAATGGCACAGTTGAGAAACAAAGTCAAAAGCAAAATAAAATGCTAGAAAGACCAGAGTTAGAAAGGATGAAACTACATAACTATAGAATTAACAAGATCTTTAAGATTCTCATTGTCCACATTGTCAGCATTCCCTAGATTACCCACCACTTTCATGATCCGCAATGGCCTTCTCCACGTGGACCACCTTCGAAAGCTATCTTCATCATCAATGTGAATCATTCATGCTCTGTCATCTCCTTCTGAATGATCTCTCTAATGTTTGGGGTTATATGAACCCCTTGACGCCATACCCTCCATCCTGAGAATTGCTGACCAAGGTTGGCACAAGCATCAATGACCATGTTGCCTTCTCTGTAGGTGTGGGTAATCTCCACTTCAAAAAAAATTTGTTAAAGAAATTGGATTTCCATAATGATGTCTTTTAGATGGATACCAATGTTAGATGCTTTATTAACATCATCTCTGATCAACTTAGAATCTCCCTGAATATTCAAATTTCTAATTCCTAAGGATATAATTAAGTTTAATCCCCAAAGTAAGGCCATTGCTTCAACATAGCTATTGCTTTGGCAACCCATGCCCCTAGCATAGACAACAAACATCCCTCCTTTTTAATTTCTTATTATTCTTCCTCCACTTGCTTTACCACTCAACTTGGATGCCCCATCAAAATTGAGTTTCATCCAATTGGGTTTAGGTGGTATCTATTTAGTATGCAATCTCTAAAGAATTTTGGAATTATCATGCCCAAGGATAAGGTTTAAAACTTCCATTTGGCAGCAATTTGACTTTCAAATTTAGATAGGGGTTTCTCTGCAACACTAATATGAGCTATTGTAACACTTTCCAAGATGGTCCTAACAAAGGAGTTAAACACTTGAGCAACATTTCTAGTAGTGTCCCTAAAATTTTGTGATTTCGCTCTTTCCATAAAGTCCAGGTCAAGGATGGTAGAGCTTGCTTCCATAGTTCCTTAATCTAGGAATGTGTGAAGGTAGAGTTCCAACGGAGAATTAATTCTTTAAGGTTAGAATTGAAAACCCATTCAATGCCAAAGTTAAGTATTCTGCCCCATAAATCCTGGGTAAACTCACAGTGTATGAATAGGTGTGAAACTAATTCCTCTCTAGAACCACACAAAAAACATTTGTTGACCAAAGCAAACCCCCTCTTTCGAAGGTTGTCCTGAGTAAGGATTTTGGTATGGGAAGTAGCCCACCAAAATAAGTTAATCTTTGGAATGATTTTATGATTCCAAACCTTTTTCCATACCTCCTTATTCTGAGCTTGAGGTGTAAGCAGATGATAGGAAAATTTGACAGAGAAGGATCCATTCTTATCTGGCCACCAGTATTGTTCATCCTCCTGAGGGAAGAGTAGGATTTTGATCTCCTAAACACATTTCTAGATCTCCTAAATTCTTGGGAAAAGCTTAGGCCTGTGCACAAAACAATCCAAAAGTTTTTTCTAGCTCCTTATCCCATTGTTATTTTCCATATAATCACTAACCCTATCACCAAAGAACTAAGTAGTTAAGGCTATAATTTCTCCATAGTTTCCTTGGGAGATGAGAGGCTTGTCCCTTAATCAATTATCCTCCTAGAATTTAATCTACCAGCCATTTCCAAGCTTCCACCTAATTCCCTGTTTAAGAAGACTTCTACTTTTTAGCATTTTATTCCATATCACAGACCCCTGGGGTAATCTTGCATGTTGAAGGAAGTTGGAATAATCAATGCCATGCATGTATTTGGCATACATTATTTCTCCCCACTCACTGTTGTTGTTAATCAGATTCCAACTAACTTTTGAGAGGAGGGCTTTATTCATTTTCTTGATGGATCTTATATTAAGTCCACCATGAGCTTTTGGGAGACACACTTTTTCCCATCTGACTAAAGACATTCTCTATTTGTCTTCCACTCCTATCCATAAAAATTTCCTTTGGATCTATTCTACCTTTTTAGAAAAATACGTAGGAATTTTAAAAAGAGACATGAAGTAAGTAGGAATATGTTTCAAGGATGTCCGAAGAAGTTGTAGCTTACCTGCACTACTGAGTAGTTTCCCCTTCCACCCAAGAAGTTTCCTCTATGTACATTCCAAAAACCTAAATATACCTCTTTGATTGAGATTGGGAGACCTAGGTAGGTAGCTGGTAGGCCAGCCTCAACACAATCTAAGATATCAATGATTATGTCTAAGTTCATTGGGAGTGTTGAAGAAGTACACATTGCTTTTCTAGAAATTTATTCTTTGTCCCGAGTCTCTAGCATAATCATTAAGTATATTCTTCCATCTTCTAGCTTCAATAACTGATGAGATACCAAATAAGATGGTATCATCCACAAACTATTGTATAACCATAGGATGAAGTGAAGAGGCAGGTTTGATGCCTACTAGCTTTTTTGAAACTATATTAGCTTGTAGTATCTTCCTAGTGCCTCAGCCATAATGATGAATATGTACAAGGAGAGAGGGTATCCTTGATGAATTCCTCTTGAGGAGGAGAAAAACCCTCTAGGAACACCATTAACCATCACTAAGAATTTAGTAGAAGAGACTGCATTCCATAATAAGTAAGACAATTTATCATTAAACCCAAATTTTCTAATCACTTGGAATAGAAAAGTCCATGAGACTCTATCATAAGCTTTGGATATATCAAGCTTGAGGGCCATCCCAAGGATTATTCTCTTATCCATGGAGTGGATAGCATCAAGAATCTGTCTGCCTGAGATGAAACCTTTTTGAGTAGGAGAAATAATTTTGTCAAGCAAGGGTTGAATTCTCAAAATTAGTAGTTTAGTACATATCTTATACACAGTGTTACATAAGCTAATGGGTCTGAAATCAGCAAGGTGTAAAGGTTGAGATTTTTTAGGAACAAGTATAATGAAGGTATTATTAACTTGTTTCAAAAGTTTTCTAGATTTGAAAAAATCACAAACTATAGCTATGAGGTCCGCTCCAACAATCTCCCAATATTCCTGAAAGAATATAAGAGGAAAGCCATCAAGACCCAGGTCTTTAAAACGACCCATGGAGAATAAAATAACATGTAATTATTCATTGAATATAGGATTTAACATTTTTGGATTGTCTTCTTTTGTTATCAAATAGGGGGTTTTATCAATAAATTGACTCATAGATCTATCAATTCTATCATTATTGCTTTCTTCTGTAAGCATATTCTGAAAGAACACCCTAGCTTGCTCCCCTATTTCATTATCCTTAGTAATAATGTCTCCATTATTTAGGACAAGCTTAGTTATTAAGTTGGCTTTTCTATGTTTCATAGCTAAGAGATGAAAAAAGCATTGTTCTTATCACCCTCTTTGAGCCATTAAACACAGGATTTTTATTTCTAGAAAACCTCTTCCCTTTCCATCAGATTCTTCCATTCAGAAGATAGACTATTCTCTTCTTCTAAGGTGCCCTCAGAGTCATCCCCTTGATCAATCAGTTGCTGAATAGCCTTGATTTTTCCCATTATATTTTTCTTCTACTGGAAAACCTACCCAAAACTGTATCTATTCCAGCCATAAACTTCTTATTTAATGTGCTAGAGTTTCTTGACTATTCTAAACATGGGAGTACCTTGAATGGGAATATTCCACCATTTAGCCACCATTTGTCTAAAAACTTTGTGTTTAATCCACATAGCTTTAAAATGGAATGGAGGAGGTCTGTGATGTCCCTGATCTCTCTAATTGAGGATAATCAGGAAGTAGTAAGACATGGTTCTGGGTAGAGCCTGCACCTACATATTTTGATAATCATTCCAGTTGCTTGATATCAAAAATCTATCTAATTTAACCTGAATCATTTGATCTCCTCTTCTTCTATTGGTCTAAGTAAAATTTTGGTTCTATAGCTCTATGTCTAATAATCCCCAATCATTGATGAATTCAGCAAAGTCGAACATGATGTCCGAGTAATCAATAATTCCACCCTATTTTTCAGAAGGATCTAAAGGTGTGTTAAAATCTCTGGCTAACATCCATTTAGAATTATGAGGATTATTCCTTTAGCTACTCAAATCTATCCATAATTTATGTCTCAAAGCTATGTTATTTGGTGCATAAACATTTACCAACGTCCAGTTCAAGGAATTCATGGAAAAATTGGTAATCAAAAAGTGTTTATGATGGGCCATAAGAGATCCTTGGATTTTAGAACTATTCCACATAGTGACAATCCCTCCTAAAGCCCCTTTAGCAGAACTATTACAAAAAGCTGCCTTAGGCCATATATAGTCAACAATTTTTGCAAAATTCTCCTCTTTCATCTTGACTTCTTGGAGTAATAGAATATCTAGTTTATTATTTAAAATGCAGTTTTTAACCTCAAACTACTTTGAGCGACTGTTAAAGCCCCTCAAATTCCATGATAATATTCACATTTAGAGAGTTCAGAGGGTTGGGACTCTAGTGTTTTCTATTTTCCATTAGCAATCTCCCTAGCAATCTCTCTTTGTCTTGTTTCCCTTAGGGTTGGCCTCCCTTGTTTGGGATCAGTACCAACATCTACATATTTTTTACCTTTCTAGATATTTTTCTTTGGGGTAACCAATTCTTCCTATTCATTACTGCCATCTTGTCCTATTACCACTATTGCCAAGTAGTTTCCTAGCTGGCCTCCATCTTCCAAATCATGGAAAAAGTCTATATTTGACATTAGATCTGGTACTCATTGAGTGTGACTTTTAGGTGTTACTTTTTCCTATCCAGTCTTTGAAACTATGTCATCTTCATTGAATTCCTTTAGCAAAAGTTCCCCTCCTGCCCCTTCATTAAACATATTAGTCTATTTTTCTAAAGTGTAGACTGTGTTAAATGTGGCCTTGTGACTGTCATCATATACTATATTCTCCTTTGGGACCTCTTTTCCCTTAATACTGATGATATCATCCTTTCTCTTCTCCTCTTCACCTTCTTTTGTAGCCTTCTGACTATCATCTAATCCTATATTTTACTTTGGGACAACTTCACCTTCACTGCTAGGGATAGCCTCCTTTCCCTTCCCCTCCTCTCCTTTTCCTGTATTGTCAAGAATTTCCACATTATTCTCTATTTCCTACTTGCTATTCACTTGCTCCTCCTCTACATTCTAGGAATCCTCTTTCATCCCCCTTTGCTTCACTTTGCATTATGTCATTAGATGTCCCTTCCTCTTACATATTTGATAAAAAGTGATAGCATTCTCATAATTAATTGGCTAAGTCTAGGTTCCATATTTAGAGTTAAGCTCAATGGATGTAGGGAGAGTCTTATTTATTTCAACATTAACATAGAGTCTAGAAAACACACATCTAGACTTAGTTATGGTTATATGATCTGAGGTGACATATTGACCAATATAATTGCCAATGGCTGCGAGGATTTTTTCATCCTAGAATTCCAAAGGGAATCTTGTTAATCTTACCCAAGTAGGTGTTATCTTATTGAGGTTTGCGTTAGGATCAAATCCTAGTTTCCATGAGCATAAGGCTAGAGAATGTGGTCCAAGTAGCCAGGGACCTCCATCAAGCGTAGCGATCATGTCATACCTATTTGTAAATTTAAAAAGGAATAGAACTCTAGCCATGGCTATGATTGGAACACTACCTTTGACTTTCCACCTAGATAGAATCCATCTTCTAAGCATTTCGTTATTAGGACAGAAAGAAAAAAACTTACCAACCAGTGTAAGGTGCATGAATGCCACTATTTCCTCCACTAGATTGTCTAGGATACTCAATGCCTTGCCCTCTGAGAGAACAGGGAGGCTCAACATGCCTTTCGATGGACACGTCTTTTCACCTATGAGTGCCTTCCTCCATCGATTAGATGGACTATCCCCTAATAGATTCTTGGATAGATCCCCAGAGGTACTGCTACCTATAGTGACCTACATTTGATCCATGGTCTTGCCTGTCACACTCAAGGGGCCCAACCAGGTGGGAAAAAACTAGTTTCAAATATTTTCCACATGCTTCGCTCCTCTGCTACTCCAAAAAACTAGTTTCAAAATGAAATGACAATGTTTATCAAACATTACTTTAGTTATTTTTTTCAATAATAAATGATCTCTAAGAGCAGTGAAATTCATACACACCACTTGATCAGATTACACCTTATCTTGCATTGATGATGCTAATTAAGCTAGTGGAATCCATCCACTACTTAATTAGGGTCATAAATGTGATATTTAATAAAATAAATAATAATATAAAAACCAATAGATTTATTCATAATATTTCACTTTAGCTAATCAAAACTATTCTAAGTACAAAAATATCACAAACATTCATTTAGTCTATCAAATGAATCATGTATCTATTTTATTATAAATAATAAACATAATTAAAAATAAATCCTCAATATAAAATACGATCTAGGTAATGATTATCTAAACCACCACTTGTTTTAACCACTAAGTAACTTATAATATTATTTCTCCACAAAACAATATTATAACACAGGTTTAATAAATTATTCAAATTCCACTTATAAAAACAACTAAATGTTTTATATTTAAAATCTTAAATACATTATCTTGATGATTTTTATCCAAACATTAAAATATATAAAAATCATTCACTTACACACCACATGGTAATAATGCATGGCACAACTAAGTATATAAAATAAATATATATATAAATGGTATAGTCAATTTGATTTAATATAGTCTACAATTGTATGTTCTACCAACTTATATATATGTATATATACTTTTGAAAATATGTGAATACCATTATAGTATGGAACAAATACCATTTTATATGTAGTATACTCCTAAGCTGAAATGAAAATCACATACTTATTTTTATGAAACACACAAAATTTCATACACAATACCATTTTACCAATTCCTTTTAAATCAAATATATTAACATAATTTACTCAAAATTAACACTCTTAACCAAATTTGAACACTCAGCAAAACCCACTTTTGTATTATGAAATTAATATTTTATATCTAAAATCCAAAATAAGTGTATATACTATCAAACTCATAATTTGTCCACATTTGTAATCCATATTATAAATACCCAAAATGAATAGATACAAACTGATTCAAATATATAAACTCGATCCATAATGTATATATCCAACAACTATACCTTCCTAATATGAATAAGTTTTTTTAAACTCGAAAGAGTTTAGGTCAAGATTTCATAGAAGCCTATATAGTCATGGAAATTTTATGGCTTTAACCAAAAATGCTTAGGTTACCCTAAGTCGAATGTGGGGTTCTATGGAGGTTGATCCTTCCACAAGGCTCCACATACAACCCATTTTTTTATATATTCAATAAAAAAAATAGTAACCAAAGCATATTAAAAAAAACCTATTCATTATTTCACATAGGAATTTTAATTACAAAATCAACCTAGTAAATGTATTAATTCCAAAAATCCATGTCGTAATCCTTTATCCTTTTTTCACTACCACCTTCTTCTCTTTCAACAACTTTCTCCTCTCTATCACATACAATCTCATCCACATCCCCTATTATATTATTTTTATTCTTTTTCATTTTCTTACTCTCCCCCCATTAATGATTTATTCAACTAACTATATAAATGCATTCAAAAATTTCTCAACAAATTTCCATAGTCTGTCACCATGAAAACATAGTGTCCTTCATATTTTCCTCCAAAGTGATGCTTATCTAAACACAATGGATTATAATTAACCCTAATCATATCGAGTCTTCTATTTGATACCATAAAAAAACATTTTATATTATTTATAAAATTTTCATGACAATGACTTATCAAATAATCATCAACCAACTAAACTTTAAATCATATACTGTCCAATGTTTATTCCATGCAAAGTTTATAAATTAGTCAATGACTAATGTAATCCCATGCAATTACCATCTACCCAATTTAATATAATAATTATTATATTCCATCACAATACCCTTAGGTATTACAAGATTATAATTCCATGTTACTATGATATCCACTAACATACATAGCAAATACAATAATTTATTAAAATAATTTAATAATTAAAAATAATATATTAAAATCAAACCTTGTATTAATATTTAATCATATACAAAGATATTTTAAAATAATGCTATTTATCTTTTGACATTATAATATACTATCATTATAATAATCTTTAATTATTACTATATAAACCTTATAGATGAATAACAATAGTGGAATATGTCATCATGTTGTAACATTATGAAACTATACTTTAAAATGTAGTAAGGTAAGTAAAACATAACTGAATTCACTCAACTAAACAAAAAATTGCATTATATAAGATAAAGTAGTATGATCACAAAACTAGTGAAATGACTCGACAAAATAATATGATCATCATCACCAATCAAGATAAATTTATAATATGATACTAGAATATATATTAACAATCATATAAAAGAAAAGTAAATAAAACATGTTATTCTATCTACATCAAAAAATTATTTATAAAACATGATATACTAAGTGATGTGTACAAGGGTTTATGGATTCATTCTCTACCATCACCCAATGTCTCCATCTAAACCACCCTCTCTGATGACACTCTCCTTTTGTCATACTCAGAGGGTAGAATATGCCTTACATCCACCTCACAACAATGAATGTAGTTATCCCAAAACATCACTATATCTATAAAATTATGATGTATATCTAACGAACATGATCATAATATACATAATGTAAAAGTACTACTAACTCATAACAAACTAATCATGTAAATTAAGCAACACAAACTATCCCATAATCAACATATGTCATTAAGCTTAATCAAATATTAGTTAATCAATTAATCAACCATAATAATACATAGATAAAATAAGTTATTTATCTTAGAAATAAATCAAGATGTGACATCCTTACCCCTAAAGTTGGTCATCATCTTGATGAAATTTATTCAAACACAAGTTATGAATTCAAAATATTATTCAGCAAAAAATAACATAATATGCAATAAAAAATCAAGAAAACAAATATAGAAATAGCCTGTAAAACTCATTATAGTCCTTCCAAGTGGAATTATACTCAAAGTATTAGTACCACAAAACCTTTCACTATGACACTTATTTATAATGCAAATAAAGTTTATGAGTGTCAATTACTCTGATCGATTTTACTATGACCACCCCAGGTTCTAGAACTTATAAAGAATTCCAATCTAATACATGTGAAGGATCATTAACATGCTTTTTAAGATAAGACACATAAAATACATTATGTAAGACATATATATATATATATATATATATATATATATATATATATATATACATGTGAAGGATCATTAACATGCTTTTTAAGATAAGACACATAAAATACATTATGTAAGACATATATATATCGTGGTAATGCAAGCCTATACACTATAGGATTGACCACTTTTAAAAACTCTAAGCATCTCACATATCTTGGTGAAATTTTTTCTAACTTCCTAAATTTAATTGAGCTTTTCTAAGGCTTAACCTACAAAAACACTTTATCACCAACATAAAATTGTCTAGTTGTTCTCTTTAGATCAACATAAATTTTATATCTATCATTGTCTTTGGATAACCTCTACCTGATTATCCTAACTTGCTCTTTCATTTTTGAAAGCATCTCAGGTCCAAAGCTTACCTTATCTTCCAACCTCTCCCAAATAATTGGTGTTCTACACCTGCTTCTATATAATGCCTAAAATAGAGTCATCTTCAATGTTGATTGGTATGAGTTGTTGTAAGTAAACTCAAATGATGAGAGATATTCTTCCCAACTGTATTGTTGATCCATGAAATACATACGAGGGATATCTTCTAAAATATGGTTAATTCACTCTATTTTCTTATCAATTTATGGGTGATAAACAATGTTGAAGTCCAACTACATACCCAGAGTTAAATCCAAAGTCAATCAAAACCTAAAATTCATCCTTCAATTTTGATATAAAATGATCTTCTATAGAAAACCATGTAACTAAAACACTTCATGAATATCTTTGCAAGCATAAGTGCATCATCTATCAATTTACCCAATATGAAGTGGGATACCTTGGTTATTTTATCAACTACTAGCAGAATCATGTCATGCATATTTAGTGATAATGGAAAAACTTGGAGAAAGTCCATACTGATTACCAAACATTTCCATTCTGATATGTCATGTCGATACAATAATCTAACTTTATGAACATGTTTAGATTTCACACATTGACATTCCAAACTAAAAGACACAAAACCCAGTACATATTTATTGATTCCTTTCTAGAAATAGAGTGGTTTAATCCCATCCATGAGCTTGGTTACTCTTGTATATCTTGAATATGATGAATTATGTAATTCTTTTAGCACTATGCTCTTTAAATTCTCTATATTTAGCATATACATCCTACTATTGTATTATGAAATACCATCATTATCTATTTTAAAACCATTATACTTATGATTTTGATCATTCTTAGATAATGTGTTCATGAATTTATTGTAGAATTGATCTCTTAGTGAGAATTTAATCACTTAATCTCTAAAAGTACTCCTAATAGTTGCCATGACTACTATGTACCTTATATTGCTTAAAGCATTAGCTACTCTATTTTCCTTGCATTTAATATAGTTAATATCAAAATCATAATAAGATAATAAATCTAAACATCACCTTTAATAGTCATTCAAATTTCGTTGGATAAAGATGTACTTGAGTCCCAAGTTATCAATCTTGAGCTCAAATAGTTTTCCCAATAGATAATGCCTCCAAACTTATAAATCATACACAATTACCACAATTTTTAGGTCATGAGGGGCATAATTAATCTCATATGGATTTATTTTCATAGAATCATAGGTTACCACTAAACCATCTTGCATAATAATTCCTCCAATTCCATCCCTAGATGCATCAGTGATCACTAAGAATTGACCATTACAATCAAGAACTCTTCGCACTAGTGTTAAATTAAGCCTCCTTTTCAATACTTTAAAGTCTAACTCACTCTTATCTAACCAAATGAAAATTTGATTCTTCCACTAAAGAGAGGTAATTTGATTACTTATCTTATACAAAATTAGAATTAATTACTTGTAATATCTCACTAATCTCATGAAACTTCTTACCTCGTAAACAATATTTGGTGTCGGTTACACCATAATGGATCTACTAAAATACCATATATTAATATAATATGTCTTAAATACATCACTCTATTTTGAAAAAATGTACAATTAGATAATTTACCATATAATCCATACTTCTATAAACATTATAATACCAAATCTAGATGGTGCAAGTGTTCTTCCTCATCTTTGGAATAAATGAGGATGTCATCAAGAAATACCAACACAAAATCATCCAGGTAATCTTTGAAAACACTATTCATAAGATTCATAAATTTTACTAGATAATTTGTTATTCCAATTGGTAACACAGTGAAATCATAGTGCCCATATTGAGTCCTAAACATTATTTTAAGAATATCCTATTCATGGATCCTCAATTGGTGATAACCTACGCTAAGATCAATCTTGGAAACTATTTTTGCTCCTCTTATTTGTTCAAAGAGATCATAAATTCTTGGTAATTAATATCTATTCTTGATCATTACTTTATTCAACATCCTATAGTCTATACATAGGTGAAGAGTGTCATCCTTCTTCTTGATGAAGACAACTAGAACACCCCATAGTGACACACTTGGTCAAATCAGACCTTTTGAGAATAACTCCAAAAGTTGTGAATTTAATTTAACCAATTAATTGTTTTTCATTTTGTATGACACCTTAGACTATGGTTCTAATCCAAGTATGATATCTATCAAGAAATTAAACTTGTGCTTTTATATGGTAATCTTGGTAATTATTCTAGAAACACATCATAGAAGTTTCTAAAAAAAGGATAATTTTTGATAGATTTTTATTTATATTATTCTAGCTCATTTATCTTTAAAATAAATACCTAACATTCCTTATTTTGAGCATTTTTGAGTTGAATTATAGAAATCTACCTTGCTTCAAATCCCTTCTCTTGCCATAAATTTGTGTCTAATTTTTGAAATCATCTTGAACTCAACCTTATTTAGAAAATACTCAACCTTGGATTTTTTCTTCAAAATCTAATTTACTCCTAGGATCACATCATATGATCCTAATGGTGTTGTATAAATATATACTAATGTACTAAACTCAAGCAATCTAATATTTTATTTGACTAGACATTCTTAGCTTTGACCTTTGACTCATTCCCATACTATATTACCATAAATATAACCCTTATAGATAATTTAATTTACAATTATAAGATAAATAAAACATTTTCTAGCCCTTATATCAATCCAAATGGAAACTAGATGATTGAATAAAATACCTAACAATTTTATGTGTGAAGCTTGATACTTAACCTGTCAATTGTTAATAGTTGCATGAATCCAATACTACAACATACCTTGTTTGGAATTTGAACCCTTATTCTTCAATTTTTCTTGAGAACATTCTTGATAAAAATGGTGACCACAAAAAATTAAATAACCTCCAATTGGTCCTTTCTTCTCAGACTATTAATTTCCCTTGAAACCACCCTTAAAACCATTACCAAGTTTCCTATTCCTTGAACCATTGTTGAACTTGGCATTTTGATTCTTTCATTGACCCTTAGAATCTCCACTCCTTTACTTCCAATTCTTCTATTTAATATTTGGTTTAGAAATTATAAATTTATTTTTGAACTTATATTTGAATTTGGTAAGATTTTTCAATTTTTTTCTTTCTTGACCACCTTCTTGAACATTGATCCATGGTAGATGGAATGTGCACATATACTTCACAACCAATTTGAGGTTTCAATCCCATGATGAATTTATTGATTTTGAACCTCTCATCTACCTGATATTGAGGTATATACTTAACAAGCTTGATAAATTACTACCATTATTTGTTCACTAACAAATCCCTTTACTTAATATTCTAAAAATCCATAATATTTTGATCAAAGTATATTTGTAGAAACCATCATGACCTAAATAGTATCAAAAACTAATCTGAAGTAGTGGTGGTTGAGTTGAGGTTCATCTCAGGCTTCTTATATTCTCACTAATTTGTTAGTTCACCAACAAGTTGATAATCTCCCTAGACTTGTTTTGTGACTTTAGAATAATTTTGAATCTTGAAATACTTCTCTATTTATATCAACCATGCTTCAGATCCATCCCCATTAATAGTTCCATCAAACTTGGGTGGATTAACCTTTTTCATGTCACATGCCAACTCGATAGCTACTCAAGCTCTCACATCCTATGGCACCTCCTCATGCCTTTGATCTTGAAGATGTTCTTGGTCATTAGGATTATCTTTAGGTTCATCTTGAGCCTTCTCATCTTCATGTCCATACACTCCCTATTGTAGGGCCATGATTTGGTCCCTAGTCTCTTGCATGGTTATGAGGATTTGGTCCAACTTCACTACTTGCTTGTGATAAAATAATTTGGATCAATAGAGGGTTTGATATTCAAATTAACCTCACCTCCTAGTCTAAAACACACCATTATTCTTCTTCTTTATCAGGAGAATAAGTTTGCTTTATTAGACACATTAAGTCCTCAATTTTGAGCCTCAACTCTGATAACATAATGTAACAACTTCAATGGATTTTACCATAATATTGCATTTTAAAAAAAAATACACATATTCAACATATATATTTCACCATGAGAAACCTAACTAGTGATCTTTAACTAAATATATTAATTTAGTTAACCATATAGGTTATAGCTAGTCCATTTAGCTAAATATCACTATGAATAGATAATAAAATCATGACCAATACAAAAATAAATATTGCATATCATCTTAAATGAAATAGTACAAAATTTTCCATGACTAATATAACATTACAATGAATACTATATAAGTGTAATGTATAAATGTTACAATTTTTAGCACTGCATAATAATATCTCAAATGTTAAAACATAATACAAAGATCTTCTAAGTAGATTCTCTAAGATTCAACAGTATCAATATGTAATATCAAGTATATTAATTTAGTTTAGAGGGAGAGCATCATCCAAGTGCTTTTCCACACCAACAATAGACCATAGATCCCACACACTATCTCCCAAACAAGGGGATGGACTTCCCTTAACATATGGGTAGTAAATGATGATGTGGGAATCCAAAATAATAAACTAGAACCCATGTACTAAAGATATCTAATACATAATGTGTATAATAAAGAAATCCATTCTAATATGATATTGTACAAATATGAAAACTATATCAACATATGAAATGAAAATGTTTATCAAACAATAATTTGGCCAAAATTTTTAGTAGTAAATGATCTTTAGGATCAATCAAATTCATACACACCACTTGATTAGATTACACCTTATATTGAATTTTTGATGTTAATTATAATAGTGGAATCCATCCACTACTTAATTATGGTCATGAATGAAAGATTAAATAAAATAAATAATAATATAAAAACCAATAGATTTATTCATAATATTTCACTTTAGCTAATAAAAATTATACTAAGTACATAAATATCACAAATATTTATTTAATCCATCAAATTAAGTGAAATTAATCATATATCAAGTTTATTACAAATAATAAATAGACTTCAAAAATAGTCCTCAGTATAACATAGAATCTAAGTAATGATTATCTAGATCGCTTCTCACTTTAACCACTAAGGAACTTATAATATTTTTTCTCATTGAAACAATATTATAACATAGGATTAATAAATTGTTCATATTCCACATATAACAACAACCAGTCTAAAATATCTTAAATGTATTATATTTAAAATCTTAAACGCATTCTCTTCATGATTTTTATCCAAACATTAAAATATATAACAAGCATTTATTTACACAGTACATGGTAATAATGCACAACATAACTGCGTATATAAAATACATACATATATAAATGGTATAGTAAATCTTATTTAATACAGGTTTTAACTATATATTTTACCAATTCGTGTGTGTATTTTTCTATCTATATATACTTTTTCAAATGTTAAAATACCATTATAGTACAAAATAAATACCATTTTATATGTAGTATACTCCTACAATGACATCCGCTATTGAATGACTTAGAGTATTATATATACTCAATATATATGTATCCATATAATAAAATAGTCCCATAACTCTATCATAAATGAAATGAAACTCATATACTTGTTTTTATGAAATATATAGAATTTCATACACAGTATCATTCTACCAATTCCTTTTAAATCAAATATATTAACATAATCGATTAAAAATTGGCATTTCAACAAAATTCAAACACTTAGCTAACTATACCCAATCAGTTTACAAATTCGTAATAAAATGTAGTTCAAGTATAAAGTCTTTATGAATAACCATGTTTGATAAAATAATAACAACACATATTGATCAAATAAACTATATAATTATATAATTTAAATTGATGTACTAGTCCCTCTATTGACTAAGCAAAAGTTTTTTACAATTCAAGATAAATCTAAATGACACAATACATATTAACATCCACTTTTAATTCATAATCCATATACATTAGGAAAATAGTTTAAAACTTAACTTAGCCATATGGATTTTAAAAAATTGATTATATAACCTTGCATAAGGTCGATTGTATATCTGTAGTCATTTTATCATCAACTCATCCACATTACATAATAAGACTAACCAAAAGTTCCCAAATTTAAGCAAATATGCATAATATAGGGATTTATCTTATATCCAAGAGTATAAATTTATACTTCATTTATATATTCATTCTATACTAAAACTAGCATAATCCAAATGAAGCTAAACCCTCTAATTCACATTTATAGATAACATCTAAATGTATTGTATATGGCCATCTATCAAAGCTTAATAGTTTTAAAATTCAAGGTTATATCTAAATGTATATGTACACAATCACCCTTTATAACATTAAGAATCAAGTTATAGGAATAAATTTATACATGTATACACACATACACACACACACACACACACACACACACACACACACACACACACACACACACACACACACACACACACATATACAAATATATATATATATATATATATATATATATATATATATATATATTTTGTATGTGTGTGTATATATATACGTGTATATATATATAACTAATTTGTTTTACCCATATATACCTATATATCTATGTATATATTCACAAGCCCACTTTTGTATAATGAAATTCATATTTTATATCTAAAGTCCAAAATAAGTGTATATATCATCAAACCCATAAGTTGTCCAAATTTTCAATCCTTATTATAAATAACCAAAATGAATATATATAAACTAATTTGAATATATAAGCTCAAGCCACAATGTATATATCCATCAAGTATAACTTCCTAATATAAATCTATGGTAATTCTATGGCTTTACCCAAAAACCCTTAGGTTACTTTGAGTTGAATGTGGCATTCTATGGAGGCTGATCTTTCCACATGGATCCACATATAACCCATTTTTTCTAGATTCAATCAGAGAAACAAGTAACCAAAACATATTTAGAAAAATCTATTCATTATTTCACATTATAATTTTAATTACAAAACTAACCTGGTAAATGTATGAATGCCAAGAATTCGTGTAATAATATTTTCTCCTTTCTTCACTACCACCTTCTTCTCTTTCTACAAATTTATCCTCTTTATCATGTACCATCCCATACACAACACCTAATGTATTATTTTTATTATTTTTCATTATCTTACTCTCCCCCCATTAACTGCCACTTCAACTAACTGTATAAATTCATGCAATAATTTATCAACAAATTTCCATAGTTTGTCACCATGAAAACACATTAACCTCCATATTTTCCTCTAAAATAATGCTTAAATGAAGTTAATGGGTGATTAATAACACTAATCATCTTGATTATTCTATTGAATCCCATAAAAAAACATTTTATATTATTTATAAAATTTTAATGACAATGACTTAACAAACAATCATCGATCAACTAAATATTAAATCATATACTCTCCAATGTTTATTCCATGCAAATTATATCAACTAGTAAATGATTAATGTATTCCCATGCAATAAAAATTAACCTAATATAATAAAATAATTATTATAATACATGACAATACTCTTAGGTATTAAAATATTATAATTCAATTTTACTATGCTATCCACTAACATACATAGAAAATACAATGATTTATTGAAATCATTTAAAAATTAAAAACAGTGTATTCATATATATTAAAATCAAACTTTGGGTCAAAAGCTAATCATATTTATCTTTCAACATGATAATATAATATCATAATAATAATCTTTCATTATTATTATGTAAACCTTATAAATGAATAACAATAATGGAATATGTCATCATATCGTAACACTATGCATCTATACTTAACAATACAATAAGTTATGTAAAACATAACCAAATTCACTCATTTAGTCAAATAATTGTATTATATAAGATAATATAGTATAATCACAAGACTAGTGAAATCACTAAATGAAATACTAGGATCATCATCAAAAATCAATATCATAAAAATCACCTATAAGAAAAGTACACAAAACATGCTATGTTATCTACATTAAACAATTAATTATGAAACATGATATACTAAGGGGTGTGTGTAAGGGTTTTTGGATTTGTTATTTATCATCCACCAATGTCTCTATCTAAACCACCATCTCTGATTATACTCTCCCTTTGTCACACTCATAAGGAAGAATCTATCATGCATCTACCTCATAATAATGAAGGTAGTTATCTTGAAACATCATTATATTCATCAAATAATGTTATACATCTAACAAACATGATCATAATATATAGAATATAAAAGTATTGCTAACTCATAGAAAACTAATCATGTAAATTAAGTAACACAAATTATTCCATAATCAACATATGTCATTAAGCTTAGTCAAATATTATCTAATCAATTAAATAAACATAATAATCCATAGCTTAAATAGGTTATTTAGCTTAGAGAGAAATCAGGATGTGACACTAGTGTCACTATATAAAGGGTTCATTTTATAATTATTTCAAAGAATATTTTGGTAGAGGTGGCATCTACCAAATATGACATCATGTAAAAATTGTCTCATTTTATTAATCTTGATACTTCATGTTTAATATTTAGTTAATGATATTACCCAATGCTATAATCTTCTTCTTGTTGATGATCTTAGATACGAGGGACACCCAATCCTTATTGACATGATATATGTTAGGAAGTTCATATAATTTTTTCATCAAATCCATCTTGATTCCAAATCCTAGTCTAAATTAGTAGATAGGGATGTTGTAAACATTCTCCTTATTGACCCAATTCTTAGGTATTTATGCCCAATCCTTTAATACTTTATAGAGGTTTTTTGGGTGATCTCTTAAGATAGAACCTCATAATTTTATATTAGATATGTGGAAACATAATGCCTTATTTTATTTTCATGGAAAACCTTGAAGCTTAAAGTTTCTATAGGTACCCTGTAGAAGAAACTAGTAGTTGTTACGAGTAGCCTATAGAAGAAACTTATAATTGCTATAGGTAGACTATAGATAAAACCTGTAGTGGCTATGGGAAACCTATAGGTGAAAACATGCATTTTCTATGGGTAACCTATAGGTGAAGATTGTAGTTTATATAAGAAGTCTATAGATGAAACCTATAGTTGTTGTAGGAAACTTGTAGGTGAAGACTACAATTGCTACAAGTAGTCTATAGATAAAAACCTATAGGTGAAGACTATATTTTCTATGAGTAGCCTGTAGATGAAACCAGTAGTGGCTACAAGAAACCTATAGGTGAAAACTTGTAGTTATTATGGGCAGCCTATAGATGAAGCCTATAGCTGCTATGGGCAACTTAAAAATAGAAAGCCTACAACTTGATTGGTACTATGGGCTTCTATATACAAGTGTGTTGTTATAAATTAATATAAGGTTATAAGGGGGATTAATGGTCTATATCAGTTTAAAAGTTCTAATTTGTAAAAAGGTATATTTTTGGTCTATACGTAATTAGATCCTACTATAGAATTACTATTTTAGATAAGCATCAGATATTTCATATTTATGTATCATTTTAGATCTATACTTATTTTTCAAGGAGGTTGTAATAGATTGTAACTGTAGATTAGATTTATACTTCCTTATTTTGTAAAGAAATTGTAATAGATTGTAACTGTAGGATGTTAGAATAGATTTGTACTTCCTTATTTTGTAAGGAAGTTGTAACATATTGTAACTATAGGAAGTTAGAATATATTTTATACTTATTAATTTGTAGTGATAATTCCTTTAAAAGTGGGAAAAGAGGTAGAACAAATATGTATTTGTGAATTATAGATTAAAAAAAGGCGAGAATGTAATTGTGTAGTAATTGAAAGAAAGAGAAAATTTATCTTCAAATAAGGTGTTACCAGAATTCTCTGATATAGAAACTGAGGGGTAGGAAGTGCTAGGCACTTGTATAAATTCCTTTAGAAGTTTGAATAGAATAATTTCCAAGACTCTTGGTGGATGTAGCCCAACATTTAGGTGAACCACGTTAAATATTGTGTTAGTATGTTTGTATGTTGTTTTTTAGCATCTCTTAATTCTCTATTTTTTGCATGTATTTATTATTCCACATTTATTTGTTTAACTTGCAGGAAAACATTTAGATTATTTTTAATAAATGGGTTAAAAAGTAGATTTTGATATATATTTGTAAACTCGATTATTCTGATCTAGGCAATTGAGTAATATTGTATGTAATAAAATCTTGAATTTTTTTGTATTTAACCCAACAAGTGGTATCGGAGCCATCTTTGTGTGGTTTTGTGTACTATTTTGCAAGTTTTAAATCTCTACAAGATCTCAGACTTAGAGTAATATCTTCTCAACTAGAAGATCTTGAAAAATGGTGGATGATGGAAGAAGAGTGGTTGATAAGTTTAATTGATAGAATTTTATTATATAGAAGATGCAGATGATTGACTATCTATATCAAAATGACCTCTATCTATTAGTTGATGGAAAGGCAAAAGGACAAGGAAAGAGAATAAATGAGAAATGGAATGTCTTGGATAGAAAGGCTTTGGGATCCATAAGGCTCTTCTTGGGAGGAAGTGTTTCCTCTAATATATATGAATAAAATACTATAGAAGAACTTATGACCACCTTATGTAAGTTGTATGAGATGCCTTCACCAACAAACAAGGTGTATCTAATGAAGAGGTTATTCAACTTGAAAATGAATGAGAATTCAAGTGTATTTGAACATATAAATTATTACAATACTATTACAAATTAATTGACTTCTTTGAAAGTGAAACTAGATGAATAAGTCAAGGTCTTGTTGTTACTATGTTTCATTTTTGAATATTGGAATAATATTTTGATGGCTATGAGTAACAATGTGTTTGGGAGCAATACTCTTAAAATGGAGGATGTTGTTAGTGTCATAATCTCTAATGAAATGGAAGAAAGAAATATGGTGAGACTTCAATAATGAATGAGCTAAATGTTAAATATAGAGGGAGACAAAAGAATAGATAGAGGAGCAAGAGCCATAGATCAAAAGGAATATCTTTATCTTCCAAAAATAGATCCAAGTCAAAATGAAGAAGTGTTGTATGCTAGAACTGTGGAAAATTTGGACATATGAGAAAGTAATGTTGGGCTCCTAAAAATAATCACAAGGAAAAACAAAATAATGATAATAACCAGGATGCGAATATTGCCTCATCTGATACTACTACTGTGCATCAAGATGTTTTAGTTTTGTCATGTGATACAAAGGTTAAGTCATGGGTGATTGACTCAGGGGTACATTTTCATGCTAATTTCAATCCCAAGTATTTTACAACCTATTTAAGTGGAAAGTTTGGCCAAGTTTTCTTAAGATACAATGAACCATGTGATATTGTTGGCAAAGGGTCAGTAAAGATCAAGCTATAGATTGGAAATGAATGGATACTCAAAGAAGTAAGACACCAAGTCTTACCAAAAATATTATTTCTATAGGGTCAATTGGTAGAAGATGAATGCACTATTACTTTCAATGTATAGTCTTGGAAGGTAAAAAAAGGTAATCTTGTTGTATCTAAAGGGAAAAAGAAAGACACACTTCATTTGAGTAATTACACTATTGATTTTAATACTGCAGTAGTTTCTACGTCTGATCTACAAACTAATTTATGGAATTCAAGATTGGCTCATATGAGTCAGAAAGGTATGAGAATTTCACATAAGAAATGGAAGTTATTAAACATAAAGTTTATTAATTTAGATTTATGTGAACATTGCATTTTTGGTAAATAAAAGAAAGTTTATTTTTTAAAGGTTAGGCTTGAAAGAAAACAAAATAAATTAGAATTGGTACATTCTGATGTTTGGGGACCAGCCCCTATATAATCATTAGGAGGATCAAATTATTATGTTACATTTGTGGATAATGCAAATCGTAAGTTATGGGTTTTTTGTATCTAAAATAAGCTTGATGTATTTGGAACCTTTAAATTAGGAGATCCCTTGTAGAAAATGAGTCAGGCATGAAGTGAAAATGCTTAAGATCTCATAATGGAGGTAAATACATCTCAAAAGGATTTTGGAAATACTATGCATAAGAAAGAATTCAAAAAGAAGTAACAGTGCCTTAGACTCCTCAATATAATAGGGTAAGTGAGATAATCAAGAAAACACTTATGGAGAGAACTAGAAGCATGAGACTCCATGCTAGTTTTCCCCTACTTTTTGGGTAGAAGTATTTCATACAACTATTTATTTGATTAACAGGGGACTATCTAGTTCTTTAAATGGTGAGATTCCTGAGGAAGCTTGCACAAGTAAAAGTGTTTCCTATTCTCATTTAATTTTTTTTGGATATGAAGCATTTGTTCACATTGATATAAAAAATAGACATAAGTTGGATGCTAAATTGATGAGATGCACTTTCATTGGATATGGTGATAGCTCATTTGGTTATCATTTATGGTGTTTAGATGATAGAAATATTGTGAGATCACGTGATGTGATCTTTAATAAAAGTGTGATGTATAGCGATCAAATTATAGAAAAGAAAGTGGAAAGTCTACTTGGTAAATAAAATCTTGTCATACCTCAAAGTGTATTAGGATAAAGAAAAGAGAACTTATATAATATTCCATTTACCTCTACATAATTAGAGAATGGGAATAGGGTCATGAATGACCCAATGGAGTCTTCTGAGAATATTGGGCCAAGATAAGCTCAAAGTGAACTAGTGACACCTGTGGTAAGGAGGTCAACAAGAGTAATTAAACCTCTTGGTATATATTCTCTATCTTTATTTTATTTATTACTAACTGACATTAGGGAGAATGAATAATTTATAAAAGCTAAGCAAGGCAAAGATTGTGTGTAATGAGAAAAAGGCATGAAAGTAGAATCGGATGCCTTGAAACACAATAAAACATGGGAATTGGTGGATTTTCCACTTGATAAGAAATCATGACAAAATAAATTGGTTTTAAATTTAAAGGAAGATGAGAGTGGGTAGAAAGCATACAAAGAAAGGATTTTTGTTAAATGTTTTGCACAAAAGGTTACAATTGATTACCTAGAGGTATTTTCTCCTATTGTCAAAATTACCTCAATAAGAACTATATTAAGTATTATTGCCTCTAATAGTATTATATTAGAATATATGGATGTGAATAAAACACTCTTACATGGATATTTAGAAGATGAAATCTACATGAAGCAACCAAAAGGTTTTGAGGTAAAGGGGAAAGAAAGAAAGGTTTGTAAATTACTGAAAAGTTTATATGGTTTAAAAGATGCAACTAGGAAATGGTACCTAAGGTTTGATAATTTCATATTGGAGCATGGATATGCTCATAATAATAGTGCTCATTGTGTTTATAGTAAAACATTTGAAAATGATGAATTCATTATTCTTATAATTTATGTTGATGACATGTTGTTGTGTGGAGCTAACATGTAGAGAATAAGTGAATTGAAGAAATTTATTTCTTCAGAGTTTGCCATGAAGGATCTTGGAAAAACCAAGAAAACTCTTGGAATGAGAATTGATAGAGATATATTGGGTAATAAACTAACTTTAACTCAATCTGAATATATTGAAAAGGTGTTATTAAGATCTAATATGCAAAACTATAAATCTATTTCTACACCTTTAGTTGGCCACTTCAAGTTGAATAAGACATAATATCCTAAGTCAAAAGAGGAGAACGATTATATGGAGAAGGTGTCATATGTTTCAACTGTGGGTAGTTTAATGTATGCTATAATTTTCACTCATCTAAACATATCCCAAGTAGTGGGAGTAGTGACTAGGTTCATGAGTAACCTTGGTAAGCAACACTAGTTAGCACTTCATTGGATTTTAAAATATTTGTGTGGAACCTCTAGTATGTGTTTATATTTTGAAGGTTCTAATAGTGGGTTACAAGGTTTTATGGAAAATGACATGGTAGGCAATTTGGATGGTAGAAGATCTACCACTAGCTATATTTTCACTGTCAGAGGTACTAAAATCTTGTGGGTTTATAAGTTGTAGAAAGTTGTTGCACTTTCTAACATTGAGGTTAAATATATTGCTTGTATTGAAGCAAGTAAATAATTTTTATGGTTAAGAAATTTTTTGGAGGATTTGGGAGTGAAGAAATATGGGTACACTCTATATTCTAATAGCCAAAGTGATATTCACTTGGATAAAAAATCTACTTTTCATATTAGGATAAAACACATAGATATTTGTTACCACTTCATATGTACAATTTTACAAAGTGGGAAGTTCAAGCTCAAGAAGATTCACTCAGAGGAGAATCCTATAGATATGCATACTAAGGTAATTGCAATAGTAAAGTTGAGGGCACACTCAACTTGTATGGGACATCCAGCATGAGCTTCAAGAAGAAGAAATCAGTAGTTCTAAGTTTAAGTGGGAGGTTACAGTAGTTGGTGTTGCAGCCTTATGTCTCCAAGTGGGTGATTATTAGAGATGTGGAAACATAATGCCTCATTTTTTTAAATGGAAAAGAATGAAACCTAAAATTTTTATGGGTAGCCTATAAAATAAACCTGTATATGCTATGGGCAACCTATAGAAGAAACCTATAGTTGTTGTGGGCAGCCTATAAATGAAACCTATAGTTGTTGTATGCAACCTATAGGTGAAAACCTATAGTTTATAGGGGCAACCTGTAGGTGAAGACTACAGTTGATATAGGTATTCTATAGATGAAACAATTAGTTGATGTAGGGAACCTGTAGGTGAAGATTATAGTTGCTACATGTAGCCTATAGATAAAAACCTATACTTTATATGGACAACTTATAGGTGAAGACTACAATTGTTTTAGGTATGTTATAGATGAAACCTATAGTGGCTATGAGAAATTTATAGGTGAAAACTTATAGTTACTATAGGCATCCTATAGATGAAGCCTGCCATTGCTATGACCAACTTGAAAATAAAACTCTTGTAACTTGATTGGTGTTATGGGCTTCTATATATAAGTGTGATGTTATAAATTGATAGAAGGTTTTAACTGGATTAATAGTATATATAAGTTTGAAAGTTTTGATTTGTATAAAGATTTATTTTGGGTATATACATAATTCGATCCTACTATAGAATTATTATTTCAAATAAGCATTAGATATTCCATATTTTTATATCATTTCAGATCTGTACTTCCTTATTTTGTAAAGAAGTTATAATAGATTGTAATCATAGATCATATCTATACTTCCTTATTTTGCAAGGAAGTTGTAACAGATTGTAACTGTAGCAAGTTAGAACATATTTGTACTTCCTTATTTTTCAAGGAAGTTGTAATAGATTATAACTGTAGGAAGTTAGAATAGATTTTTTTACTTCTTTATTTTTAGTAATCATAAATTTAAAAGTGGTAAAAGAGGTAGAACAAGTATATAATTATGAATTTTATATTTAAAAAGGTGAGAATGTAGCTGCATAGTATTTGATAGAAAGAGAAAATTTATTTTCAAACAATGTGTTTCTAGTGCTATGATATAGATACTGAGGGGTAGGAAGTGTTAGGAACTTGTATAAATTCTTTTGGATATTTGAATAGAACAATTTCTAAGTTTATTAGTGAACATAGCCCAAAATTTAGGTCAACCATGTTAAATATTGTGTCAGTAATTTTGTATGTTTTTTTAAACATCTCTTATTTCTCTATTTTCTACATGTATTTATTATTCCACATTTAATTGTTTAACTTTCAAGTACACATTTAGATTATTTAAAATCTATTGGTTACAAAGTAGATTTTGATATAGATTTGTAAACTTAATTATTTTGATCTAGATAATTGAGTAATACTGTATGTAATAAAATATTGACACTTTTTATATTTAACCCAACATTTTATATAGTTGATAGATGTGAATTTTAAAATATCCCTCATAAAAAATTCTAACCATAAATGAGATTTTTTTATTATTCTTGAATGACAATGTGAAATCATCCAAGTATTGAGTTATGACAAAGAAACTATAAAACAATTCAATAATGGAAATACCTCTTGCTTGGAAGAAATTTAGTGGAATCCAACTTGTTTCATTGCTAACATATCATATGCATAATTATAATCCTTAGAGGTATGTCATTTTTCATCAATAATTGTCCTAAAGGGACCATTTCAAATAATTTGTACTTATTACTAGTCCAACTCAAAATAAAACTATTAGAAATAAGTTTAAATTATTCAAATTTTTATATTTTAATTCCTCTCCTATGCATTATATGGGGAATAAAAATAAATTATTACCATAACCCTATTATAGTTTATTTGAAATATATGAAAATTATTCTTTTTTTAACATTCTCTCTTGTCTAGTTTGGAGTCCATAGTTCCATATTATCTAAAATAGTACTTATAACCCTAATTAATTAATTAATCATGTATTGCACTATAATGTTTAAACCTCATCCCTAGGGCATCATTTGATGAATTGAGTTTTTGTGAGCACTTGGTTATTATCATGTGATAATAGATAAGATTCCATGATTATGTGGAAATCAATTATTTTGTGGTCTATCTATACCGTTCATTCTAAATCAATGATAGGCTCTTTAAAATTTTGAGTGTTCTTTTTAGGATGCTTGATTTTAGTAGATTTTTTTTGACATTGATGGTAATCAAATGAATTGATCATCTATTTTTTTGTGCCTACTTTACATAATTGAATGATGAAGTGTAATTTTAGCTCATGTAGGTTTAATTCTAAGGTGTCTCTTTTTATTCATTTGAAATCCTTTTCCATTTTAATTTGATTTAATAATATCTTTCATGGGTTCATGAAGTAATCATAGGCCATACATGTGTCCTTGTTTTTCCCACTATATAAGATATTTTAAATTGAGTTAATGCATGAGTTTTTATAGGTGGGACACATGTCTCTTTATAACTAGTTTAGGGCCTCACCATTATTTTTCTATGTTGTCTTTGTAACTATGAGGTGTGTGGGTATCGGCATGATGACACATGTCCTATTGTGATTTATTTGTAGCCTCATATAGTCAAGTATGATAGTTTTATAAATAATTAATATGGAAAAGGAAATGACATGGTTACATGTGGAACCTTTAAATTGGGTTGTTGATTTTCCATTCTCAATTTTGGTGAACAAAAATATATAAACTATTAGGATGTGAGAGTGTGAAAACATGATAAGTGGTAGTTAATGACTGTATTAGGATCCTCACAATTTTTAATTTCCATAAGTTCAAAAGTGAGTTTTCAAAATATGTGAATATGTGACATGTGTCACTAAGGGAGGGTTCATGGCATACTTCAAATGGATTTTAGCCTTACATTCAAATAGATTGATGCATAAACTATGTGGAAAGTAAATAATGTGTACCGAGTAAGGATATGCCATATGTCATATTATGATAGTCTCAAATTCTTGTAATCCTTAAAAATAGTGCAAAGGAATACAAAATCCATATTAGAATGTGAAAATTCCTACACAGATAAAATCATAAGTTGATAATTAAACAATTAAAATTCAACCTAGTAAAATATAATCAGGTGTTGTGATAAAATGAAAAAATATATCATAAAACTAATTTTGAAGCCTCACAAATTTTGTAGCATGAATTTCATACAAATAATGCAAAAATTAATGAAGGGGAAACAATTTTTGGCCATACTTGCATGAATAATTTTAATAAAGACCTATTTTATCTATAAATAGATATCTTAAATTCCTTAATTAAATAATCATTTGGTCCACATTTTAATAATACCAGAAATATCATTAAATAAAATAAATATATTTAAAATCATTGTCATATAGAATCCTAAATTTTGAAAAATTATTGAGGACATGAAGTTGGTCTTTTTTTAGAAAATAATAAGGTGTGTTGGTCACAAAAAATGGAAAAATTGTGGGGAAAACACTATTTTAGTGTTTAGAATATAGAATTCTTGGTTTTATCTTAGACAACTCAAAGAGGCCATGCATAAATATTCATATTATCAAATTAAATTGAAATATTCAATCAGTTTTAGCACATAGCATACTAATTTTTGATACATTTAATAAGTCAAATGTGTGTGAAGAGTGATTCATATACTTTACCTCTAATGTTTTTTTGATATTGTATATCAATAATATTATGATTTAAAATTCTAAAGGTTATTTCATTGTATTAAATGATTGTATAGGAATAACAAGAATTTGAGATTGCTCTGCTACTAGCCAAGTATCCATATCCCCAATAGAGGTTGTTTTAGTTCCACTCTAGGACTTACTTCATTTCCTTCTAGGCATTTATGTCCCTGATGGAGGTTACCCAAATCACCCCTTATTAATTCAAATGGGTTGGGAACCAATATATCCGATGTATAATGGTTGGCTAAAAAATATTATTATAAATGATTTCTCTATTATTATTTCATAGACCCCTAGGTAAATTTTATCATGATGAAGTGTAGTGTTTAATTATTTTTAACAATAAAAAAATTCTTAATTCATGTGATAATAATTAAAACAAGCATCCCATTTTATATAGAAAACATGAAATAGTCTTCCATGGTACTTGATGTCTAATATATAATCAAATTTCATAACTTTTCAACTCCCATAGTGAATTCATTGTTTCTTCACCCAATTTTAAATTTTCCATGGGCTTCAATTCCATGGTTCCAATGAGGTTGAACTCAACCAATGAAAAATTTATGAGGTAATTAGAAAGTATCTTCAATTCCACTTTTTTACATTCCTTAAACCACTTATTTAAAACAAGAATAGACAAAAAATTAATAGCCAAAACCAAAATAATAAAAGAAATTAAAATGGAGAAAATAAATATTCAAAAATGGAATGAAACTAATATAATTTTACTCTAAAATTAGACTAATCCCAAACTTAAAATTATGATCTTTTCATAATGGATGAGGATGGGATAGTTAAGAAGTAGTGCTATAGGAACTTACCATTCACTAGTATAGCTAGATATTTCACTTTCAAGTCCTTCAATTTAAACATGTTGTGTCCTAGAATTTGTGAAATGTGATATAGACCTATCCAAATGGGATCTAACTTAGCATATTATCTTATTTTCTCATGTGCCTTATCCCAAACTAGGTCAAGTCTAGAATTTTGAAACTCTTGATATTTGACATTTTATAAAACCATATCTTTACTATATCCTAATATTTTCTTGATGTTTATAAATGTTTCATCCCATACATCTTCCATATGGAGGATATTTAATCGTCGTAATTATATGCAATTATCTTGTCCCATGTATTGTGATATGAATTGATATGTATCAATATTTAATGTAATGGGGAATATTGGTCCTACATATATATGAGGAGCAATGGACATGCTTTCAAATCATGATTATGTTTGCTTCCATCAACCATGGTGCATACCTCAGTTATAAATCCTAATTTCTTGGTTTGTCTACAATAGACTTATTGATGGCATAGATGGTTTTTTTATTTGTTAATTCTATAAATTTAATCCATTTAGGGTAATAGTATTAATATAACTTCAATGTGATCTTATTTCCATAATTCCATTTTATAAATTGAACCAATCAGAATACAAGTCAATAATCATAGATAATAGAGAAATGAGTACCAAACCTCATGACAATATTTTATTAGAACATGATCACTTGTCAACTATGTTGCCTTTGGCTTCTATTAATTTGGCCCATATATGTAATAATTAGTATCTATAATAAAAAAAATTATTTCTGAGTGGAGTTACAGTTGAGGACACCAATGAAATGGATTCCCCACTAAGTGAATGGTCTGATTTAAACCACATGATACAAAGGCATGGTTGCATGTATTTAAAAACATTTAAATATGATATGTAATGAATGTAATACATAATAGTACCTATAATTTAAATGATGTCAAATCATATGGATCAATGAACATATTTACATAATTATTTAACATGGGAAAACTTTAAGAGGTAAAAATACCTACAAAGATGATATTTATATAAGTAAAAAAACTCTACATAGTAGTAAAAGGTCTTCTTACTTATTTATTATTCAAATTAACTTTCACACAGCCTTTCTAAAATATTTCCCACATGTAAATATTAAATTAACTAACTTCACATCAAGGTTCCTAAATTACGAATGTGTATTTTAAAATAGGGATAAAATCCTATTTATTAAGTGGATGAAGGGAGGTGATTGTTGTAACCAATGAGTCAGACCATCTCGAGAATAATTTAATTTAATTAGTAAATAATAAACCATAGTGTTTTATTATTTGTTTACCCTAGGTTTCATCTTATGTTAATAAATAATAAATTATTATTATTTTATTATACACCAAAGCATGCTAAGCGTCTAAAATATCCCACTTATACATTAAATTTTATAACACTCCCCCTTAATGCTAAGTGGGGATATATGTCATAGTCACCTTAATATATAAATTATAAACTGTACACTATTGAAGGATTTAAAATCCTTCATCATGATAAACATCACTAAAAAAGAATTATAATCCATAAAATACTATATATTAAGCCTAGGTTAGCATGATCATGGGACTATATCTCATAGCTTCTCATGAATATTCATCTAAGCATTTGAGGATCCTGCTTCAAAAATAGAAAAGGAACATTTAGTTCAGGATTCATATCATGCAATGGAAACTAGAGAACAAGTAAAGGATGATCTTATCCACAACGAAAACCCTATTGAAACTAAAAAACATAAAAGAATGGAAAGGGAGGATCATACTGAAAAGGATGAAGACAATCTAAAAGAGAACACAAAAGATTTAAGTGACGTATGGTAGAAAGACAGGAGGCATCCCTTTATGAATTTGGCCAAATGCAAAGCAGATGCTATCCTTCAAGTTGACTCATGGATGTATAAGGAAATAATGGGCCTCAAGAAGAAAATGGAAATAATGGAACATAATCAGGAAGCTAATCGAATCGAAATCAATAATTTGGAAATGTAGATGAGGGATATTCCCATCAAACTTAAAGACTATGAGAAAAATCTAAGAAGGCTCATTAAGGAAAGCAAAATGAAGATGGAGGAGGTTACTTCTAGCATATGTGTAGCTACTGCAAACATTGGAAAATGAGCAAATGAGGAAATAAAATCTTTGGAGGGGCCTAGTAAGAGGACCAGATAGAGCTCAAGGAAGAAAGCAATGCAAGAGGTTGCTACATCAACGGTAATATCTATACATGACACTGCGGTGATTAGAAAGGAAGCAGTGAAGATGATCCTAGAATTAGAAGAATAGGATCTTTTTGCTCTTACAGTCCTAGTCCTTTTAGTTGGATGTTATAATTGGTTCCATTTTTTGGTTCTTCATTCTCTTTTCATACTTGAGTTTTTAGGTCTCTGTAAAACCTGGGGTTTATCTTTTGATGATCTTGAATTGTGGCTTTAGGTCCCTATAAAACCTATTTTTGATTCTACTCAGTAGTAGGTGTTAGGTTTGTTTCACCTATGGACTTTATTGTTATATCCTTCTTCCTTTGTTTCAGGGTTTTGGTGTCCCTTCAAAACCTATTTTTACCTTAATCTAAAACATAATAACCTTCATTACAATATGATTTTTATGAATTGGGGTAAAAAATTAAAATTTTCACATAAATTTAATCAAATCATATAACTTGCACACAAATTTTACAATGATTTACAATCAGAATAAGTATAGAGAATAAGAAGGAACCCATGTCTATTAGGAAGTGGCATTGTCATGCAAACTTTCCTTCAATGGGAACTCTAAGAGTCATATCATTTCATAAAATAGACAAAAATTAGTAGCACCAAGGGGTTTTGTGAATATATATATCATATATTGATCTGTAGGAATAAATTACATATCAATATAACGATTGAGGAATTTATCTTAGATAAAATGCACATGAACTAAATATGTATAATTTTTTAGTGTTTCATTGTATTCTTTTCCTAGATCTATATGACTTTGGTTATCACAATAAATGGTGGTACTTTAAGAAACATGAAAGTAAAATCATCCTAACAAAGTTTATAGGTGCATGGCTTATTTAGTATCTTCCATAGCACTTATGTACTCTAATTTTGTAGAAGAGATAGAAACAATCAGGTGTTTTTTGCTACTTTAAGTGATAACACATGAATCAAACTTAAACACATATCTATAAGTATATTTGTAATAAATAGTATCACCATCATGGTAAACATCATAATAACCATATAAATTATTATTATTAATGGAATAATAAAATAAACCCAAATTTATAGTTACTTTAATATACTTAATTATTCTTTCTTAATTTCCAATGATATAAATATGAATCCTACATAAAGCTATAAAAAACAACAATAAAATATGAAAAATCTATCCTAGTAATGGTTAGATAAATCAAACTACCAAAAATTTATCTATACAAAGAAGGGATATCTTTTTTGCATGTAAGTTTTAGATAAAGTTTAACATGAACTTAAATAGGAGTAGATATAAACTTACTATTACATGATCAATTCACACCCTTGGAGAGGGTTGTTTAGGCTCTCTCCAACTGAGCTCATAAAATTGGGATAACCCTAGGTTATGGGTCACTTATGTTGGGGTTAAACCTTTGGAGTAGGCCTGATTCCTCTTTGATGTTGACCTAAAACTAAGACTAAGCCTAATGCTTCATGGGAAAAGAGTTAGAAAGAGAGTACGGGATCTTATGAAATTTAATTGGGTGATACACCAAACTTAAAAGAGAACTCCCATAAGCTTCAAACACATACTAGATCAACAAAGAATAGTACCAGCTTGCATAACCTTAAGATCAAGCGAGTTTACATAAGTATTTCATAGGATAGGTTTAGAGTAGAAAAATAACCTAGACCTACAAGCATAAATTAAAATCATCTAAACAAATTCATAAAAGGAGGACTCTGATTGAGGAAGATTTTCCTTCACATAATGCCATAGTGCATAAGTAGTCAAATAAATATTCAAGGTAAAATATAGGAAAAGAAAGTCATATTATATTAAGAGTTAGTTATTACAAATTCTTGATAGGATCAAGCCTAATAAAGATAAGGATACTTTGTAGTATCTCAAACAATGTCCCATCTCTCCAATAAAATATAATACCTAAAGTCCTTAAGAGATATTTTTAAAATGAAAAGAAAGTGCTCATATAGGTGGGGGGGAAGAGGAAAGTAAAAGCATGTTGTTCCTGATCATTAATGAGTTTTCATCTCTAAGATATGTTTCACTAGTCTTTTGGTACAATCAAAATAGGTCATTATGAACAAGATATTTGTGATTTTCTTAAAACCCTCTAAATCATTCAATTTTGTGTAGGCTATCTAAGGATATAGGTGAAAACAAATCTAAGGATATCAATTTTACTATAGTTTTACATATAGGTGTTATTTTTTTCAATGCTAGGTATTTAGCCCAATCTACATCAAGCTTCTTTCCTTGCTTCCTCTACCAACTCAGGGTGGACTCAAATTCAGGTTATTTGGCTCTACTTGCTGAGTTAGGTCCATTTTAATTTATTGACTTTCATCAAACATATTGTATCATCTCCCTTAATATTGGCCATTGAAACTAATTTGGTTTATTCACCCATTTTGACTTATTTCTCTTTGTTAGATCTTGAGATATGATTAAATATAGATCATATATCATCTAGGACCCACCACCCTGAGCTCAAACTCTCATTAGTTCATAGGATTCGCTAACCATTTGACCTACATCTTACCCATAGATATCTTTGGCATGCTTAAATTCACACCATTAAATTTTATTACGTCCACTATTTGAATTATAATGTCTATTTCCCAAAGCTTGAAATTGATGTTCACACGAACATCTGCCATTTATAACCAACTTTGAAATTTTATAACTTGAAGCACAAATATCATCAAGGCACCAAATTTGTAGAGAATGGAATTAAAGCTAAAGGGAAAAAACCTTTTTGTTCTGATATCCATTCAATATTTACACATGTGTTTCTCAAGTGTTGAATTCAATTGACTCATTTTATCCTGGATGACGTCTTGACAGTAGTCTAGCCTAAAATGTCTAAGTATGGAAACTTAGTAAATTCTGCATCAGGATCTAACTTTGCCCAAGCATATCTTCCATTGAAATATAGTGTGTGAGTTGAAACTCATTGTATATAAGCTTGGGAATAATGTGAATAAATCCATGTGGCTAATTATCTTTGACTTGTCCACATGTGTGAGATATAGCAACTTCAACATAGTCACTCAAATTTATATCCAAATGTCTAGGTAAGGCCTAGATGATAGGTTGGCCATATGAATACCATACCCCTCCATTCTTATCTTGGGAATTTTTGACAATCCATAGAGTGTTTTCAACCTTGGACCTATCCTTAAAAATTGATGAATTACACTTTTAAGTGAACTTAAAGTGTCTTAAAAGCTTCGTGAGTTTCATGATCTCACTGGTCCACCCCGTCCATCTAGAACTTTTTTTGGCTATTTGAGTATTTTATCAATCATAAACTCTACCTATTACTCTACATTGGGACCATTAAAAACTAATCACATGTTTGGTATGTGGGAAAAATGGCCTACATATTTAGCGACTCATAGGGAAGCATGCCTGCTATGCTTGAGAACATAATTCATTTACTAGTTTGATCCATTAGGCATGGATTCAATCCTCTATAATTGAGTTGATCATGAAGATTATGTAAGGTCACCTCTTAAAAAACAAGGACCAAAACAAAATAACAAGGGCTTATGCACGCAGGAAAATACAAGAAAGAAAAACAACTAACCTACTAAACAAAATGTCCACAAAATCACTTAGAGAAAAGGATAAAACCTATTCTAAATTATATACAAGGTTTAAATTTTACAAGTACTTCCACCTGGATCAAATGGAAAGTATTTGGAATCACTTAATTTTGGTGAACCAAGCTAGAAAATGCCTTGATTTTGAGAGCTTATTAAATGTGAGTTAGAGGTATTGGTTATTTTTTCCTTTGGCCTACTCTCAAGTGGATGAAAATGGGAAAACATGTCTCCATTGTAGACATGTTGATCCATTTATTCAATGATTGCTCCAACTCAGACTATGAGAGCATCTACCAGCTCCTCTTTTGGATTGATGCTTGGTTGAATTTAGGATTAGGCAAAAAAACCTGTCATTACAAAAAGTAGCTTCCTCTTGGTCATCTAAGATAATGCTAATTTCAACACCATCTTCACTCTATTTTCTTTAGAGGGGACCATTTGGTAGTTCATTATTCCAAACAAATACTACCATGTCATATTAAGGCTTTGAATTTGACTGTTCCCCTTCATTTTTTAGGTATCAGTGCTACTTTCAAATCATATCTCATCTTGAGATTGATCATTACCCCTAATTGATGGATGAGTTTCTTTTCATTTTTAAAAATGGGCATAGGCTAGTTTAGATCCTCTACCCGATCCATGAATTGATAGTACAACTATTTCCATACTTCATACTAATCCTCATCCTCCTTCATATCTTCCTCAAGATTATTTAGGACCTTTCTACCATTGTCAATTAACTAATTGACTATATCAATCCTTACATCTTGCTAATTTCCATCAGTAGCCATACAAGATGGAAGCTCTTAGGACCAATAAAAATCTTATCTACCCTTAGACACATCTTTTGTTTCTAAAATATCAAATCCATACAAAATAATTAGATTAAACCCTAACTCTTCCCCTTTTGAAAGAAGTGGACTACCTATTATGACCTCCTTATAGATACTTGTGTTATTTTCTTCAGGTAGATTCTGAAAAGAAGAGGGAGAGTCTTGAAAATATTGTATACCAAGCTCATTGGGTTGAGATATAGTTTTTTATTCATCTCTTACACAACTAATCATTCTTCTATGAAGACTATCTTTTGGACCTTCTTGGATAACATCTCCATTTTTTTATTTTGTACCCTATTTGATTGAATTCCATGAGGGAAACATAATGAAAGATTTGGACATCACCTCCCTTTCTTGGATGGGTCTGGGAGTCATGGGTTTCATGATAGAGGGTATGAAATAGTTGGGGTTATTAACATAAGAGAGGATCTAAGATGGGTTGACTTTGTATTCCTTAGCTGGTAGATATGAGGTTTGATAAGGCTAACTAGAGGAAGAAAAAAGTTGATATGGAGGAGAGATAAGATTAATGTATAACTAGTAGGAATGATTATATGGATATTATAGTAAAATTTGAGGACCACTTGGGGTGAATTCGTAAACAATTTTAACTCGATATGAAGGATAAGGAATGAATGGACATGTATTTTGACCAAATGGGTGGTGATTATACATACCGAAAGGTGGTGATTAGACACCTAGATTGATTAAAATAATTGATGGATGTTTGAAGTTACCAATGATGTTTTATATAATGCCTCTAAAGATATATATATGGAATAATTAAAAAAAAAATTTATACCACTACTTCATACATTAATCCCACCAATCATGCCAAAAAAATTATAGGCTCAATTCATACACTTGGAGAGGGTTGTTTAGAATTTCTCCAATTGAGCTCATACAAATAAGATAAACCAAGGCTATGGGTCACATATTTTGGGGCTAAACCTCAATAGTAGGTCATAATATTATATATTTTGGTTGATTAAACTAGTTTATGGATGTTTGAAGTTACCAATGATGTTTTTTAGAATGCCTCCAAAGATAGATATGTGTAATAATAACACCAAAAATTCTCCCACTACTTCAGACCTTAATCCCACAAAGCATGCCACAATAAATTATAGGCTCAATTCATAAACTTGTAGAGGGTTATTCATAATTTCTCTAATTGAGCTCTTAAAAATAGGATAACCCTAGGCTATGGGTCACCTATGTTGGGGCTAAACCTCAAGAGTAGGTCATATTCCTCTTTGATACTCACCTAAAAATAATACTAAGCCTAATGTCTGATAGGAAAAGAAATAGAAAGAGAGTAAGGGCTCCTAAAAAATTTAATAGGGTGATGCACCAAACTTAAAAGAGAACTCCCATAAGCTTTGAACCCACACTAGATCAATGAAAGGATATTACTAGCTTGTATAACCTTAAGATCAAGCTAGTTTACATAAGTATTTCATAAGAGAGGTTTAGATTAGAACACTAACCTAGAATTGAAAATAGAAATGAAAACCTCCTAAACAAATTCAAAAAAGGAGGATTGTGAATGAAGAAGATTCTCTTTCACACAATGCCACAGTGCACAACTAGTCAAACAAAGATTCAAGGTGAAAGACAGGCAAAAAAAGTCCTATTTCATTTAGAGGTAGTTCTTAAATTTTCTTGATAGGGTTGAGCCTAATCAAGCTAAGGATAATTTATAGTATCTCAAGGAATGTCCCATCTCTCCAATAAAATCTAAAATCTGAAGTCCCTAAGAGATATTTTTAAAATGAAAAGAAAGGGTTATCATAGGAGAAGGGGGGAAAGGAGAGGAAAATCACGTTGTTCATAATCATTAATGAGTTATCAACTCCAATAGATGTTTTAATAGGATTTTCATCTAATCAAAATAGGTCATTATGAAAAAGATATTTGTATTTACTTAGAAGCCTCCAAATCATTCTATTTTGAGTAGGATGTACAAGAAGACAAGTGTTTGTCAAAAATGACAAATCATGATCTGGTTAAAATTAAATGATCTAACTACTTTCTAAATCCTTAGGTTCTTATTTTTTAATATTTTTATATATTTCATCAAGAAGATAAAATATTTGTACCTTCTAAGGACATGCCATACTTGTCTTGAATAGTGGTTTGTTGAGGGCCTAACTTGGGATGATCTCCTCACTAGTCACATATCTGCTCTTACACCTTGGATCTTGGATTGAGATAACTATAGGTGAAATCCAATCTAACGATATTTATTTTCATATATTATTACATATAGGTGTCAGTTTTTTCGATGATAGGTCTTTCACCTAGTCTATATTAAGCTTCTTTCCTTACTTCCTCCACCAATTCAAGTTTGACTTGAATTCAGGTTTTTTGGCTATAATTAACGAGTCGGTTCCATATTTTTTATCAAATTTCATCAAACATCCTAGATCCTCTCCCTTAATATTTGATGTCAAAACCACTTCAATTTATTGACCCCTATTGACCTATTTTTCTCCATTAGATCATGAGATTTGATTAAATATGGACCATAGATCATTTTTGACCCACCAACCTGAGCTCAATCTCTCATTGGTTCATGGCCTTCCCTAACCATTTGACCTACATATTTCTTTTAGATCTCCTTGGAATGATGAAATACATGTCATTCAATTTTCTTGGGCCCAATACTTTAATTTTAGAAACTATTTCTCAGAGTTTAAAATGGACATATGCATGAATGTATACTATTTATAACCAACTTTGAAATTTTATAAATTGAAGAATGAAGATCGAGGAGGCACCAAATTTGTAGAGAATCGACTTAATGATAAATGTAACAAACCCCTTTGATCTATTGGCCATTTTATCTTTCCACATATGTTTGTCAAATGTTGAAGTCAACTAGTTCATGTGATCTTGCATGATGCCTTGATGATGGTCTAGCCTAAAATGGCTAAGTATGGAAACTTATCAAATTCTACATTACGAGACTTTTCCCATGCATATATTCCATTCACTATAACATGAAATCTAAAACTTATTATATATAACCCTGGGACTAATGTGAAGAAATCCATGTGGATAATTGTCTTTGACTTGTCCACATATGTGACATCTAGCATCATCAACATAGTCACTCAACTTTATAGCCAAATGGCTAAGCAAGCTCTAGATGGTGGGTGGAGAAAATGAATATCATGAACCTCCATGATTATTTTGGGCATTTATAACAATCCATAGTCATTGTAACCTTGGACCTATCTTTATAAATTGAAAAATTACACTTTTAAGTGAACTTAGTGTTTCAAAATCTTTGTGAGTTTTATAATCTCACTAGTCCACCCCTTCCATCTAGAGCTTGTTCTAGGTATTTGAGTATTTGATCAATCAATAACTCTACCTCTTTCTCTACATTGGGACCATTAACAACTGGGCATATGATTGGTATGTGTGCCAAAAATGGCCAACACTTACAATCAAGCATATTAAACTTAACATGAAGATTATGTGCATACCAAGATTATGATACAATAATTAAATTGTTATTTCAAAATATATTCATTCCTAAAAAATGATGTAGAATGCCTAAATCATTCATTTCAAACATTTAACTTAGTTTATCCTTATATTTATGAATTTAACTAATTAGATATGTTAGTAATCAAATAATCATAAACATTTAATAAAATTAAGAGTAAATAACCATTTCAACTTTTAAAAAAAGATCATTATCTAAATACCAGTTAAAAAAAACTTTTTATTTAAATAAATAATGTAATTTTAGAATACCAAGCTCGAGGAGCTTGTTATATAACATATAGTGATTTATTTAACTTACACACATAATGTTCTCTATTATGGTAAGTGAAACCTTTTGACTAAGTCATATAGATTTCCTCATCCTAATCACCATTTGGAAAAGCATTTTTAACACATATTTGTTGGATAATCAAACCATTTTGGATTTCAAGAGCAATAAATAATCTATGATACTCATTTGTGTTATAGGAGCAATGGTTTCAACATAGTGAATCTTGGGTTTTTGAGGAAAACCACAATAAAATAGTCTTTCTTTAAAATTTTTGATTTTACCAATTGAATTATATTTTATTTTATAAGTCTACCTACAACCAAAAATATGCCTTTTTATGTGGAGGTAGGATAAAATCCCAACTCTAATTTTTAAATAAGGTAATATACTCAGCTTGCATAACAACTTTCCATCTATCATCTTACTGGCTTCCTCAAAATATTGAGGTTCACATTCATACATAGTCATTAAGGCATAATAATAATGTTGATGCTTATTTTATTTATTAATATTATCAATACTAAAAGACTAAATTTAGGATTTTAACAATTTAGGTCTTTAGTATTGAACATAAAATTTAGGGGGTTCCTCAGACTTTATGTTATCCAAAGATGAATAAAATTCCTTTGGGGCATATATTTCCTCATAAGGAGAAACATAGGGCTATTTTCAAAAAAAAAGAACAACATTGAGGAGGTTTCATAGAGGGCTCACAAAAATAATTTTTGATAATAATAAAATTCTAATTCTCAATGATAGATCACTTATATGGATCATATACTCTTAATATTTTAGTATTACCTCCATAACCTCCAAAAATACAAGAATAGGATGTAGGATCAACTTTATTTATTGTAATTCTATGAAAAAATATGGAAGTAGGATATAATAGATCTTAAGATGAGACATATTAGATTTATTTTAAGACCACATTTCTAAATGAGTATAAAATTGAAAATCTTTAGTAGGGACACTTTTTATAATATTCACATTGTTATTCATGACTTCGGTATATAAGAACCTAGGAATGTTTGTAGAATGCAGCATTGTTCTACCCATCTCAATAATGGTTTGTTTCTTTCCTTTTAGCAATACCATTTTGATGATGGGAATAGGGATTTGTTAATTCCCTTTGAATATCAAAAATAATTCAAAATGAATAAAACTCTTTGGTAATATATTCAACACCATTTTCAAATCTTAATATAAAAACTAGAAGCATTTTCAACAAAATATTTAAATTTTTTGAATTTATACAATACTTTAGATTTATTTTTAATGAAATATAACCAAATCGTTATTTTATAATCATATTTAAAAGTAAAATTTTACAAATAACCATTAAGAAATACAATTTTAAGAGGTCTTGAAACATCACTATGAACCAATTCTAGAGGATGTGAGGAGTTCACATCATGATTATTGTGAAAAAAAATAGTATGTTGCTTACCATGTAAATAGCCTTCATTAGTTATTATGAAAAGAGATAGAAGGAAGAACAAAAATAATATTATGATAAGGCATATCATGTAAAATTATATAATTAACATGTCCTAATCTTTCATTTCATAATTGAGATTCTTTCTTATTAGGATATGAAAGACAATATGCAAGAAGAAGCATGAAAAATGTATAAACCATTATTTTGAACACCTTTATCAATCAAAGAACCAAATTGATTTATAATGTCCCAATTATCTTTATGTAAATTTATAATGCATTTATCACTCATACGTTGATAAAAAGGTAAAAAAATTATTCTTAATCTTAGGTATATAAAAAACATCATTAATAATAATATTTGTAAATTTTTCTTTTCTTTGCTTAGTTTCTTCTAAATATAATTATCTTAAATAGATGTTTTCATAAATATCTATAATATCAGATAAAATTTTAGATGAGCAATTAATATGGTGTGATTCATCACTATATAAAATCCATTCATTCTCATTAGAAGTAAATAAGGCAATATATAAAGTAATAACATTAAAATTTTGTTCTTGGTTGTCATTCTGATTGTGGTTCTTATGATGGTTTTGACTATATTTATTGCCTTTTTATTTATATAATTTTTATTGTTAACTTTATCTTCATTTTTATAAAAAAATTCCCTTATATTGACAAATTTAACACACAAATTTTATTTCCCATTAAACTTAGGTTTATGACTTTGATTGTAATATTTTTTAGTCCCATTTTTCCATTAGAAAAATTGGGGTTAAATTTTTAGTTTCTATTATTATCAAAAATAGGGTTGAGAGTTAGAAGTTATTTAATGGCTTTATCTTTAGAATAAAAATTAGACATCACTTTCTCTTCTTGAAATAGAAGAGTTGACAAGATAGTGAGCTGAGGGGTATCTTGTTTTGTGTGTTATTTTGAATTTAAAATTGAAATGAAATTATTAAAAAAAAAGGAATATTAATTTAAAAAATTAAATGTAATGAATTATCTTATATTATATTAAATTTTCATCTATCCAACTGAGCTTTAATATTATTAATTTTAGTAAGAAATTTAAATACTTTTTCATTATTTTTCATAGGTGTCATAATCAATTCAAAGATCAACTTAATAATCTTAGAGAGATGAGTGCCCTCATGCATAGACTTAGGGAGCTTCCAAACATCACTAAGAGACTCTTGATTGTCAATATGGATTACAAATTCATCCTTAACACTCTTCGAGATAATCAACATGGTTTCATATGATTATGTTGAAATACATTTGAAAGTCTAGGGTTAACATGTTGTCCTCATAGGGATTTTTCAATCCAAATGACTATATTCCAAATATTTCAAACCATAAATTTTACTTTAATTCAAATTTTCCATATATTATAGTTTGATCCATTAATCATTTGAGATTTTACAAAGTTAGGTGAAGCCATAGCTTCTCTTTAAGAATGATAGTATAACACTAGATAATGTTTAAAATTTAACCCCTTTTCTAATGTGAATTTTAAATTTATTTGATAGTAAATCAAATTACAATTGTAAAAAAGTAATACCTGTTACAATATATGTTAATCAATGTGAAAAAATTGAATCAAAATGCACTAATATATGTGTCCCAAGTGTTGCACACAAAAAAACTATCTAGACACAATGATTAAAAAAGGTGTAAAAAACTAATAATAAGATTCAAAATAAAAAATGGACCACACTAATGCATTTGAAATGTGTCAAAACATATGAAACAACTCGTCAGATGACTATGCTAGATAAAACATTGTCTAGGTCAATACTCAAAAAAATACAACACTATAGAATGGTTTACATATGATTTTATTAGCGTAGAAACCAAGAAAAGGTTTTATAATTACTAACTTGACAAAATAATTATAGGTTATGATTTTTTAACCCTTGACCTCCCCTTTTGTATGTTTTGGCAAAATATAACCACCAACTCATCTAATAGATTGTTTGAGATCTTATATACACTAAATTATATTTAAATATTATTTTAAAGATTTTTAATATATATATATATATATATATATATATATATATCATGCATGTAAATACCTAAAGTGAAAATATTTTCAAAGGAATTTACTTGTTTTGGAAAAATGTCAAATTAGGTGGGCCCATTTTGTATGTAATAAAAAATAAGGAATTAATAATTTAATTAGTAATTGAATAAATGAATAAATTTTTTGTACTAACCTTCCAATGTAGCCTAAGAAATAATGGTGCTCAGTAAAATATGAATGTAACATAGTAAATTGGATGCACCAACATAGGGTTTAAAACTTTGAAAACCACCTTCAACCTCTCCTCTAAATTATATCCAACCCTCAAAATCTGATCTTGGAGACAAAAATGAATTTAATTATTTTGGTTACTATAGGAAGCCATGCAATGTCACCTAGGTAAATAAAAAATTATATAAGTTGAATGGATGCTTCAATCAACCTTTATAGGCTCTATAGATGATCTAGGAGGTTAAAATCAATTATTTATAGATCTAAAACTTAAAATCAAGATTTATAAGAGTAATTTTTTTTTTTTTTAATGATGTTTGTCCTTATTAGGCCACACAAGGCTATACAACCATGTTAAATATTGATTTTATGATATCTGATGGATTTTAGTTGTTTAAAAATAACCTTTAGTGCTTATATATCTATAATAGAATTTTACAGACTACCCCAAAATGCCAATACTTTTTTTTAACGAAATAAAATTTGTTTAAATTCCTTCAATTTGTATGAAAGGTTTTACACCCCCTCCTTAGGCTTGAAAATACTTTTAAAATCTTCTTCAATTGAATACAAAGCCATTATCAATATGTTTGCTTATTCAATTCCATCATATTAGATCTAATACCATGAAAAGATTTAAATAATACATGGAATGATTGAAATAAATAACATGAATTATAAATTAAATGATGGAAAAGCATATAGATTAATGAACATAGTGATACAATTATATAATGTGGGAAAACCTCGTGAGGTAAAAATCCCACAAAGATTATATTCATATAATTGAGAAACTCTGCACCACAATACAAATCCTTATTATTTATCACTTCTTGACATAAGCTTTCATAGAACCTTTAAAATATATTCTACATGAAAATATCAAATCCTTGAGTTCACATTGAGTTTCCTGATTTACAAAAGTCTATTGTAATAGGGGTAAAACCCTATTTATAATGTAGATGAAGGGAGGTGACCATTGTAACCAATGGGTCCACCATACTAAATATCATTTGATTTAATTGGAAAATAATAAAACACAATGTTTTATTATTTATTTACACTAGGTTTTCACCTCATGTTAATAAATAATCAATCATTATTATTTAATGATATACCAAAGTATGTTAAGGGTCTAAACTATCCCACTCATATATTAAATGCTCTAGCAATATTTCCCTTTTAAAAATAAATTGTCACTCATTTCATATTATGACATGGTTTTAGAAATAATCTAAGATTTTGGGATAATAATCCAAAGCTCATAGGATCTTGTGCATTGTTATGTTACTACAGGGTTGACCACTTCCAAAGTTTTTGTGGAAACTACTCATAATTTCATCCCAATCACTCAACTAAGATAAATTCCTTCATATTTTTTATGGTTTAGGATTACTTTCTTCAACATATAATTGGATGCCTTCATTCAGAGATATCTTCTCTATTCTCCATTATGGTTAAAAGGATATGTTTCATACAAAATATAATGAATAATGTGATCATTCCATTGATTAGACACATATTGGGTCTAATTTATCTATGTCAGATTAATGTTAGGGTCAAATTAAATGATTAACTGAGTGAGAATATGGCCTATAATCATCTTGTCTAGTTTAATATCTATGTCTTACTCTTAAAACTTATCCATTCACTTTCTTCTACATTATCCATGTATGGTTTTTCGTAACATGATCTTCACAACAAGCTCAAGTACAATAACATAGAGTTTATGATGAATGATGTAGTGCCTAAAATTTTATGTGGCCTTTAACAAGGCATAATATTATATTCCTATGGTAGAATATTTCAATTCTACATCTTTTAGGTTTGTGGTCATGAACACAATGTGGTGTTATTTTCCATTGACCTTTTATGTTAACATAGTTTCTATGTTATTTTTTGAGGAAAAAAGGTAGAAATATATATCCTTTTCAAACTCAAGGCTGATTAGGATTAGTGTTTACATAAATAAATTCCTAATAGTCTAGAATTTTCATTTAGATCAAGGTGACCATTCCACATTTATAACCTATTTAAGCATATAAATAAGGGGTTTGACAATTTCAAAATAAATAGAAATGGATTTGCATGTGAAAATTATTTTTCCAAAGAAATATTTCAATTCCTTTTTATTATTAGGAATGGTATTTTTGAAATTTCACTAGATATTTTAGAGTCAATATAAATACTTTGATTTACAATGATGTAGACTAGAAGCTTACATTTGGTGGTTCCAAAAACACTCTTCTTAAGGAAACAAAGAGATGACATACCCTATACCCCTTTTGAATATTTTATGCAAGTGGAGTATATAGTCTGACTTGTGCTTAGAAAATATGGTGAATTCATCCATGAAAATAACTATGAATTTATAAATCAAACCTTGAAAATTGAAAGACATGGCTCATTGGAAGGTGTCATTTACATTGATTAAACCAAAAGGCATCCTCTTATATGAAAATTTCCCCATTTGTTTATGAATTTTGTTTTGACCTTATCTTCATGGTCAACTAAAACTTGGTTATAGCCTAAAAATATGTCTAAAAATAACATCATATTGGAGCAACTTATCATAAAAACTACCTCATCAAAACATGGGAAAGAATAATTATATTTGTCTAATGTTATATTGAAGTTCCTAAAATTAACATAGATTCTGATTCCCCACATTTCTTGTGGACACCCAACTTGAATGGTTAATTGGGAATATAATTTTGGTTGAGAGAAAATGAACTTATTTATGGATGAGAGGTTTGAGGATAGTATTGATTAGTTTTTGTCTCTATCTAAAGGGTTTATGTCCTTGATTAAGTGGGATGGTGTGAATTATAATTCTTGGGTAAGATATTTTTAGGTGTGAATTATAATGCTTGGGTAAGATATTTTTAGATCATCATATGTCTAAATGATCACATATTTGTATTATATGATCAGTTTGTTTGTTTATATCATTTTGTATTTGGTGTAATAAATACTTATTTTGACATTATGAATTATTTTTATTGATGCTAATTTTATGTTATTAGAATAGTGATCTATGAGTTTTAGTTGTTTATACCTTTAATTTGATCTGTGCAAGTCAAATATCTTATATAGCAAAACCATTCTCTTTAGGCTTCGATTTTCTCTCAAATTTATTTTTCTTTCACTATCATGGTTAGTATGCACTGGAAATATATATCTCTTTATTCTATAACATGGGAATTTTAAACACCATAATTGTTCATGAACATAGTAATATATTAGTCATCATCAAAGACTTGGAAATTATACACATTATATGTGGTTGAGGGGCAAGGAACTAATTTCATTGAGAACTTATGTAACTTAGAATCATTTAAGGGGAAAGATTCATAATAGATGTTTATAAGTAATATATGATTGGATTGATTTCTCATGTAAATGGGATAACATTAAGATCATTGAATGTTTCAGTCAGGTCCCAAGACTTCTATTTATACTTTTGTAACTAATAAATTTTTCATTGAAACTTAATTATAACTTGATCTATTTCTAATTTTATATCCTAAAATACTTTTTAATTTTTTAACTTTTTGTTCTAAGTCAAACTATATACATGTGAGTTATTAGTGCAAAGGAACTATAACCTATACACAACCATGTGTCATTTTCATTGTGAACTAATCAAAATAATTCCTAATCTTAAACCTTATTTGGAATGAGCCCCATCAAAGTAGAGGGAGACCTGGTCAATCATAAATATTGTCTTATTTTTTGCTTGTGGATTCAATATAAAGGGTACAAATTCCTATGTCAAATGAACAACGTTTTATCTTTCATTTATGGCATTGTAATATATCATCATATGTTTCATTTTATGTTCTATCTTTATCCATATTTTATTGGCCACTCCTCTCCAAGATAGCCACATGTGGGAAAAATTTATATCCATATATAAATTAATAATTTTAGATAAATCCTAACCCAACAACATTCCATATGCTTATAGAATATATACTACCTAGATATATATGAGTTTATGTACCTTAGGTTTTGACAATAATTGCATTTTAAAAATCAAAAAAATCCCCACTATCTTAAAACCATTATTTTATAACTAAAAAATAATCATATCATGTTTAATTGAGATTAGACCAATTTTTATATATAATCATGTTGACATGATGTTAGATGAATTTTACATTATGATTCCTCACCAGACAAACTTACTATATTATACATATATATTTATAGCTAACAAATTCAGATTTGGTTATTTTTTACTAAGCTCAGCTATATATTGATATGGGGTAGTAGGATATTACTTAAGTTAAATGATCATGCTGCTATGAGTTAGCTATAAGTATATGTTTACTTTAAGATCATATTGATTTGTCATTTCAGCTATATTTTATGATGAATGTATATCATGAATGTTATGGCCTAAATACCTATCTTATTGTGAGGTGGATGGAAGATAAATCATACCTCAAAGCATACTCGAGGGAGAGCATCATCAGATAGGTTGACATAGATCAAGATGTTGGAGGATGGTATAGAAACTAACTAGTACCTTAAACACACCACATAAGTAATTCATGTTACATTGATAATCTAAATAGTTAGTGTTAGGATCTTCCTTGTGCTATCTACATTGAAGTGATTATTTATGTGTGTGTGTTTATTTCATATTTATGAATAGATGATATAATCTCATGTGTATTTCCTTAAATATTTGAGGTTATAAAATTAATCATCAAACCATATTAGTCATGTTAATTTAATTAGTAAAATATATTACTTATTACTAATAAGAAAATATGCTCTAGTAAATAAGAATTGAAGGAGAAAAAGGGAAATAAATAAAATTATTGGGTGAATAATAATTTAAAAAAAAGGTGAAATGGAATTTTTTTTAATTTAATAAAATCAAAAAGAAATAATTCCATAAATAAATAAATATATTGATTTAATAAAATCTAATAAAAACAAAGAAAGCAATATCTTTAAAGGAAAAAGAGAAAAAATGATTGGAAATATATGCTTATATCCTTAAAGGAGGAAAAAAATATAAAAAACATTAAACAAGGGACATCATAATTAATTGGAAAGGGAAAGAAAATTGGGAAGAGAGACAATGATGGAAAGCATAACATGGGAGAGATAGCATAGAAGAAGTGATGAGGAAGATTTCATCTCTAATTACTTGGTAGGTGGTGCTTTAAATTTTATGTATGGTCATAGGAAAATTGTAGATGATAATGAATTATAGATTTATTAAATATTTGGATTTGTAAAATATCAAAATCAAGCACTATTTTGATATCTTAGTTTAGGATGATTTTTATTTGGTAGTTTTTCTATATGTCAAAATCTCAATCTATCTTGAAATATATATTCCTTTTAATCCTTATTCAATCCTTCCACTAATAATTAAGTTTATTAAATGTTTAAACCTAGATTATGAACCTTGGTTATCATGCATTGATATAAAATGGTAAGGACTAAGAGGTTAAGCATCAAGATCAGCTCATATGCTTCCATGTTTCTATTTTATTTCTGGGATAAAATATCACAAAAGCAATGCTTTTAAATACCAAAAACTAAATCCCAATTCTCCCCACCATCCACCATTTTTATTTGTTTCTAATATGTCTTAATGTAATGACTCCAATGTACATGAGTAGCTACAATTCATTCCCACAACACAAAATCCCACCTAATTTCCTTCAAGAAATTGAGTGTGAATGTACTAGTTTAAAATTCATTTAGTTGAGCTATGATAAAGATTTGTGTAAAGATTAATAGAGAACAAATTCTAAACTACATTAACATATTTGTAAATATGGAATCAATAAAAATTGATGTTATTACACTACATACTGATATTTTTTTATACTTTTAACACAATGGGAGAATATTATAATAAAGAGCAAAGGTATCAGTGATAGGTAATCATGTTACAGGTCATGCATACAAGACTTAAGATTCAATACATTATATTTTTATCCTACATGTCTAAACATACCATACATAATAGAGTGGAAATATATCCACTGTCACTTTTGAATACCAGTCATATCAACATAGAAATGAGAGTATGTAAATCCATGCAAAATAATGTAAGTCATTGATGCATATAAAATGAAAATCCCTTTTATAACTAGAATATTAGTGGTAAAGATAGCATACTTAAAACTATATAATGTTATTAAATCAATTCCTTTGAAATATTTTCATGTTTTGAGATGGTAGGATTGCATCTACCTTGATGCATGTAGAAAGCTATTACCATAAATATCATTTTTTGATTCCACGAATGCTTATCTTGTGAGGTTTGTCTTGTATTGAATTAAATGTAGTGTGACTACTGAAATTAATACCTAAACTTCAAGAAAAAGAAAAAAGAGTGAGATTATTGGGATGTTATTATTCCCATAGCTAAGGAAATAAACTAAAATTTGAATTCTCTATGGCTTGGATACCAACATGATGTACGTGATTTAGTCTCCATCTCTATTGCATGGATGAACAAAAAAAATCTTAGTGAAAAATGATAGTATCTAATAATACCTAACATTTTAATTTATAATATATATTGTCTTAAATATGGCTAATGTTCCATACACAAATATAGTGGTCTATTCATTGGACACAACCATCTCTCTCTTGAGAATTATGAAATGACTTTGTATTATATATATAAATATTTTTGAATTAATTATAGATTATATGAGTTATATACTGCACAAGGAATAGTCTACTTAAACCTCATGTTTTTCCTTTAAATGACTAGTGATAATGGATATTGCATTCTAGAGTAGTCTCCTACTATATGTTTGATTGTATATAGTAATTTATAGATGTGATATAAAAATTATGTGTTAGGGTAGAATTAAAAATCTTAAATGATATATTGATACTAATCCAACCATGATTTGATCCATTTATAAATTAATGTGAATTTTCACATATAGATTGTGAATATTTTTTATGGTTCTCAACGATTGAGCTAGTCCCTGTTAAACACTTAAAGAATGACTGTGTGACTTTTACATGAGACATTAACATATTAATAATTAGTTAATGAATAATAAAATTGTTTACTTATGTATTAATAATAGATGATTAAATAAGAAGATAAAAAATAGATATATGGGAATCTATATATAGACATATGTTTACCATTAATGAAAAGTGATAATTAGAAATATATTGTATAATGTGTTTGGAGTTCTTAAGAGTGTGTAAATATTACCTACAACAAGTTTATGGTATCAAACTTTTAATAAGTGACATAGGTGATGTGTTGGATGACTATAAAGAACTGAGTAAGTGTTTGAATGTATTCATATAGGAGATATATCTCTACATATACTTGGGTGTTCATATAGAATATTACTTAAATAGGTGCATAGAGACATATGACTAAAATTTTTGTTAATAAATGAATAAAATGAATCATAAAACATCTAAGGGATTGAAACTATGGCTACATTACAACAATCTTCTAGAAAATGGAGTGAGATGTTTGAATGAATGTAATAATGGGATTTTAAGTTCATTGTTTCTCTATAAATGATTGATTGATTATTGTTATATATATTAAACATTGAATACTTATGTGTAATACATGTTATGATAATTCTAATATGTATAAATGTTTGGTTATACCTATCATATTATGGTACATCATGATACGTGATTATATGTTATGTTACTTTGGGATGCTAGTATACATTTGAAACATACGGTATACCAGTGTGGTATAACTCCATAATTGATTGATTATTGTTATAGATGTGATCATTTGATTCTTGAAATCTTATGTTTGGCTTATGTGTTATTATGTAGTTAGGAACCTATGATAGTATGGGATATCATAGAATACTACAATATAAATGAATGTTATACCTAGATGGTACATATTATAATTGTTATGTATAGGCTTACATCTGCATTTGATTGATTTAATGTATACATGCTGGTTATTTCTATGAATAACATGTTTTGTAATAGTTAGTAAGACTTTATGTATGCATTCATGTAATCTTTGAGAGTTTAATAAATGTTGTGTTGGTATGTTATTATGTTCCATGGGAACTATGAATTGTTTCATTATATATAGTTACTTATTTAAAATCTTATATTTCCATGATTTTAAGACTAGTTTATATGACTTTTTTTGGAAAAAACTAGTAATATGCCTTAGAATACTAGTCTATGAGAATATGGGTTATTATAGGGTGTACTATATTTGGAAACTAATTCTGGTAGTGAAAATATGTGGTTAAACGTATATTTACTTGGATGGTATAAATTGTAATCATTATTTTTAGTGTGGGATATAAATTAATGTAAGATTCATTCATATGTTTGAAGAAATAAATGTATGTTTTGATTACTCCTATGTTTAGCATGTTATATAATGTGTTTGTTAGTAGGATGTAAATTAAGTTAATCTTGTGGTTGAATTGTATTTGACCAATATGCTTTGATAATGTGTGGTAAGGAGTGAAATGGACTTCATTAACTTACTAGCATTGCATTTTCATATGAAGTCAGTCCAATCAAGTGTCATGTATGAATTTGATTGATCTAGGTCATTATTATTTATTATTTGTAAACATTGAGCCAATGTATGTTTAGTGAGACATTCTCATTTCATGAGTATGGTTTACATGTACATGCGATATATTAAAATATATTTATCTTTATATGATACACTACATGCTTAGTTTAGTTAGAAATCATATAGCACATGAGTACTTGATTGTCTCCCTAGATTCATGTGACATCACTATCTACTCATTTGTGAAGGGAGAACCATTCCCTGATGGGATTAGTGTAGGGGATTGTTGGTCTATGGTTGGTGTGGAAAAGTACTTGGATGATTCTCTCCCTCTCCATAGTAGTATTAATTATTGAGATGAAACTTGAGATTTTCACAGATACTTTAGTTTGGTAACTATGCTCTAGGGGAAACATGTATCTATATGTACATTGTATTGTACTTATAATTGGATATTGTCATGAAGAGTTCTAATTACTTATTATACTTTCACAATAGTGGTTTTAAACTTGTTACAATTGTAGTAGAGTTAAAGTGATTACTTTTTATATTTGTATTATGATGTTTACTCACATGATATTAGATATTAGTATTAATTGATGTATTATGCTTGTTGTTATTATCATACCTTGTGTATTTCTTATGGTCTCTATATATTACTATGATATAATCTATTTTTGATAGATGTGTTTAATTAAAAATAATAATGTATTTATATTTGGACCCTAGCTGGGTTGTTGCATGTGATATCAGAGCTATGGCTCAAAATCTAGGACCTAATGAGTCCATTGATGCTTTTGTGTCTTTTTGTTCACTAGTGTGAACCTAGTGACATGAAATATTGCATTTTTACTTTGGATTTGTGATGCCTTAGTGTAGAACCATGTTACACAATGATTGGAGTTATGAGACTTGATATATCCTCCTCTATGGCTTGGTGACTATTATTAGTATGGGACATTAAAGAAATGTGAGTGTCGTACATTGAGTGTGTGCCTTATAAACATATTTTACCCTCTTAGAGTTGATATAGGGTTCATTTTGTGAGTTTTTTTATGGATTTGTTTATAACCAAGGTTTGGGTAGGTGAGTACAAAGATTATTTCATGAATTATGAACAAGATTATCCTACCCTATTTATGATCATTTAGATTAACACCTGAAGGATGATTACATCCTTGCTTATTAATAAATTTTCCTCTATCATTTTTGTTTTCTATTACGAGTGATTAATAATCATGAGATGTTTTTCACTTATAAATATGTTTGATTTAGTTTTTTTGTGTCTTATGTTTATTAATATTAGAAATGGAAAATCTTATAAGACCATTTTTAGTTGGTACCACCTAGTACGGTGAGAATTTATTTATAGTAGAGTGTTGTTGTTTTGCTTAAGAATTCCTTTGTGTTAGGAAGTTTTTTAATTAACACCCTTAAGTTATGTGGTCAAGGATGACATGTCATCTCTCATGGTGGGCTTAGAGGTGATTTTTCACTCCATGACTTTTATTTGACATCATTCTAAGCCATGAGAGGATTCTTATTTTCATGATGTTGATTTAGTATTATCTTAAATAGAAACTTGTTTTTGAATTTTTTTTTATTATATTATATTGAAGTTTGCAAGAGAATTTTTTATACTTCTTATTGAGAGATAAGTTGTTGTAATATTGGATTAATTAGTAAACCTTTGTGGATAGTATTTTATTTCTCCCAATTATGGAAATCGATGGAAATATTATACTTATGGATAAGGGAAGTAGATAGTGTCTTGGTAACATTGAGTAGGATAGTCTATATATCAAGGTTTGTCACCTCATATGGTCAAGAATCACAAGTTAGATACAGTAGTGAATTTAAGGTGTCATAAGTGTAAAATAGAGAACTATCATCTTAAGAAACTCCTACATACCATCATCAGGTAAAGGAAAACACCACAACTGAATGGTACCAAGACATTATCTATATATTAAAGTTTATATAAGTTTATTATAATTAGTATAATATTATACACCCTTGATTAGATTGATATTATTCTCTTTTCCTTAATTCATGTTATTTTTAAGAGATGTTTTAATACCTTTCACCAGAAGTGAGTAGGGTATACGAGGTGTGTAACATCTTATCAATATATGGGTCAAGATAAACTTTTAATTTGTTGTATTTTATCTAATCAAATAGGGAAATATTATCTCGCTTATAGGTTTGAAGGATGGTGTAATCCTTGGCCTTTGTATATTATGTTAAACTTAACATTATTTCCTCTTAACCATGAATATAATAGAGTAAGTTAAGCTATGAATATGATACTAGTTATGTGTTTCTAATGGTAATTTAATAAATTTATGGATTGATTGTATGATTTATCTTGTCTGTGTGTGTGTGTGTGTGTGTGTGTGTGTGTGTGTGTGTGTGTGTGTGTGTGTGTCTATATATATATATATATATATATATATATATATATATATATATATGATCTATTGGTATGGATTTTTGGTTCATTGAACCTTGTGTACATTTTGAAGATCACTAGGTCATAAAGACCCAAGGGAAGTGTGGTGAATTTGGAACATGAGTTATAAGCAATACAATGGTATCATACTTAACCTCACATTGAATCATTTGTTACTAAGTAGGATATGATAGTTGGACTTGTTAAATTTGGGATTTGATAGATGGACTTGTCAAATTTAGTCATATGGCCATATGCATATATACTATGTATATATATTTCATGATTTTGTATACATTTTAAATTTAATATTTCTAGTACCTATTCATCATCATACTTTTTAGGCACTCCATGGAGTAGTGATAGTATTGACGTGTTATACTTATTAGGAGTTACATGAAGTAGTGATCATATTAAATTATGCACATTATTCTTTTTAAGTTCCCTAAATCATTTTGATCTAGAATGAGAAAAACACTCTAAAGGATAGAAAGATGTGTTGAGGGATGAAAGATTTTGTGGAACTCTCCCTTGTCATTTTTTTTGGATTTTATGATGATATCACAAACTTTTGGAAGGCAGTGAAAGTTTCAGTAAGATATGTCTATAAGTTATTTTTATAGTTTTGGCCCTTGAGGTGTTCATGATAATAACATAAAGAGTAATTGATACTCACAAGCCATGTTGTATAATTGAGAATCGTCATAAAATAGGGTCTTATGGGACCAATACTCTTGGAATAGTATAACTTGAAGGAACTACGATGAGTTTTATAGGTAAATTTCCATTTGTTGTTTAAGTTGACATTGTATATCATGTTTATGCTTTGCTAAATAATGATTTTTATAATAAATTATGATTCAATAAGAGTCATCAACGATGATGACTAGATTTAGGGTAAAGCATGTTACATCCCAACTCCTCACTAGGCAAACTTGCTAGATTATCCATAGATATCTATAGTTGGTAAATTTAGATTTGGATATTTTTAACTAATCTCAAATATATATTGATATGGGGAAATAGTATATTGTTTAGGTTACATGATCATGATACTATGACTTAGTTTTAAGTATATGTTTACCTTATGATCATGTTCATTTGTCATTTTAGCTATATTTTATGATGAATGTATATCATGACTATTATGGCTTAACTACATATTTTGTTGTGAGGTGGATGTAGGAGAACTCATCCCTCAGAGTGTACTTAAGGGAGAAAATTATCATATAGGTTGACATAGATTGAGATATCAGAGGATAATAGATAAATTAGTTAGTACCCTACACACACCACATAATTAATTCATGTTACATACATAATCTAAATGGTTAGCATTAGTATTTTAATTGTGTTATCTCCATTGAAGTGATTATTTATGTGTGTGTGTGTTAGTCCGTATTTATGTGTAGATGATATAATATTTTGTGTATGTCCTTGAATGTTTGAGGTTTACTTAAACAAACTAAATTCAAGTTATTAGTCTATAAACTTAATCATCTAACCATATTGGACATGTTAATTTAATTAGTAATATATATTAATTATTACTAATAAGAAAATATGCTCTAGTAAATAAGAATAAAAGAAGAAAAGGGAAATAAATAAAAGTATTGGGTAAATAATTAAAAAAAAGTGAAATGGAAAGTTATTAAATTTAATAAAATTAAAGATAAATAATTAAAGAAATAAATAAAGATATTGATTTAATAAAATCTAATAAAAACAAAGAAAGCAATATCTTTAAAGAAAAAAGATAAAAATTGATAGGAAAGTTATGCCTATATCCTTGAAGGAGGGAAAAGGTTTAATAAGGGTGAAATGATAAAAGAAGGGACACCATAATTAATTAGAAAAGAAAAGAAAATTGGGAAGAGAGACAGCCACATAAGGCATATCAAGGGAGAGAAAGCATAGAAGGAGAGATGAGGAAGATTTTAGCTCTATTTACCATGTAGGTGGTGCTTTGAATTTTATACATGGTCATATTAAAATTGTAGATGATAATGACGTCTATATTTAGTGCATATTTATATTTTTAAATTCTCAAAATTTGGAGCTATTTTGATAGTTTAGCTTGAGATGCTTTTTATTTGGTAATTTTTCTAGATGTCAAAGTATTAATATATCTTGAAAGATCTAGTCCTTTTAATCATTATTCAATCCTTCGAATAATAAGAAAGTTTATTAAAGGTTTAATCCTATAACATGAACCCTGGTTATCAGGTACTGATATAGAATGTTAAGGACTAAGAGTTCAAGCATCAAGATCAGCTCATAAGCTTTTGTTCTTCTATTCTATTTCTAGGCTAAAATATTACAAAGGCAATGTTTCTAACTACCAATAACTAAATCCCAATTCTCTCCACCATCCACATTTTTTATTTGTTTATAATCCATCTTGATGTAATGACTCTAATGCACATGAATAACTATAATTCATTCCCATAGCACAAAATCCCACATAATTTCCTTCAATAAATTAAGTGTGAATGTAATAGTTAAAAATTAGTTTGGCTGCGCTATGACAAAGATTTGTGAAAAGAATAATAGAGAAAAACTTCTAGAATACCTTAGCATATTTGCAAATCTAGAATCAACAAAAAGTGATGTTATTTCACTGCATGTTGAAATATTTTCTACACTTCTAACATAATGGGAGAATTGTATAATAGAGAACAAAGGTTTAAGTGGTAGTTATTCATGTTACAAGTCATTCATACAATAATTAGGAGTCAAAACATTATATTTTTATCCTTGATGTGTAAAAATACCATAGACAATGGAATGGTAATATATAGTCTATCACTTTCAAATGCCAGTCACAAATATATAGAAATGAGAGTATGATAAGCCATGTGAAATAATGGAAGTTGTTGATGCATATAAAATTAAAATCCCTTTTATAACTAGAATATTAGCAATGAAGGTAGAATTTAAAACTGTATAATGCTGCTAAATTAATTCCTTTGAAATATTTTCATGCATTGGCCTAGTGTGACTATTTCTACCTTAATGCATGTACAAAATTATTACCTAAAATATCATTTTTTAATTCCATGAATGCATGTATGGCGAGGTTTGTTTTATACTGAATTAGAAGTAGTGTGACTACTGAAATCAATAATTGAATTTCAAGAAAATAAAAAAGAGTGAGATTATTAGGATATTATTATTCCCATAGCTAAGTAAATAAAATAAAATTTGATTCTCTACTACATGGATACCATCTTGATATACATGATTTAATCTCCATCTCATCTGCATGGATGAACACAAAAAGACTAGGGACAAATGATAGTATCTAATAATAACCAATGATTTAATTTATAATATATATTATGTCTTAAATATGGCTAATGCACCATAGAACAATATAGTGGTCTATTAATTAGACATAGCCTTTTCTCTCTTGATAATTATGAAATGACCTAGTATTATATAAATAAATATTTTTGAATGAATTATAGACTGTATGAGTTATATAATACATGAGACATAGTCTACTTGAACCTCACATTTTTCCTTTAAATGACTTGTGATAATGGATATTGCATTCTAGAGTAGTCTCTTACTATATGTTTAATTATATAAAATAATTTATAGATGTGATATAACAATGATTTTTTAGGGTATCATTAAAATTATTAAATGATATATTGATGATAATGCAACAATGATTGGATTAATATACAAATTAAGCTAAATTTTAGCATATAGGTTGTGAGTATGTTTTACAATTCTGAATGACTAAGTTAGTCCATGTTAAACCCTTAAAGCATGATCATGTGACTTTTACACACGACCTTGCAATATTAGTGATGAGTTAATGAATAATAAAATTATTTATTGTTGTATTAACAATAGATGATTACATGAGAAGATAACATATAAATATATGGGTATCTATATATAGACATATGCTTACCATTTATGAAAAGTGATATTTAAGTAGTAATATCCTTTTTAATGTGCTTGGAGTTATTAAGAGTGTGTAAATAATATTTTCAGCAAGTTGATGGAATCAAACTTGTAATAAGGTACATAAGTGATGTGTTGGATGACTATAAAGAACTGAGTAAGTGTTTGAGTGTATTCATATAGGAGAAATATCTCTACATAGATTTGGGTGTTCATATAGAATATTACTTATATAGGTGTATAGGGACATATACCTAAACATGAAATTAATAGATGGCTAAAATGAATCATAAAACATCTGAGTGATTGAAACTATGGCTACATTAAAATAGTCTTCTACAAAATAGAGCAAGATGTTTAAATGAATGTTATAATAGGATTTTAGGTTCACTATTTCTCTATAAATGATTGATTAACTATTGTTATATATATATATATATATATATATATATATATATATATATATATATATATATATTCAACATTGAATACTTATGTGTAGTACATGTTATGAGAATGTTAATAGGTTTAAATTCTTAGTTATATCTAGCATATTAGGGTACATCATGATGATTGCTTATATATTACGTTAATTTGTGATGCTTGTAAATAGTTTAAACTTAAGGTATACCCTGGTGGTATAACCTTGTAATTGTTTGATTTTTTTTATGTACGTGATCGTTTAATTCTTGAAATTGTAAGTTTGGATTATATGTTGTTATGTAGTTGGGAACTTAGGATAGTATAGGATATCATAAAATACTATAGTATAAATGAATGTTATACCTTAATGGTACATAATACAATTTTTATGTCTACTCTTACATCTAAATTTGACTAATTTACTATGTACATGTTGGATATTGTTGCGAATAACATATTTTGCAATAGTTGGTAAGACTT